>OY740769.1:61706770-62064270 GCA_963513935.1 Aphrophora alni | reverse complement strand
TTTTTCCAACTGGTTGACCAACGCCATATATGTTGCTATGGTCAGACTCCAGGTCGTTGCAGGCGTCCGGTTTCCATATCTAGGCAACATTATATAGGATCCACCCGATGACGATAATCTACACACCAGTGTACAAAATCCGTCCGGTTTCAATAATCGAGGCACCAGGTTAATTGTAACATAGAGCCTCGATTATTGAGACCGGACGGATTATAGGCGGATATTGCTCCGTAAACTAAGGCACCATCCAGATTCCATAATCCATGCACCAGGATAGAGAAGCAGTACAGTCTCCATATCTAGGCACAAGGATACATCATTTATCCAATCTCCACATGCATGTACCAGGGTACTCTATCCATCCGGTATCCATAGTCGGGCTTCGAGGAACAGCATTCTTCCTGTCTGCATAATCCATACACTAGGTTACTGTATCACTCCTTTGTTCATATGCAATCCCCAGTGTACAGCATCCGTCCGGTCTCCATATCTTGTATTGGTTCAGTTCCAATTATTTGACTAGCAATGTCTGTTCTTCAGCGTTCTTCATTCTTAATTTTTCTAGGTTACAGCAAATAACAGAATCATGTGAGTTTTTAGTTTCTCGTAATTTTATCTTAAAGAAACAAGTTTTAATATTGGTATGTAATTGTAATAAAATTACTAGAATTTGTGAACATTCTTGTGAATCATGTATATTGTATTGAAACAAAATGAAAAAAGTTGTATTTTTACATGTGATATGAAAGATAAAGGCTTATTTTTTGTGATATTTTTGAATGGCTTCTGGATTGAATGGATATCTAATTGATTTGTTTGTTAATTGTTTTGTTATGTATTGTATTATAATTAATTAACATTTTAATAGCATAATTAGGTTTTAGAAAACCCTTGAACTGTATATTTTAATAATATTATTTTATTCTTTATACGTTTTTCGTATGGATTATTATTGTATTTGTTTTGAATCATTAACTATTATAAACAGTACAAAGCATTGCAAAATCACACCCATCCACAAAAACCCATTACAAACCAATCAATCGTCATCAAAAATAACATTTCAGTAGTTGTCAGTGAAAAAATGGAAATGTGAGCTGAAAGTAAAAGGGTTCGAATACGTAGTGAAGGGAAAATATGAGGCAACAAGCAGATACAAGAAGAGTTCCAAAGTATGAGAACTACAAAGAGGGTTTATTACGTTTCTATTATCTTCTAGGCTTACTGTTTTCACAACCTTTACGAAACATAAAGCATTTCGTTTAACAGTCGCCTCCGCGTAATTAGGATACTAATAGTTCACAGATCTGCCACTTCATTACATCTGTTACCCCACTTATGATCATTTGTGTACTTGACACCTGCAAGAAGGTCATCTTGACAAGACATATAAAGAGATTAAAATGATACATCATATGACAGTCCGTCCGTCATAATACATCAGATATTGTTGATTAATGTGATGTAATGTAGGGTGTATGAAAGGCGTATCAATAAATGGATACTATTTATAGGATATGAAGATTACCGCTCCTTGGATCTTTAATATTACTTATAGGACAAACGTGTAGTAAATATAATAACTGACCTTAACGCACAGAATTTATGCTTCCAATATATTTAATGAGGGCTAGTTTATGAATGATTAAATTATCAAAAGTATATCTTATAAAAATTCAGTTGTGAGTCAGCACATAGTGTTACCTCATTTATGGCAAAATAACCTACATGTCTTATAAGAATTTTAAAATATCTAAAATAGCGACTATTTAATGAAACTACTTAGTTTTGATATAATTTTCAGATTATACTGTTTATATTACACTTCATAAAATATTAATTTTGTAGTAAATGCTAAAAAAAATAAATTAGACACAAAATACCAAACTAAATAAAATGTATTTGTGGCAGATCATTGTTGGACATAGAATGATGTATGCAATAATGCACAGACAATAAGTTTAAACACACGTCATATTAAACTATATTAATAGAATAACATATTTTGGGTAGAGTTTCATTAATATACATTTTTTAGTAGTTTCACAGAAAATCTAACTTTACATTTACGAAAGCGTATGCATGATGAAACAGTTATTCAGAAAAATAAAATTATCCCTTCATGTAAAACGTAAGTTGTACCCAGAATATTGCATTACATAGAATCGAATTAGGTTTATTTTATACATAAACAAAACAGGTTGACAACACTGGTGCCGTTGTAGTCTGAGCGATGTTTGAGTTAAGTTAAAATACCTTCAAGATGTATGTAATTAGTGGCACAAAATGAATTAGGAATAAATACCTGTTCTTGTAAGTAATTAAAGTTAAAGGTGTGCATAGACTGTGGTGACGCTGGTGCATGATATAATCAGCTGTTTAGACTTCGTGTGTCTGAATGTCATATCTGTTTAGTAAATTAAATTAAATTTTTTTAATTAAAATTTCAACAATTTATTTTAATTTTGTACTAATTACTCTAAGTCTGGGAAACAGTTTAAACAGATCATTGAGTCAAAGATCAATTTGGTGATAAGAACCTGCATCTCAGGACCTGAAAAAAACGTCTTCCCTAGCTTTAGCCACGTGCTGTTAAGAAAAAATTGAGTTTTGACAAAAACTCAATTTTTCCAATTTTACATTGTGCTTAACCGTTCCAACACAAAATCGTTTTGTGTGATCACCAACTTAGTCATATTATTGGTTTATAAATTTCACAAGGTCAAATAAGCTTGTGGTTTAACTAACAAAAACCTATTAAAATAAACATACAAAGCGTAACACTTTGTTATAGGACATCACAGAAATATTAGATTTACATGTTAATGGGTTATTTTAATTACGTTGTACTTGCAGAGAGTTTTCATATTTATGAATTAGGTCACTGCAAATATTATACTCGGAAAATAATTTATGTAAACTAATTAGGTTAAATCGCAGGCTATGAATAATTTATTTTCCACCTCGATAAAGTTGAATTACTTATTTAACAAATGTATTCCATTGTCCATTTAGAGCTACATTTTAACGTTGATACTAGGGTAACCTAAAATAGTAATCTTACTGGTATAGTTGTTTTATTAGTGATGAAACCAAATTAAGTTGACCTTCGTTAGTTCACCAGTTTTTTTAAGAAAAAGGAATACGAAGTTATATTTTTCGATATGTCAACCGTCTGTTTGCTCGGTTGTCTGTTATTAAGAAAAGTAGCAGACAAAATAAAATAAATGTAGTACTCAAAATTGAACACGTGAGTATCTAGTGACTATTTAAGGAGATCTAATGAATATTTAAAAATAGAACACTCCAAATTGTTAGTCATTATTTCGATTTAATTAGGTGAATTTTTTTACGTTAGGTTAGTCAAACAAAATGATGACAAAGTTTTCTTGGCATTTGTTTTGAGAGCCTCCAACATAATACAAATTGTGACATTTTTATTTGTGTTACTTCTTAAAATAAGAGTGTCTATTACTAGTTTAAAGCAGTTAATCAAGCGAACTCGCTGCGTTCATCGTTACCTTTCTGAGGACCTTGTACACTTAATATTGGTTGTAATACACTTTTATCTGTATTTACATAATACTATTTTATACAGTAAATTATTTCATAACATGGAGTAGTAATAAATAGTAAGTTAGCAATTGTTGTTTTTTAAGATAGGTTTATTAACATCCTAATATCTTCTTAAAATTACAAAAAATCATCACTATTCAGTAGCTAGGGATCCAATAAAACCGGTGAGCGCTTCACATAGTGAGTTCTATTTTACTTGTTTAAGGTATTCTTAGCGAGAAAACGATGGATTGTGTAGGTTATTGCAAAGGTTATTTTGTTTTTTTATTGTTTAAAAGCAAAAACCCCTCTGTCATCATTGCCTTAAAAAAAAGAAGAAGATAGGAACAGAAAATAGACCCATAGTCCACGATACTTAAATAACGGTCTCATTCGGCAAAAAACAAAGTTGGTCAAGAAATAATTGATGAAAGAGATGCATTAAACCCAAGATTACATGACTAGTAACCCACCAAGCTAGATCGGTTGGGATTCCCAAAACCTATATATGGGCATTTTGTTATATGTGGGTAACTGAGGGTTGCATGAGTATTAGGAAGCAGTAAAGGAATTTCAGGAAGCCCTCTCAACTAGATAATTAAAGTTTCTTATTGTAATTAATTGTCGTCTATATGGGGAAAATAATACAACCAACGTCTTACTTTTGAAAATGTTGCCCTCGATGGTTAACTTTTATTCACTCTATGCATAAATAATTCTGTTGGTAGTTTTTTCTGTCCAATCATAATAAATACAACCAACAGAATTATTTAGTGCTTTTCATTACCAGGAAATAAATTTAATGGCTGATTTATTAGTTAGAATTCAATTTTTAATTTTGAACAAACTATTCCAATTGTAAAATAATAGTAAAAACGATTGATTAAACAAAGAAAGCAGTACCTAAAAATGTGATAACTTGCAATCTTTATAAATTCGTCATCAAAGTCATTATGTAGGTTATAATTATCAATTCTAATTTTTTTTTATATTTTTTATGTGTAGAAATTTGATCAAGTACTTAAGTCCATTATTTCATTAGCTTCACGTAACTTGTCTCAGTTTTACTGTTATACAACTTCTACTACTTTGCAATGCCCTGCGTCTTTAATTCTCAACTTAAAATTAACGTATCAATCAAATTATTACACTATAAATCTAATCACACGCATATTAGACAAATAACCGTATTTTATTATTTAAATATTGTATTATGTATACCATATGGAAAATAACCTAAGGGTTGCAACGAGCCACTCCTTGACCGGGAGTTTATACGCCGATTTTGCAAAGTAGAAATCGACCAAGCCACTGGAAGTTTAGACTTTTTATGCAATCTAGCCTGGCTTGATTGATTTCCGTCAACTCACTCAGTATATATCTAGATAAATACCTTATATTAGTAGTCAGAGCAATTCTTGTTATTGTATATCACTACAGCTGTTTCGCCGATCACAGTCGGCTTCGTCAGGTGCAGGACACTTAAATAAAACACATAAACACGACACTGAACATATACGACACTAAAAACATTGTTTTAAAATATTCAGAGGCTAGCTCTTCGTTAAATTTTACACTAAAAATGTCCGGGTGTGGCCACATCATTATTCGTTCGTTTCCGGACGGATACTGAAGATAAGACTGATGATAGTTAACTGCCGTGGAAGTCCATTTGTTTATTCAGAGATAAGATTATATCGTAGATCGGGTTGGCTGCGAAGTTCAATTTCTCATTGAGAAGTATGTTGGGATGTTTCTTTTGGGTGATGTATATATTATATTCCTCCAATACGTCGAGACGGTGTCCCTTCCTCTCATTATGAATGATGTCAAGATTGGTATTGATATTAGTGTAATTATGATTGGTGTTTATCAAATGTTCGGCAAAATTGGAAGTATGTTTGGAGAGATGATTTTTATGTGACGGTAAATGTTCTTTAAACCTTTGTGTAAAGGATCTGCCAGTTTGACCTATATAAATTTTTTCGCAGTCGTCACACTTGAGTTTGTATATTCCACTATTGTCAAATTTATTGATAATATTTGGCTTTATCTTGGTTTTAAGGATGTTATTCAGGCTATTGGAGGTTCGGTATGCCAAGTTGAAACCATGTTTACGGAATATGTTGTTTGTCGGACGGTCTAGAATGTGGTTATATTTAATTGGTACGAATTTTCTGTTTTCTTTTTTTGCTGTAGGTTGGAATATATTATTGCGATCGCTAATTTTCTTTTTATGTTTATATATTAGTTTGTCTATTATCTCTGTTTTGAAACCATTTGCGTTTGCTATTTGCTTTATTATCGCTATTTCATTTTTTAGGTCATTTTGGCTCATAGGTGTGCTAAGTGCCCTGTATACGAAACTGTTGTACGCGGCCAGCTTGTGTGATTGTGGGTGATAAGAACTATTGTGAATGGTATGATCAGTTTGGGTTGGTTTTCTATAGATTTTAAATATGTGTTTATTATTATGCTTAGATATTGTTAAATCAAGGTAGTTTAGGCTATTGTTGGTTTCCACTTCAGAGGTGAAGCTTAATAATGAGTGTATGTTGTTCAAATAATTGGTAAACAAATCTATCTGTCTTCTTGTGCCATCGAATAGACAAATTATATCGTCCACGTAGCGGTGGTAATATATGATGTTTTTTGAGAATTTGTTTGTTAGGTTCATTATGTGATTATTTTCTATTTCATTAAGAAAGATTTCCGCCATTATACCTGAAAGAGGTGATCCCATCGCTAAGCCTTTATTCTGTAAGAAAATTTCATTATTGAAGCTGAAGTAGTTCTGAGAGAGACATATTGAGAGCAGGTCAACCAATTCTTTTGCCGCTTTTTCGGGAAGTGTGTTATGTTTTAGTTTTTCTTTTAGGATATCT
Organism: Aphrophora alni; assembly: GCA_963513935.1. Lineage (NCBI taxonomy): Eukaryota > Metazoa > Arthropoda > Insecta > Hemiptera > Aphrophoridae > Aphrophora > Aphrophora alni. Next base: position 62,057,830 of record OY740769.1, on the reverse strand, counting down.
ATTGTTTCTTCTATGGGTATATTAGTGTATAGGTTTGATATGTCAAAGGAAATCAATGTGTATCGAGGTAGTACATTTACATTACTAATTTTATTTATCAGATCTAAGCTGTTTTTTAAACTGTGGCTCTGTTCAAATTTTACTGTCTTTTTGATAGTACTCTCAAGAAATTTTGATAGTTTGTAAGATGGTGCGTTGGTGAAATTCACTATGGGTCGAATAGGTATATCCTTTTTGTGCATTTTCGGTAGGGCTCTTAGAATTGGTGCGGATGGTTTGATCATTTTCAAATGTCTTTTCGTTTTGTCATCAATGATATGACTGCATTTGTTTATATGTTGTTTGATGATCGTGTTAAACTTGTTAGTCCGGTCTTTCTCAATTTTAACTATATCATTAGACTTGAAAAATTCTTGTGTTTTATTAATATAAACATCTTTGTTTATTATTATTACAGAGTTCCCTTTATCAGCCTTTGTTACTATTGCATTGTTTAAATTTAATTTATGTTTAATGTTTTGAGCAATCTTGTGATCATTAAAAGGTGTAAAGTTATTGGAGTTTGATTGGGATTTACTTGCGTGCACAATGCTCTTGTCAGCTATGACGTATCTGATAAGGTCTTGTTTATTTGCGGGGAGACATTGGATGCCTTCCTCGATGTTTACAAGTGCAGATCGAAGGTTATCTTGTTTTCCTCGTATGTTATGTTTTAAACCTTTACTTAAAAGTAGAGATTCGGGTTCGGTAAATATTATATCTGTTAAATTGTTTAATCTGGGATAGAATTCGTGAGTCTTGATGAAGTTTGTACTTTGGCCTTTGTTATTGATAAGGTTGGACAGTTTATTATTTAAGTTGGATTTCCTGATTGATAGTTTAGGTTTTATTTGTCTTTCTATTTCTTGAAGTAATTGGTTGAGTTCAATGAAATGTAAAAAACTACTGAGTTCCAAATATATACCGAGTAATTTGGAACTGATAATGTCTTTCTTTCTGTATAAATATTTAGTGTCTTCTTTTATCCATATTCTTTCCGCTCTACTTTTGGTTTTCTGTGCCGCTAGAGATTTGTTTTTTATTCCTACGCAAACGTGTTTGGGAACAACGTTGTTAAGTAGACATGCTTTGTTGAATTTTATGTTCAATGATGTGATATGAAATTTCAATTTTAAGTTCAAGTACTTGTAAGCGAGTTGAGCGTGACTAGCTGAATTCATATTATATTCTTATAAAACCAAATTGATTTTATATTTTTCGCTTTTGAATTGCTGAATGTATATATCTAGATAAATACCTTATATTAGTAGTCAGAGCAATTCTTGTTATTGTATATCACTACAGCTGTTTCGCCGATCACAGTCGGCTTCGTCAGGTGCAGGACACTTAAATAAAACACATAAACACGACACTGAACATATACGACACTAAAAACATTGTTTTAAAATATTCAGAGGCTAGCTCTTCGTTAAATTTTACACTAAAAATGTCCGGGTGTGGCCACATCATTATTCGTTCGTTTCCGGACGGATACTGAAGATAAGACTGATGATAGTTAACTGCCGTGGAAGTCCATTTGTTTATTCAGAGATAAGATTATATCGTAGATCGGGTTGGCTGCGAAGTTCAATTTCTCATTGAGAAGTATGTTGGGATGTTTCTTTTGGGTGATGTATATATTATATTCCTCCAATACGTCGAGACGGTGTCCCTTCCTCTCATTATGAATGATGTCAAGATTGGTATTGATATTAGTGTAATTATGAATAACATCCTTAAAACCAAGATAAAGCCAAATATTATCAATAAATTTGACAATAGTGGAATATACAAACTCAAGTGTGACGACTGCGAAAAAATTTATATAGGTCAAACTGGCAGGTCCTTTACACAAAGGTTTAAAGAACATTTACCGTCACATAAAAATCATCTCTCCAAACATACTTCCAATTTTGCCGAACATTTGATAAACACCAATCATAATTACACTAATATCAATACCAATCTTGACATCATTCATAATGAGAGGAAGGGACACCGTCTCGACGTATTGGAGGAATATAATATATACATCACCCAAAAGAAACATCCCAACATACTTCTCAATGAGAAATTGAACTTCGCAGCCAACCCGATCTACGATATAATCTTATCTCTGAATAAACAAATGGACTTCCACGGCAGTTAACTATCATCAGTCTTATCTTCAGTATCCGTCCGGAAACGAACGAATAATGATGTGGCCACACCCGGACATTTTTAGTGTAAAATTTAACGAAGAGCTAGCCTCTGAATATTTTAAAACAATGTTTTTAGTGTCGTATATGTTCAGTGTCGTGTTTATGTGTTTTATTTAAGTGTCCTGCACCTGACGAAGCCGACTGTGATCGGCGAAACAGCTGTAGTGATATACAATAACAAGAATTGCTCTGACTACTAATATAAGGTATTTATCTAGATATATACATTCAGCAATTCAAAAGCGAAAAATATAAAATCAATTTGGTTTTATAAGAATATAATATCACTCAGTATCCCGAGATCGTTGGAAACCTCCTATTTGTTTTAAATACTTCCAGTTATTGTATTTATAATTACGTGACTCACGTACTAGCTCAGTTATTTAAAAATTACTCTCCCCTCAGAGCCGTGAAGTTCACTGGTTATTTTTATAATGCAATCACTACCATTTACTATCGATAACATACATAAGTTATCCTCAGAAATGGGTATATTTTAATTCAAATTTAATGTTAATAAAAATTATATAATTACTTAGCTTTGATCAAAATTGGGAAGTATTGCAAAAATCTACTCTCACTAATTATATGGAAAACTATTTCTGCCTTGTTATTCAGGTTCAACACAATAATAAACTCTGCAATAAAATTAATAAAATCAGTATAATTTTTTCTTCTTTCAATCTTTAAATGAAAAACGAAAACACATAAAATGTTGACAAATTCAATTTTGGATTATCCAAATCTTGGAACTTACTTTAAACATACATATATGAAATGAAATAAAACTTATCCTAACATACATAAAATATATTAAATTGTAAGGCAGAATAAAAAAATTAAATTACAGGTTATTTCCACAGTGAGTCATAAATAATAAAAATGACAAATTAAATGAATTATTATGCGTTAAAATATTAGGTCTAAAAATGTTATTTAATTTTAAAAATTTAATTCCTTTTTTTAGTTTGATATTAAAAATATAAAAAGTTTATATAAAAATTTGAAAAATATTTCCAACTCAGATTTTAAACTAATTCCTAAAGTCTTGGCAATCGAATTATACCGGAATAAACTCACAATTTGCGGTGTTTTGAACCTTGTTGGAGTGACGTCGATATTAGCCTGGATGCGTCTAGGAATCCCTTCTTGCTGGTCCTGTATATTAATGATATCGGAATTCGCTAAGTTAGCTGCTCATTACCCTGGAGGATTAGCCTGGTCTGTTGCCTTCAGATCCCGTCCTGGTTCCCTGGTCCAGCTACTGCATTCCCTCGTTCCTTCCCTATTCGTGGTTTCAACTTTTTTTATAGTAAAAAAAAAACTTTTTTTTAAAAATATTTATGTCAAAAAATTTTATGAAGAAGCTGCTGTTGGAGCTCATGCGCTCTCGTATCAATGCAAGGCTAGGACTGGTCGCCGTAGCTGAACTTGTGGACTTTGGTTGTCCCCAATCGTTCTAAACTTGTACAACCACTTTACACACGACCAACATCCACTAACATTTCCTAATTTTTATAAAAATTACGATTTTTACAAAAATCGGAAATTTTTCAATTTTGAAAACGTTAATCCGTTGCAGGGTAAAAAAGATATAAAGGTTATATATATTTATAAGATTTATTAAATAATGTCTTTCGATTAACCAAAGACAATATTATTATAATATTGGTTAAATACTCTCAAATATTGGTTAAGCTCATTTGTTAAGTGTGAAAACAGGACTTAACAAAAGTTAATTACTCACAACTTATTAGTTACAATTAACTACTAAGTGTGAGTAACTCAATTACTTCGGAGTTAACTGTTGATTCAATTTTATAACATCTAAATTCAATTATAAATACCCTTACACAATATAATATCATGTCAATAATAAATTTATGAAACATATATTAAACATTCGTAGTTTTTACCTACCTAGAAGTAGCTAAAAATGTACATAGTAATGTATACCAGAAGTACGTATAGTAATTTCTATAAATATTAGAGTTATATTGTAAAGCATCATCATCAATGTTTATGAAATGATCCGTAAACCAGATTGTCGACAAAATGAGAGTTTTTTGTTAATCAAATGGAAAAAGTTAAAACTAAATCTTAGAACCTTCAAAATATTATAATTTAATTACACTGCGTGTTTGTTATTAAGTAAAAAATATGTAATACTTGGAAAGAGCTTACATCTTTTAGAAGCTGAAACATTAGTAAAGTAAATAAGAAACACAGAATTATTGAAGTTAATAAATGTAATTTATTTACATTATTTCAACTGTTGAAGAAGTATAATTTTCTAAATGAACAAACATTCAAATCTAAGATGGTAATATCACAGGAAGAGATACCAACTTCAAGGTAATTATTCCTCACAAGTTACTATTTCCCAGACTGTAGGGATTATAACCATATAAAAATGACAGAAAGAGTTGTATGCAATTTAAACTTCTTTTAATTATAGGTACTAATTCACAAAATCTAAACAATTTAAAAAAAGTTGTGACAATATCTTATCACACGTACAAAAAATGGGAAAAGTATATAATTAATATGTTATTAAAGATATTCATATTTAACAAGTTGCCATGTCAAAAAGTGTGTGATTCAAGGAACCCACTTTAAATAAATTATACCTTTATATCTATTTTACCAGCTTTAAAGACAAGTTAGTTGAAACTAACATCTGACACTGTAACTTAACAAGACATACGATATCTACTTAATGACATTTTGTCTCAAGGTTTTACATATCTGCCTTTTGTTCTAAAATATGTATAAGACAAATTAACATTAATATTCTATCTGCGAGTAAACCATGACTAGTTATGTAAAATAAAAAAATTTTCCTTTCCAATTACTACTTCGTAATTCCTTGAGATAAATAATAAAGTCTAAACACTAAATTATTTAATGTTTGAGCCATAGCTTGAAGGGACAAATTATATGTACTTCATTGATCTTCTAAGTTTATACTTTGATATCGTAAAGTTAATAAACGTCTAATAGTTAATCAAGAATTACCATCGGACGAGGAAGAATCTAAGGGAGAATTTTATTTATTTAAACTGGCATTATCTTGAGTTTCAACACCATTAATATAAAACTATAACTATCACGTATGGTCAGTCATTACTTCATAACTGATATGTTAACATGACAGAGCGAGTTTTATATATTAGATCACTTCATCTCTTGTTACCACTTCAATATGATTTAACATAACAATTTATGAGGATTAAGCAATCACTAAATACATGAACTGGCTACATGACAGTTTCCAGCGCTCACTTATAAACATCGTGAATACGGTAAGGAAATCTCAAGTTGGATCTACAAATATTCTTGGTTTAGCTCTCTCTCTCTCTCTTTAATCTTTCTTATAAGATCTCTCTTGAATAAATCTTTTCGGACCCTGATACTACTATCGTATTCAATGACTAGGAGTTTTTTTTATGCTCTTTTTTCCACAAGGAGGAGAATAAAACTACCTGCAATCACGTCAATCTGGAATAACGTTTTCTGAAATCGATAAAACTGCAACCATCTTTTGCATATTGTGTTAGTACCGTAATAAAACGGTACAGATTAGATTTTATTTTTAGGTTCCTGACCAAAAATATGAAGTTTAAAAAATATAATGACATTTAATATAATGATATTTAATGTCTTAGAACGATATCTCGACAAATTATTTACTCTCAATGAATTTAGGTGTCCAAATTATATCAGTTTAAAATGCCTTAGTCAAGTTCTTATGCAAGGAGAACTGCTATACGGGAATGTTCTCTTTTTAATTTAGGAAGTTTTAAAATTTTGTTTATAATTAATTTTCTTTATATATAATAATAATTTCTATAATATTTTTTCATTTATCAAATATATATATATATATATATATATATATATATGTAAACACATTATTTAATAATGACATAATAAATTAGATAAATTACTCTTTAAAAATTATGTATTTAATTAAAGTAATATTGGTTCACATTGTTTCCTTTTTAATTATGCTCTGCATAGTCTGAATTTGTATATAATTTAACATTACTAATTAAAAGATAATAAATTTTGTTTGCTATTTTTTTATTTATTTATTTATTTTTTTTTTGGAAAACAAAATTGTAAGTCAATTCCCTAAAATTTACCTATTTCCGTGGGTCACACATAGTAAGAACTAATTAGACTTGGTACAAAACATTTATTTGCTTTGAGGATTCTATAACATACAAATTTTAGTAATAGGCCTAAATTGTATTTAATATTATAAAAGATAAAAACTAAAATTCATATGTTTTTAATTCATTTGTTCTTAATTTAAAAAGAAATGATTAAAATAATTATTAGAACACCTTCGTTGAATCAAAAAGCCAACGAAATAATTCAATCCCATGTGTTCTATTTATTTGTATTTTAGGACAAATGGTGTCATATTAAACTTGATTCAAACGATGATTTTGACAGGTATCCTATACTTTAACATCAATGTGAGTGCACTGACCACCTGAACACTAACTACTGATAATTATTGAGATTTAACAATCTAACATGTTAAAATTTAAATTTTATTTTAAATACATAATATTTCTTTTGTTTGCTTGATTATGTTATATTCATTCAATGATAGAAAAACGTAAACACACAACTTGAAAGAAGTGTAGTATCACTGTATGATGTTAGAACTCGGAATGGAGTTTTCCTGCGTATATGCCTCCTGTCATTATTATTATCACAAGAAGTGTTTGGTTTAAAGGCACACCACATATCAACTTTAAAATAATATTTTAGTTACATTTTATAAAATATTTTCATAGATTTGGTCTAACACTATCTGATACTTGTATCACTAAACATTTACTCCAGGTAAGTAGACGTTGACTAATCGATGGAACAACTTTTTCATTTTCAAATAACTCTCAAAATGATAATCTGTTTGTTATGAAGGACGAAAAGTTAGTAACAAATTATTTAAGTAATAGGGAAGTGATTTTTATATTTCTGTAAATCCCCATTTTACGTGAATTCCCGATCCCTATTAGTTCTTAAATGATAGTATTATGATAAGACTGCAACAATGTAAACAAAATGAAATCCATCACTCGTGGCTTAAATAAAATAAGAAGGAAAACAAAAGCAGTGATCACTATGAAAGATTAAGAAGGCAAAAGTATAATTCAAAATTATCATGTTAATTTTCTTTAGTTATTTCTAAAGAACAAAAGAATGGAGTGCACGTTAAAGAAAAATCAATTAATTATGTTGAGTAATAAAATAATGCTAATTTTGGCAAACTGATAAAAACAAAAAATAAAAAGGAATACCTATATTCATCTTCTCAAAACACTGAGAGGAAACGGTGTACAACTAATCTGCAATTCAACGAAATACGTAGATTTTTGTACATATTTTATAATTGTTTGTTTTTAGTCGTTATAGTGAAATTTTAACCAATATTAATTTATCCACAAGCTAAATATACTGCATATGAAGTTAATATTGAAGTGAGGAAAAGAGAAAAAAATAAAAGATATTCACTTCGTATACAACTAGACCATTAATCAAAATGAATGTTGAAATCTCACTGTCCGCAATGTACTTACCATTTTATCAAAGAAAACACCCTGTAAACAAAGTCATTTTTAAAACTCGTATAAAAGAATAGGTTTCGTAATACATATTTATACCAGGTATGATAAAAACAAACATAGATATGTTAATTAATAATAATATTGATTGAGATAACTTTAAATATCATACATATATAGAAATGGATATCAATAGAAAAGAAAATACATTTCCACAAAAAATTAAACTTGTGTTCTACAGTCACCAGAAAAATAAACTGTGCATTTAATCCCCTAAAAAATTAGGTGATAATATTTAAAATTGAATCTGTTATTTATGATAGGTTTATTTTTAATTCGAAGAGTCAAGCAAAACTAAAATTTAAAAAAAAAATTTAGAAAAAAAGAATTTCAAATAAAAAGTAGTAATGGTTTTGTACGTAAAAATCTAAAAAAGAAAACAAATATATTAATTGGGAATTCAATTTAAACTTACGTCTACTGCTCCTGTTTTTCTTCTTTATAGGCTATACTACAGCTGTTTCTATTAGTAATTATAGTACATTAAATTTTCTTGAAATTGCTTAAAATATCAACTACTTAAATAAAACAACATCATAATCAAAATTGATCCCAATAAACTTAATATAAATATACAGTAATCACATATAAAAAAAGTGTCAAATTATTAGATAGGTGAAAATTTTAAAACTATATCATGCCTTATATATCTGACGTCCGATTTTATTGGTTGACTAATTCATCTTGTTAATGTTTCCAAACTATTGTCGTTTAAACTTCAGAGCAAAGTGTTGGAAACTTTTTGAACAATTTCAAATAGATATAGCATTTTTTTTATTATATATATATATATATATATTTTATACAATATAATAAAACTAGTTCTCCTAATGACTAAAATTTGTTATGTTTAATTTATATATTTGGATAGTATATTTTAATCATTTTATATAGATTGCTATAGGATAACTTTAAGATGGTCACAATTGCTATTGTTAGTGAGAGGGTTTTGGTAATAGTTGATGAATTGTTCATTCATTTAATACAAGCGAACCATTGGTTTTTGTTAAACGTTTTTATTATAAATTAAATAAATTTATTAAAATTAATTAAATTTAATAGTTTCGTTAATAAATAAATAAATTAAAACAACATAAATATTATAATATTACATTTTTGTGTTTGTCTTTTTGGTAGTAATCGAGAGAGTAAAAAACCCTATAAAAAAATAATAATAAATAAATTTAAAAAAATTAACCAATGCCAATGTTAATTTAAATTTCAACAATTTAACCACATTTTGTTTAAAATTATTAAAATCAATTGTTTTTCTCCATGAGACTTGCTACTTATAATAAACTCTTCTATATAAAAATATATCTTCTTCAGTTGTCAATTTTCGGAGGAAATGGATTTCTCATAATACGCAAAGTTTTGTATTATATTGAAGAAGATACCAAAAACTAAGAATTTAGAAATATTGTATTTAATAAAATATGGTCGTTCAATTTAGAAATTGTATATTAAATCATAAATCAATATAAATATTTTGGAGGAAACTTAAAATAAAATACTGAGAATAAAACAGTAAGGATAAATTTGTGTCAATGGAAATATGAAGAGCTTTTCAAGTAACGAAATGAGCTATCAATAAATTAGGCTTACCTGATGTAAACAAATATCAAAGGAAATATTATCTTCCGCTCTCATTCAGGTATATTGTAGAAAAATATTCAATTCAGAAGATGGAATTATATTTCTACTGAAAGAAAATCCGTTTATTTTCATAAATACATATATAAAGCTACAGTACTTAGTTAAAATATAACTACTTTGTTAAAAATACTCATTAATTTAACAATTTATTTTGTTACAACAATTACATTCTTTCAGCTTCAGTGCAAACATGAAAAACATTTGACCCATAAATGATGATTGTACAGATAGTCAGTAAACTCTGATTTCCAATTTTGTAGGATCAAAATGGGTTGAACACTAGTATTCATACACATTTACTATCTAGCAATAAAACATATGCATTCCTAAAGCATACTTACGAATATTTTTTCAGAACGTTTACTAAAATGTACCTCCTCAATATTATTTAAACTTAACATACAAATTTTATTTATTTCTCAATTTTTATAAAACTAATAACTATTATGTTCAGTGACGCAGATTAATGATCTTTGGGTAAATTAATTCGAAATCTGCAAAAGAAGAAAGGAAAAATTAAACCCCCCCACACACACACACAAACAAAAATATTAACGTTTTACATAGAGGCCGTATTTTATAATAGTTAAATTGCAACTTAAATTTATTTCAGTTTTATAGATATAATCAATGATTGTTCATTTATTGTTATTTTAATTTTTCTGCTTTTATTTCTCATTGTCCTTAGCCATCCTGTTCTCTGAGTTTAGCATATTTTGTCACTAGCAAATTGTGAATTGAGAAAACGTATCTCTCTATATATTTCTTCCTTGATACAATTGGATAAAAAAGCACTAATTTTAAATTGACTTTTAAACATAATAACAAACGGGTATAATTATATTAGTAAACTACACAGAAAATGTTAAGGATAACAAATTGTACATAATTGCTTACACCACAATATGTGATTAACCGTTTGTATTAACTCTTTAGTTTACAATTTATTATTAAAGATGTTAGTAAAATCATTATTCTGATGTGCTCTAAACATTATTGTAAATTATTTGAGTAACTATATCATTTTAAAGAATGTTACTTGTATTAAGTTCAATTTACAGCAAGTTAATCAGTATAACAATATACGAGAACTAAAATATTAAGAATGAAATATTATATGAAATAATAATTTAACTGCACGAAAGGGTTTACAAGAGGGATTCTTCAAGCAGGGATTTTCTACTTCAACAATCTAATTAGACCATAAATGAATGGAACAAATTATTTCTTTTTAAAACATTTACAAAATATATTAAATATTGCAATAAACTAAATAGTCGTGCATTTCAAATAAATACCCTCAACGGTAAATTTTGCTTGTTAACCAGTTTATACTAGTTTTAGAATTGCTTAAAATGTTCATATATATTACCTACGCTTTCTAAGTCCAACCTTTGGAGAACTTAATTTTGGTCTAATCCGATTACATACAGAATCATAATTTATACGTTCATACTTAATTTTAATTTTTAAATTGAATTATTACAAAACTTAAGTCAACAAATTATATTTAGCCATTTTAAAGCTTTTTTCACAGTTTTAATACGTCAATAAATTAGATTATACTATAGGCCAATTATAAATTCACAACAAGATTATCTGCACAAATATTGATAATAATGTATTATTAGTTTTTTAAAATATAAAGTGTCAACATTTTGTGATTTAGAGCTTAAAATTTTGCAGCTATGACAGCCAAAATGTTTTGTAAAAACCCATTGAAATTATTTAGAGAACTAATTGTATGCCCGAATTGTATGGACCCATTGTGCGTTGAGGTTTCATTGGTATATACCAATTGTATTGCTGAATCAATTATTTGTCGACTTTATAAATGAGGTGTCTAGAGAGGCGCCTCGCGCTGCCTGATTGATGATAACTTGAAGGAAGGAACGAAGAAAGATTGCCCAAACCCCCAGACAGGTTGTCTGAATAATGTCATTTAGATTTATTTTATGAATATCATTGTTTATATTTTAAAACTTTATTGGCATCATAAAAACATTTGAAGATTTCGATGACGTGATTTGACTCAACAGCTGTTCTTATCATTGTTATTAACATAACGTTAAAATTGTATAAATTATACATGCACAGACAGAAATTCTGCGAGTTACCAGCTGGCATACATTTTTCATTTATGAATAACTCACAAACGAGTAAACTAATATGCTGAACAAAATCATATACTTTTCTTGAGATTTCTTGATTGTTTTTCATGAAAACAGTTATTAAAAAGTCATCAGTTATTACATAGGTTTAAAATTTGTAAGCTTAAAATTTTATATTAAAGAAATAACTATATACTTTATTTCATACATATGACAATATAATATAAATAAGTAATTAATTCTGTTATGATAAGAATTTGTTTATTTATAAAAATTCTGAGTTGATAATTTTTTTCTTATGTATGCAATAATGTGTATTTTTTTTTTTTTTTTGACAACCCTGTGACGGCTATTTTACACCACGTTTATTTTCTGTGTTTATCCAAATATTCCAAAAAAATGTTTCCTTGAATTGTAAATTAATTAACTAATTAGGCTAATATAACTAAATATCCTACAAACTGTACCTATCAACCAAACTCATCTATTATTAACTATTTATTGTCCACATTACATCGTTTATTTCCAAAGGTAGGAAACTTGAACACAGGTTTAAATACGGGGAGATAGATTGAGGACACAAAAGACATTATGGTTAATTTTGTCCAAAGAATGCACATAACTTCAGAATTCACACAATTCAATAGCATAAGAAGGAAGAATTCCAACATGTTTATAAAGTAATGTGTATATTTCTCTGTTTATTTGAAGTTTTTTTTTTAAGCTGATTCATTAAAATGCTTATTCTATAATTTTGTGTTAGTTACATAATTTATTTATTATCAGGGTCAGTTTCCTCCTAGACAGTGGTGTCGTTTCAGTCATTTACACAAGAATATGTTTGAATTTTAACGTTATGGTTCTATACAACAATATAAAATAAACTCTTTATTTGCAACAATCCCTTATTTCATAAAACTTTAAAAATATTCTAAAGAAGATTAAAACAGATATAATTCCTCAAAGACTAACGAATTTGGCTGCAAATGGAAATGTTTTTATCTAATGAAATGAAATTATCTAATTTAAATTTACTTTCCACTATTTCAATCTCATAGGTTAACAAGTATCCAAGCACAAAGCAATTATCAATGAAAATGTATTTTGCGCGCAAGTATTTAGTAGTCTTTTTTATTTATCATTATTATCATTATTTGAAATGGAATTCGATTTCTTCCACAAGTTATTACCTTTACTGTTTTAAAAAGTATGATTTTGAAAGTCTTTTAAAATATTTTATACTTTAAGAAATGTTGCAAATTTAAAATTTGATTTGTACTTTATTCTAACATTAAACAGAAAAGTCAGCAATTGCTGATTTTAAAATCAGAAGGGACGTTGTAAAGGGCCCAAAATCCCATAGCAATTTTTATTTGTGAAAACAATTATAATGTTTACAGGAATAAAATCTGTGTATGGGAGACCACGAATATAATAATAATAATAATAATAATAATAATAATAATAATAATAATAATAATAATAATAATAACAATATATATTTTAATTTTTTTAGCGGTATTATTTTTAATTAACTGAAACATTTACAAAAGCCTACCGTTAGTCTTTCTAAATGCATTTTAAAATTACTCTAATTTTTTTAACGTTTTTTACAGTGTAAATTTAGTTTTACACAACCTTGAACTGTGACATATACAAATTATATACGAGAGGGATATAAACCCAGTGTTTTAAATTAATAATGATAACTATATTCACTTATGTCTATATTAATATATTAAATATAGTTTTCTCTTAAGACGTTATCTTAAGATTTCTGTATTTTAATGTCCTTAATAATAGTCATTGTCTGTAATAGTTTACATCAATTGAAAATCTAAAAAGTAAATTTATCAAAAGTTGAATATAAAACTAACTTTTAGGTTTTAATGTTTTAGGTAGACTTTGAGCTATATAAGGTAAAACTATAATGAAAGCATAATATGATTAATAAGAACGGAAATAAACTTACATTGATTTTTTACTACTCACTCATTATCATCGCTAACGTTAATATCTGATTTGCAGTGTATACAAATATAATCACATATTTATATTGTTCACTATTACATAAAGGTTCCTTTATATTTTTTCCTTCAATCTAGACATAGATATCTCCAAACATAAGTACTAAGTTTATATTTTTAGAGTACATTTAACGAAAAACTTTCATACGAGTACTAATACTAATTTGGAAAAGTTAAAATCCATGGTTTTCCTTAATTTTCCTGTTAAAGTACTACACTTTAAAATGAGTACACTTTTATTTCCCATTACATCTGTGATGTAGGAAATCTAATACAATAGTTTCAGGGATACAACAACACCAAATAAATAGGCTAATTCGTTTTCAATGCTGTAAGCGAGATACTTTCCGGCTAAGAAACTTACTTATCACAAGTTAGCTTGTTGAACCTACAGGGTATTGGGATTCGAGCCCAGTTAAGCTTGTTGTATTTTGTCGAGTTCACATGATAATCGTAAGACTTGTGAACGTAAAATTTGCTTTCTAAAATAATCACTTGTTTACAAAATTTCAAACTAATTCTAACTTCAGAGAAGTTTAAAGCGGAAAAAAATATATATCATAAAAATGTCTGAAATTAAACTACTCATTCCTTATCATAGAATCCAGAATACATCACGGAAGTTACTTTTAAAAACAATTTTTACTGTACATGGTAACAACGGGAAAATTCCTGAGCTCTGAAAAACTATTTTGGTTATAAATCAGGATATGAAAAGGTACAAGGTATACGATAGACAGCACAAAAAATAGTATACACATAACAATGAACCTCTTTCTTTCGAAATATCAAGTAAAGTAATGTATTTAAAAAATATTTAATTCCTATTTCGAAAACACTATATGCAATTAAGAAACTTTGAAGGACAGACACATTTAAATCAATATTTGTCACACTAGGCAGGTTAATAAAAATCAGACAATGTACCTTTGATACAAAATCATTATTTGGACAAAATAAGTTATTGTTCGTTCATAGTACAAAAATATTTGCAATTTTTTTTTGTACTATAATAAAGAACTGCACAACTATAATGTGTTTGTTGTTGACTACACACATTTGTGTTTTCAAAATTTGTTTGTTGTTGACTAGGTTATGCAAAATTGTATTTGAAAACATTTCAAATAGAAATTAAGAAGCTATAATAAACAGCAGTGGATTGTACTAAAAATGGTAAAGTCTTTAAACATTTTATTTGCGATTTCACTTTGTTTCATAAAATTTTAAAAATATTCTTTAGGTAACTTAAACAGAATTTTTCCCACTTCATTCCCACTTATTAATGACTAATAAGTTGCGTGAAAATGAAAAAGTTTACATTTAACAAATTGAACTTATTTAAATTAAGCTTCTTTCCACCACTTCAATCCCACAGACGCATATATTCCATTTCATTCACCAAACACAGATCAAAGAAAACGTATTTTCCGCTCACGTGGTTTCTCTGATTTTACATTAGTATTATATAAATTGGAATTAAATTTCTTCCACAAGTTATTGACTTTATTCACTTAAAAAATATGAAGTTATATTGAAAAACACATTTAAATTATTTTGTAGTTTAAGCTTTAAGAAGTAATGTTACAAATTTAAAATGCTATTTGGACTTTAAGCTGAAACCAAACAGAAAAGTTGTGACCTTCTGTTTTTTAAAATGGAACTATTTAAGAGACTTTGTAAAGGACAACCTCCCATACAAATTTGTTTGTGTTAAGCAGGGATATAATGTTTAATTCCATGAATAAAATTTATATATGGGAGATGGTAGCGATATTTTCCATATTTTTTTCGTAATGTTTTTAATTGACTGATTATTATCATACCAATAGTCTTTAAAATGAATTTACAAACAACTTTCATTTCTTTAACGTTTTTTACAATCTAAAATTTATTTTACACAACCGTAAACTTTGTTAAAATTTGCCGCGAAGAGAAGAAATTGGTCAAAGCTTGTGGTATATTGTGAAACATACAAATTAAGTTTAAAAATCATAAACGCAAGGTTTCTGTATTTTAATGTCTTTATTACTGCAGCTTACATCAAATGAAAATAAAAAAGTCCACTTACCAAAAGTTGAATATAAAACTTGCGTTCAACTAATTATTAATCAATTATAAACTATATTTAGATACACTTTGAGCTATAAGTTAAAATTAAAACTAAAAGTAATCAAAAAATTGTATAATGACAACAAAAATAACTGTACCTCTATATTTGGCTAATAACTTTTATCATCATTTAGTCGATGTCTGATTTACAGTGAATACAAATAGACATAATCAGATATACGAGTTCCTTTTTTTATCTTTGAATTCGATGTGAAAGTAGATAACTACAAATAAAAGTAGCAAATTTATATTTTTAAAGTACATTTAAAAATAACTTGGTTAACATACGACTAGACTAGAAAGAGTGTATGATTTGTCAAAGTTTAAAATGCACGACATTCTTAAATTCTTCTGTTAAAGTACTAAATTTTAAAAAGAATACCCTTCAATTTTTTAATTTATGAAAAGTGTAGGGAATGTAATTCAATTTCTTCAGATATACAAAGTCACCAAATAAAAACTTTGTTTTCAATAATGTAGTGAATTACTCAAATTACTCATAGGTTAAATAAAAACAGATATAATGTCCCTCCTAATGAATTTACTGATCACAAGTCAGCATGATAATAAGTATTCCAGCCCAGTTGAGCGTGTTGAATTTTATGATTTGTTTTTTAAGGTGTGTGAACTAAAATATATACAAATTGTCAAAGTGTACTAATTTTATTTTCAAAATTCTAAACTAATTCATTTTATCTCAGATATCTACCACGGAATATGTTATGAAATATTTCCTAGAAATTTGTGACTTTAAACTGATCATTTGTCCTCATAGAAACCGAAATTCACCACAAAAGTTGTTACTTTTCCAAACTTGTTCACTACATAAGATAACAACGGGAAAACTCGTGTGCTCTAAAATAATAGTTTACGAGATATTCAAGATATTGAAAACTAAAACGGGTACGAATAGACAGCAGCAAAAATACCTAAGTAGTAAGTAAATCATTTGCCTAGATACAAATATGTTATGCAGCATCAATGGATATGAAAAATATTAAACATATATATTTAATCCTAATTAATATATATGGAATCAAGAAACTTTGAGGGGGACAGATTCATTCTTAAAAATCCTCCGAGACTCTTCAGCCACCAAACAAGTAACACAATATTTAATAACAAGTCAAGTTAATCAGACAATGCGACAGATTCTTTAATGGGACATAATAATTTAAAGATCGTATTTCGCTTCATAGAGCAAGAGTATTTGCAAAATATGTTGTTTTTATATTAAAAAAGTCAAATTGTAATGAAAAAAGGAAATGAAAATTTTTAAAACCATTTAATTTAGATTAAGAAACAACAATCTTGGATTAAATGGTTGGACAACAACTTGTACTACAAGAAAAATCTTTTATTCGGTGTTTGAGTAAAATGTCTAGATTTATCAGATAATAATTATTTAAAAATAATAATAGTACACAAATTAATTAAGCATAGAGAATAATAGGAGAGATTTCACTCTAATTCAAAAAATATCAATAGTTTTTTAACTCCCAGTTATATAATTCAATATAGAAAAAGAATAAAAATGTAACACTGTACATACCTTAAAGGCGTGCTTACAATAGTATAATAAATTATTGTTTTTAATTAAATAAATATTATTTAAAATAAAAGTTGGATATTTCTCTTAAATTTAACATTCTGGAATACATCAAGTGAATTGTTTACAATACTGTTAGTGAATATAAAAGTATTAGAGAATCGATCGTTAAGCCTTTTATGCATGAAATAATTTGCAAACTGATAAAATGTATATGGAAAAGTTTGAAACAACAAACAAACTACCAGTAGAGATTTTCTACATCAACAACGTAATCAAGCATAAATTATATTTAAACAAGTTTTTAATTTTTAAAACAATTGTAATACACATTACTTATTACAATAAACTATATAATTATGTATTTCAAATAAGTAACGTCAGAAACAAATACACAAAAAATTTCAAATTTTATTTTTTAAATTTACAAATTATTATATTTTCAACAATTAATTAGTATCATTATAAATTATTATTATTCATGAACTAGAAGTTATTAGTCAAACGAGTAGGTAGGTATGCTATTATATATATTTGAATCATTCTGAGCAGGAAAAGAACAATATTTACAGACAAGCTTGTAGTTATTGGAATGAGAATTTAATAGCATATGAGGAACTGCAGGAATACCAGTCGAGTACATTTCACTACATAATGTTAAGGTAACAGTTTCATCAATATTGTTTTCTGTAGGCCCGCTAAGTAATGTCATCAAAAATGACCCTTCCTTAATAAAATGCTTATTCCTTCTTCCTTTTTAGTTCCAGAAAATGACTTTAACGATTGATTATTGAGTTGGTTTCAATTAGGACTAAATATTGCTGAAGAAAAACTATTGGTAAATGTGACTAAGGTCAATTGATAGAACTGAACTATATAGTTTTGATCAATTTAATCTTCACAATGTCATTACCAATAAGCAAAGTCACTGTGCAGGTTACAATGAAACAATCAAAATAATTATTTACAGAAAAATTAATTGCATATCCTATAATGAATGAGCAGTAAGTATTTTGACGATATTTACAATATTAGTAATGATCTAGTGTTACTGTTCTCATCTTTGTAGTGTCATGTACTACATTTGACTTCATATTGATCCTCAACTTGAACTGAACGTGAAAATCTTATTATCGGAAAATAAAAACAACAAATGATTTTATTTTATTCTATGGTTTTATTAGGCTATTATTTGTTTTCAGTGGACAAGACTATTAAATGAAGAACTAGTTTTTTTGTAATTAAGCTGCAATTATTATTTTATTTGTTTATGAAAGCACTATTTTATTATTTAATCTTTTTTGTAATTATTCTTCAATTTACAAATTCAAAAATAGAAGTTTTTTGTTTTTGCCCCCCCCCTCCCACTTGTAAATATCGTACGTAAAATTACTTAAGTATATAAGCACACATTCTCTACACCCCTCTATTTTTCTATATTTGGAAAGAAAGAAAAAAAAAACAGTTTTTTGAAATTTTAGGTTTTGTTTTTGTTGAAATGACTTTTACCCTCTTACGTTAGCCTTTTAAACACAAATATCTTTAGTAGTAAAAATGGATGTTTATTATGTTGTTTTAGTGGTCGTCCAAAAAGAAAACTTATGTCCATTAAATCAATTTAAAATGATGACCTGTCAAAAGTTTATTTAGTATTTGGATAGTCACATTAATGATTTTGAAGTACTAAAATATCACAAATTTATAAAATAACAATTTTATTTTTAACATTTAGGTTTTTTTTCTAGGAATGGTACAATTTAGTACTTACATGTTTTAAATAATGATTCAGATAAAAAGATAATCAGGTAGAAAAGTCTGATCCATACCACTGCTGACAATAGAGTTTATTTAATGAAACAACCTTGTACTAGTATCGCCAAACCCTAAATCGTATAATACTTATTATTACAA
Source organism: Aphrophora alni (assembly GCA_963513935.1). Lineage (NCBI taxonomy): Eukaryota > Metazoa > Arthropoda > Insecta > Hemiptera > Aphrophoridae > Aphrophora > Aphrophora alni. Next base: position 62,038,582 of record OY740769.1, on the reverse strand, counting down.
TAATGTTTTGCTGACAACTATCGAGCGCCTAAAATAAAAAATATAATAGTATGCAATCCTCTATATTGTGAAATTATTTAGCAAGTACAGATGTTGTCTGATTAAATATTTCATCTATACTAAATGTGTCCATTTACAATTACACAAACAAGTCCTTTCAATTATATTTGAAGTTCCTTCATAGTTTCTGTTTCGTGTTTTCCGCCTACTTAAGGAATCTGATAACAAGGTACACAGTTTTATTTTTACAAAGGAACAAACAAAGACGACCTGTGTAGAGAATTTTATATTATTTCAAATTCCACAGATATTTCAAAAATTGTGCTTTTTTATGTATTAAATGTGAAACATTGTAAATTATAGTTGTTTTACTATAATATGAAGCCATTATTTTCAATAATTTTTGGCAACACTGAAACGAATTATGTGTTCTACAAATTTATTATAACATTAGAAATCTGGCTTTACTTTGTAATATAAATAAACTTGGCTCACAACTTTAAAATGATGCAAACAAATGTCCTTCTTGTGGAAAAAAATATTGCTTTATAATAAGTGTGGACAATATTCTATAAGCTTAAATAGGAATAATGGCGACTCTTAATTTTTAATATGAATACATTAATAGTATTTACTAATATTTTATAACATTAATTACTCAGACTGAAATTTGAATTTTCGGTATAACTTAGTTATTTTTCTCTAGTAATTTGTTTTTAAAATTGGTATTTCTGCACTTTGAAATGCTTTTACCTTTATAATATAAATCCAAGAAATAGTTATAAGTGTAAAATAGATATTTTAGGGAGATGGTGACGAATATTATTTTTGACTTTGTAGAAGGGTTTGTAAAAATATTAGTCCAATATTTTAAATCTGTTTATTTTATTTTTTTTTTTAAATTTATTTATTAATAATTACAACTAAGTTTGCCTTATCAAGTAATTAACATTTCATATTAAAGAAAGCAGTGTTTGGAACACCATCCACTGATGGAGTCCTATATTTTACACACAAAGTTCATGCGGTTACTTATTTACACAATCTCTTTCACCAAATCCAGAGGTTTAGTTTGTTTCAGGCGCCTCACATCTTCTGTGTTGTTGATTACACGGAGCATTTCAGGGTTCTCGTGTTTTTGCAGTCTATTCTTATGCATGATTGCATATCTCTTAATTTCTTCTGAGACAGTACTCATCCCGAGATCACGATGGAGATCATCATTTCGCACGAACCATGGCGCGTTAACCATACTCCTCAGAGCCTTATTTTGGAATGTTTGAATACCTTTAACATTGGTTTTTTTGGTACAGCCCCATAGCTGTATCCCATAAGTCCAAATTGGTTTTAATATTTGCCTATATAATAGAAGTTTATTGTGTAGATCTAATGTTGATCTCCTACCAAGCAACCAATTCATTTTCCTGAATTTAATATTCAGCTCTGTAATATTCTTCTTAACATGCTCCTTCCAATGAATCTTTGCATCAAGTGTCATTCCTAGGTACTTGGCTGTATTTCCAGGGGCTATTAAGTGTCCATTTATTATAACCTGTGTTGGGTTTATCTTTCGGTTGGTAAAATTTACATGGCTTGATTTTGCTTCATTTAATCTTAATCTCCATTTTTGTATCCAGATACTAACTTTATCAATAGCTTTCTGGAGCTTGTGTTTTGCTTCCTCTGCACTATCCCCAACTGCCATTATTGCAGTGTCATCTGCGAAAGTGGCCATGATTGTATCAGAATCTTGAAGTATGTCACTTGTATATAAGAGATACAAAGTAGGTCCTAGGACACTTCCTTGTGGAACTCCAGCCGCTATATTCTTCATCTCAGAATATTCACTGTCTTGCTTAACCCTAAAGCATCTCTCAGACAAATATGACTTAAGTATTTTGTAGAATTGCTCTGGGAGATCCCTTTGCAATTTATAGAGTAAACCCTCATGCCAGACCTTGTCAAACGCCTGTGATACATCCAGGAACAAGGATGAGCAAACTTGGCGTTCTTCAATTGCTTTTCCTATGACATTGGTAATACGGTGAACTTGGTCAATTGTTGAATGTTTGTCTCTAAACCCAAACTGATGCTGAGGGATTAATTTCCTTTCTTTAATTATAGGTTTAAGACGCTTTATTAAAAGTTTTTCAAAAACTTTTGAAATAGTCGGCAGAATAGAAATGGGTCGATAAGATGTTTTTTCCCTAAGATCTTTTCCTGGCTTTGGTATCATAATGACCTCCGCAACTTTCCACTGTCTCGGGACATATTTAAGTCTGAAAGAAGCGTTTATCAAATGCAACAACTTTATCAGGGCGTTCAATGGCAGTTCCTTGAGAATTTTCCCACTTATTAGTTCATAACCAGGCGCTTTTTTAATGTTTAATTGTCTAATTTCCTGTACAAGCTCATTGTATGTCACTTTACTGATATCAATTAAATCATTCTTTTCAATTGGTACTAATTGTTTACGTGCTGTTTTTGTTTCAAATGGTGTGAATGTGTCCTCTAGATGTATAGCAAACATATCTGCTTTCTCCTTATTACTTCTTGCCCATCTATTATCTTCTTTCCTGATGGGCGGAATATGAATTTTTGGTCTTTTAATACTTTTTGTCGCTTGCCATATTTTGAAAATACAATCCTTGTCAGCCGACAGCCCTTCAAGATACTTAGAGATGGATTCACTTTTGATTTGCCTCAATAAATCCTTAAGTTTATTACTCAATTGATTTAATTGTGATTTATGTTGGGGTGCTCTGGTTTTCTGCCACTTTTTGCGGATTTTCCTTTTCTTCAGTACTAGTTTACGCACTTCTATTGGATATATAACATTACCTTTGGGTTTGGTTATACTAGGTGTGTTATTCCAAGCTGATTGTTGGATGTTATGGATATAAGATTCAACTTCTTCCTCCAGCTGTTCAGGGGTTTTAAGTGGCATCTGGAGTTCTATATTATAACTCAGCTCTTCTCTAAACTCATCCCAATTTGTTTTAAAGTTAGTTAATTTAGGATGCTCATCTTTTTGTATTATATTTCCACTTATTGTCATAACAACCGGAGAATGGTCAGAGGCCAACTCGTAACTTTCACTGACATTGATGTACTTGTCCGACACCCCTCTAGCAATGAAAAAGTCAATAAGGTCAGGTATCTTTCTGAAATCTGATGGCCAATACGTTGGTTTCCCAGTTGAGTAAAAATCACATTTAACTTCTCTTCCCGACTCATATAATGCTTTTCCTTTTGTAGTGGTCAATCGTGACCCCCAATAAGTATTCTTTGCATTGAAGTCGCCTCCTATTATGAAATGATCTCCTAGTGTTTTAAAAAGCCTTGCATAGTCTTCTTTTTTCAAATTATATCTAGGTGGACAGTATATGGATGAAATATTAAAATCTTTGTGTTTGATTTTCACTGTAACTGTTGCTACTTGCATTGTTTCCTGCCTTATTTCTGTATTCTCAAAATGTTTAATGCTGTTTTTGATAACCAATGCAGAGCCCCCTCTAGCTCGATTCGAAGGGTGATCTACGTGGTAAAGACAAAATCCTCTGATTTTACAGTAGGACTGATTAGTAAAGTGTGTTTCTGACACCAAACAGATATCAATTTTTTCATTAACAAGTAACATTTCCAATTCCATGGCTTGCTGAGCAAGACCATTTGCATTCCAAGTAGCAAATCTGTTTATTAATATATGTTTTAGCTACTTAAACCAAGATTCACGTTTTATAAATTTTGAAAATTGTGACGCCAATCCAAATTTGTATTTTTTTTTCTGTTTTCACCATTAAACGTGGAAGGTGTCGAGATGTTTAGCACTTTTTTTAGCCGAAACAGATAATTTTTTTAATTAATTTGGGTTCTTATTTATTTTACTTCTATTACAGGTTATTTGTGCTCTGTAAAGCACAATTTGAGTCCAAAGGCACTATAAAAATGCTTTGATTTGTTTATTTTTACTCAATATTTTAAGTTAAACGTAAATTATTTGGATGAGTTCATCAGCCACTAAATATTAAAATCGGATATCTGATTTGTACATCTCAATTAATATATAATTATATATTTACATGTCACGTCTTATAATATCTTGTTTTGTTTAGTTTTTCAATTCCTTATTTTAAATTTTAGATAAACGACAACAGAATATTTGCTACTGCAGAATCTGTTTTACATGTAACATGTTCGTCCATAATGTTACCTAACTTAATATTTTCCAAGGAACAACGTTTTATTTGTCTTCAATTTGCCTATTAGCATACAATAACTTATGAATTTAAAATACATCATTATGTAAATTGGGAAGGCTTGTGTAAGCTGCTACATTTTATGTTAAATAAAATGAGAGCATAATCATACTTTTATATAAAAATAAAGGTTTAAAAAATAAAATGTTACTTCCTTTTAACAAAATTAAATATGGACGTTTAGTAATTTACATTTGTGTTTTTTATTCGTATTTGTCCATAGCATTATTCCAAACTGTCTTTCTTATTGAAAATAAGTCAAAAGGGTTTTCAAGATAAGGATATGGGACTGGAAATTTAACTAAACAGGACAACCTATCGCATTAGAAACAGACTACATCCGAGACCATTGAGACTCGCTACTAGGACTTCTGGATGTGTACAAAGACGCCTTAATAAACCCAAAGGTTCATCAGTCAGGAACAGGCGTCTACATTGAAGAGATCAAATATGAGTTTTACGTTTTTCATCGACAACAAGCACAGCAGCAGAACTCCTTCTCATACTTACCAAACTTCACCAATGTGCTGAGTTCACGGTAGAATGGATATAAATTTAACAGACTCGATTGACCATAGCAGCTTAAAGACCATCCTCCTTCCATGCCACTACAAAGAAGCCCCCAATAAACTACTGCAGTACCTTGTCAAAACAAAAATTGTTTGCCTTCAATGGATCCCTAGGCTTCGTGGCACGTAGGCAATTAAATGTCTGACAAATCGCTCACAAGAGTAACACTTGACGCATGCTATGTGTAAACAAGAAAAAAAATGGAGTAGAGAATAGGTTAGGTTAGTATAGGTTAGGTTAGGTTAGGTTAGGTTAGGTTAGGGTCAACGTGGAGAACACTATCAGATACAAAAAGAACTCAACGACCTTCAATTATAGGAAGGTAATGAGGCATGTGCTAACGTTTATTTCTCGCTCCAGGACAGGGGACATTGTTAAAAAGAATACCTTCATCATTTCAAGATGGCTGACTTTAAATTGTGTGTTGAACTGTCGGAACCCTAGAACATCAACATGGAGTGCGCTGTGGGTAAGAAAGTGGAAAAATATTGTGAGGCTAAACAGTAACCGACCACAAATGCTGATAATCCTTGTCTCTCCAATGTTGCTGACTTATGCTGTTCTAATCTATAGGTCCGATCGGCATCGTCTGAAGCTGGAAGTAAATATATGATGACTATATACAGTTTCAAAGATAATTTTTAGTTCTCTATAAAGATAGAGAAATTTTGTTTGTATTTTTCCTTACTAAAAGAAACACTTCATTATAATTTCTTAGTGCTGTCGATAAATCCACCATTTCGTTTTGGTTTACGTTGATATTGTGTTTTATGTTAATATTTTTGATATTTAAGCAAATTTTAAAAATCAGCCTTTGAAATGAAACTTGACGCTAAAAGGAGGTACTAGAAAACAGAACGCAATTAGACACGTCATTTGTGTTATGAGCTAGATACTTGGCCGGAGATCTTCCTATTTTGGGGATTTATTGATTTGATCTTAGATAGATTTATAATAAAAGTTATCAATTTTTATTACAGTCTACATCTTCAAAGAGCGAAAATAACTTTCTAAGTAAAATCAACACGTACACAATATTTTCTGAAAAAGTGTATATAGTGACTACACCAGACTAACCCGATATTAAAAACAACAAATTTAATCTCGTCTTTATTATTTTTTTTTAGTTGTTATCTTTTCCACTTTTTATGTTGCTGTTAGAAAAAAACTTGTTTGTATTTATAGTCTAATGGTCGTCTTATTAATAATCTCCAGATATGATTTACATATTGTATACTGCATCTCTTAGTGGAAAATATCATTATTTTAAAAACACTATTTTTTCAAGATATGAACGATATAATCCAATATTATACTCTAAACTTGCAAATGTATGATCCACTGTTGGTCAATACAGCAATTGTAGGGAACATAATGCACAAACATACATATTTCTATACGTCTGCCTTTGGATGACAATCATGATTTTACTGTTTTAATTCTCTTCCCACCTTCTACCACCAACTCTCGACATATAGAGCGTACGAGTCCTCAGATAGGAATGAGTTACCCAAATTTTAAATATTTCCATCTAGAATACAGAAAAATAAATCAAACAATAGTCGTTACTGAGTGATATTGATATTTGTGATTGTGGAAGAGGTAGTGACACGTCGATTTCTCTGGTTACTAAATAAGCCGTCTATTTTCAAAAACTAATTAGTTCCTGTCCATGTTTCTCATTCACCTAAACATTTAAGATAGTAATCAGTCAGATGTTACTTAATAAAGGTTTTGTATTCCGTACCCCAAACAATATACCTGCTTCTCCTCAAAGAACTGGTTCAACGTATATGTGCTCTAGTTCTGCTATAATTAGAGGTACCTATATTACAGAATATTTTCATACCGTGTTTATAAATTACATATTATTTATATTCAATATATTAGGCTTCATTTAGTTTATATAAAGCTCGATAAGAAACTATGTTTTGTCGTATATTTCATTTAACAGTTTTATTAGTCTTGCTTTATTTAGTGTTTTTATTATTAAGTTGTTGTTTTTCAATTGGAGCTCTATAGATACAAAGTTAGTTCAATTTATATGATTATTATTATTTATATATAATATAGTATAATAATAAAATATATATAAAAATAATAATAGTAATAATAATAATAATAATAATAATATATATTTAGAGAGAGAGAGAGAGAGAGAGAGAGAGAGAGAGAGAGAGAGAGAGAGAGAGAGAGAGAGAGAGAGAGAGAGAGAGAGAGAGAGAGAGAGAGAGAGAGAGAGAGAGAGAGAGAGAGAGAGAGAGAGAGAGAGAGAGAGAGAGAGAGAGAGAGAGAGAGATCGAGGTATATCTAAAAATAACTGTACAGTATAATAGACTAAAAAATATTTTAAAATTTGTTTTATATTAAAGTTTTGGTGAATGTATTTTTAAATTTTCATTTGATGTAAGCTACAGAACTAAAGATATTAAAAATAAAGAAACCTTGAATATCTCTTATTATATGCCATTTTTATATACTTTGTATGTGTCTCAAATAGCCCCTAGCATGTGAATATTTTCTTCTTCTCCTGGGTAAAATTTAACGAAATTCACGGTTTTGTAAAACAAATTTTACATTGTAAAGAAGTTAAGAAAATTAAAGTAGTTTTAAAAATGCAGGTAGAAAGACTACTGGTGTGTTAAATGTTTTAGTTAATTTTTTAATCTCTAAACTATCACTACCAGCCCCAGTCTAACACACACCAATTTTATTCCAGAAATTAAATATTATATTCCTGCTTATAACAATAAAATACTTATTATGGGAGTTTAGCCCCTTTACATCGTCTTTTACAACATCAGACTTTTCTGTTGGTTGCAGCTTAAAGACCACATCGAATTTTAAGTTTTCAATATTATTTCTAATTATGCAAAATAATTTTTTTTCTAAGTTTTTCAAGATAACTTCATACGTTTTATCTGAGTATAGTCAATAACTTGTGGAAGAAATCTAATTCCATTTCATTTAACACTGATGAGAAACCGGAGAGACCAGGAGAGCGGAAAATGCGTTTTCTTTGATCTTTGCTTGGTTCTGGGATACGTGAAATGGAACACATACATCTGTGAGATTGAGATAGTGAGAGTAAGTTTAAATTAGATAAGTTTAATTCATTAAATGTAAACTTTTTATTTGCACCCAACTTACATGAGTCTTTAAACCGGAATATTTATGATTTATTTCCCTCTACAATATTTTTTAAAGGTTTATGAAACAAGGTAAAAATCGCAAACAAAATGTTTAAAAAATATTATCATATTCAGTACAATCTTTTACTGTTTATGGTTTCTTAATATCTTCTGCACTATATTAGTAATTATAATTTTTGGAATTTTTCTGAAACTCGTCCTGAGCACACAAATAGTAAGACAAATTTTGAAATGACACATTATATTATGTAATAAAACTGATTCCAATTATTTAAATCAAACATGATTATATTAAATATATTTATTATAATTTGTAATACTTTTACTATTTATTTATAACTTTATATTATATTTACTATGAAAACATGAATGTAGAGTTAAAATTCACTAATTTATATTATCATATTATAACCGTGTATTTCGTTTGTTTCTAGCAAACTAAACATATTTGGGGAAATTATAACAATAACTTTAAAATTCAAGCATGATCTTTCAAATAAATGACTGAACGAGTCACTACTGTCTTAAAGTAAACGACCCCCTTGTAAAAATAATTGATGTAACCAAGAGAAGATCATCCACGAAACGTTTTAATAGATCAAATTTAAAAATAAAACTTCAAATAAATTGACAAATATAAAATTACTGCGTTAACTTTACACGTAAAGATTGTGCGTTCCGATTTCATATTCTTTCTTTGATCGCAATTAGATGTCTTCAAAATATCTGAAAGTCTATCTACCAAAAAACTGGTATTATTAAAACGTACCATTAGACCTCTAGTTAGAATATGGTTGAATATATTCTTATATTTAATCGAACTTTGTGGCTACAAAAAAGCATAACATTCGAATAATCCTATCTATTTCAATTTAAGTTAAATATCTTCAAACGACGACATAGCATTAAAACATATTTTTTCAAATATCCATAAAATTTGAAGTTAATGCTGAAAAAGGAGCAATTAACTACGAGTTCTGGTTAGTTTCGTTTAAAATATTGGTAAGGACAATTTCACATTTTGATAATAATATTAAAATATAAGTTACATCCAAAATATGCTCCAAGTATACGTTTCATATTTCAACATTATTTGTAAATTTTGATCCAAAATGAAACGGTTGATTAATAAATGCCTCGAAAACGCCAATTAGGAGAATCCAAGATTTATAGTAAGATCTTGTAACGATATCATAATCTCACCTAGATAAACAATCGAAATCATGACATCTAATAATAAAATAATTAAAACAACTTATAAAATAATAAATATGAAAAAATGGAACAATGTTAAATAATGAAGGGAGACGACAGCTGTCGCATGCAGTTAAAAAATGTACGTGTTAAATTACAATAGAACCAGGATTTCTACAACCTTTAAGAAAACAGATGGGCTACAGTAACGGAATCTTAGGGGAGCGCAGAGTTTTTTTTACTAAAAAGAGAAATCGAAGGGAAAGCCAGCGTTCTAACGGTACACAAGTAAAAAGTCTAACGGTGCTTCAAAAAAAAACACAAAAACGGAAAGGAGAAAGTAAGTCGACCAATCGAAGACGATCTCACGCTTAAAAAACAACGAAAAGATTTAAAAACAACCACTAGGAAGCGAAAAAGGACACATGTTGAGAAAGTTAGGGAAAATCAACGAATCAGCGAACAGGGCGCGAAACTCGTGTTCGAGAGAAGGAGTCTAAAAAATAAAGTCTTAGAAAAGGGGGTCGTACAAGGGAAGTCGAGACGGAAGGTTATGGACACAGATAGTCTGCTCTGTGTTCCATAAAGTTGTTCAACAGTAAAGAAAGAGACAAGAAGTCTCTTTGTTAATTAAAAAGTTTAATAAGTTTAATTTAAAGTAGAGTAAAAAGAAAGGAAGATTTAAGTAACAATAGGAATTGCAAATTAGGAGTCTTGTGGAGTTTTCTTAAAAAAAAATCAGATCGAGAAAAGGAGTTCGATTAACCAGAGCCAAGGGATTACCGTCATCGCAGAAAGGAGCTGGAAATTGGAACAACCCAGAGAGCGAGAGAAAGCGTTATAATCAAGGAATAAAGTGTTTTGACAGTGTGGTGTCTTTTAAAAATAAAACAGTCAATTATAGTTTTATGTGTAGTGAAAAAGTGCAAATCGACCGATCAAAAGGACCAGCATTTGATAAGTACCAAAAATTTTGTTAATTATTAAATTCATCATAAATTTATTTCACTTTCAATTGAGCCATTAAAAGACCTATTGACCCGAGATAAGAGATGGTGTTTGTTAAATAAATTTAAAACTGAGCTAGCCTATATAAAAAGATAATCATTTTAATGTAAAGTAAAAAAAAAAATTAAATTTGTAAAGAAATATAATAAATTCTTAAAGGGAACTAATAATTTGAATATTCAAGTAATAATTAATGTTAAAAATAAAGTAAATTTGTATTTTAATTGTCTGTTATAAATAAATTAAAATAAGGAATGAGTGAGGGATGAATGATTTAGTTGAGTAAGAATTGAATAATTTAATGTACATGTTTCATTGTTTTGTTGTTTTATATTCATGCTAAATTAAACTAAAGATTTTATCCAGGTAAACGTTGTTGTTTAATGAGTATTAAATATAAATTGTTTAGTAGAGTAAAGTAAATAAAAATAGCAAAGCTTGTGCTTAAGTTATATTTGGTCGCACAACGTGTGGCTAATAAATAATTGAAAAGAAAGCATAATTTAAATGTTAAATAATTAAAAAAAAAAACAACAAAAGTAAATGTTATATATGGCACTGCAACGTGTGGCTTTTAATAAATTTAAAATAACATCAGAGTAAATGTTATAATCTCTTAAAATATTAAATTTTGAATCCTAAGTTGTTTCAATCTTAAAATGCAAAAAAAACTTATGTGTATAGATGGAAACTCCTAACTGATTTAGCTATCTACTTCCGTTATTCTTATTCGTAAAAGCGAAAACAAAAACAATTGTTAAACACAAAAAACGATGTCATGAATTGCGTTATGATTGGCGTTCTCAAAAATACAAAGAAACTATATCAAACAAATTGGTTTTATTAACTTTAAGATTTCTATCATATTTTGTTGTTGTTTTTTAGAGAAACTGTAGAAAACTTTAAATATTATAAATTACAAAATTTTACTAACAATTCGTCTAGTGACATTGTACAGGATAGCAAAAATATGGTATATATGGACATAGGGTATATATTGGAAAAACTCGATTTATAGACTCTCATTTACGAATGAATATCCTTAGAAAATATCCAATTCAGTGGAGAGAATACCAGCATATGAATACTTTGTGAAGTCTCGTTTGTTTATAAGAACGATTTACTCAAAAAGCTCAAATAATTCACATACTATTAAATGACAAACCATGTATATTAATTTGTAAATTTTATCTTGAAAACAGGCATAATATTTTTTGTCGATATTGACGTATCTGCCATTTTTGCCGTAAGAAAGTTATTTCCCTGGAAATAAACTTCAAGAAACTTATTAAATTGGTAACGACGATCTAATAATAAAGTACATATTTACAACTAGAACAGAAAAGCTACTTACGAAGAAATAATACATGACGAATCTATGTTCTTGAAGCGTCCCCCGTGTTGTGTTTTAAAATTGTCTAAGCCACCTACTGCGTAAGCTTAACTAAAGTCAGAACCTAATTTTAATGGCAAATGGTATGTCAATTTTTTAAGGAAATCATTTTATCAATACACAGCTGACTTGGAGCGCTACGATTCGCCAACTTACATAATATGCTTGGCTATAGAGAACTTATAAATGCTTAATTCCTGTTTCGTACGTTTTTGTGTGTAATAAAATTATAATTTGTCATTATTATCTAATGTTTTTTGTGTTTTATGTCAAGGAAATACAAATTTTGGTTTAATCGTTCTAACGATTTTTTAAACAAACAACTCATTCACTTTTTTCATTCAATGTTTATTTTAAAATATGTTGTTACTGACTTTGTTGTAAATTATTAATCTTGATGGTTTTTACTAAGTATAAATATTATTTTGACATAATATTCCAAAATATAGAATGACGTTAGCTCGCCTTTACCGACATTGCTCGGTCTTCCCTACTTATACGAAAAAGGGATATATGATTAAAAATAGTTGTCATGTGAATACCTGTATGGATGTATATCTTCAATATCTCTGAATCCACAGGCATACGACAATTACGTAACCCAACAGAGAATGTTAGCGCAGTGCATTTTCCTCCCTCCGTAAAAACGTAACCATGGTGTTAGTATTTCTCAAAAGTTACATAAATATCGATAAATATTTACTTTGCCTGAGATGGTACTTTTATCTCTGACCTACTTTTATCTCAATTGTCCAAAATTATTGAAAAACTTGAAAATTCCCAAGAAATAGTACAAACGAATTATTTTCTTACATTATTTATGTGTGAAACAAAAACTATATCTCCGAATACTTTTTAATAGAACAGTCATTACCTTAAACAATGTTACTTACATGTTGTTATTTATAATAGAAGTCAAGGTAGTTTCGTGATCAAAAATCTTTTTGCTTCAGTTTATAAAATTGAAACAAAACAAATAACCTTATTTTATTAGGCTGTGGGTTTTATATATTTTAATAAATTTTATAACAACGCATAATTTAGGGAGTTTCATTTATTATTAGGAATCTTTTTAATTATATCCATTGAATTAAAAGTTACGGTTTTGAGGAAATTGATTAGCCATTAACACACACAAAAGTCCATATATTTTTTTCATCTGTGTGTTCGGAAACTAAATTCCTTTTATTTAGCATTAAAGAGCAATAAAATTATATAGTTTTAAAATTGTACGTTTGACCTTGTAGAAAATAAGAGGTAATTAGATTTTGTTGTTAGATTTTCGGGTCTGTCAGCCTTAAATTATACGATAATGTGTAACATGAGTTTCCATTTAAAATATGTGCTATTTTTCTTGTACCCGATGATAAAAGTCATATGTGTAAGCCTAATTTCCAGTTTATATATTAAACTGTATAACTTTTATATATTACACAACAGTTATTTCTAAATTCTAAGTGGTTATGGATTCACCCAGGAAAGCAGCAATGACGATGCTTATGGACGATAAATGCATAAAGGGTCGAGATACCCCATAACAGTTGCCACACATTTACATCCACTTTCTTTATTTGAACTATTTTATTATTTTGTTAAATTTAGATTGTCTAGATATTCTTTGAATATAATGATGCAGTTTTTATTTCATAATCACTTCTTAATTAGAACATTATTGGTTACATAATTTTATAATCTATAGATCACAATCCTTATTTCATCAGAAGTAGAAAATGCCCTATTTTGATACAATTTCCAGATTTCTAAACCAATATATATATATATATATATATATATATATATACAGGGGTGGTGAAAAGTCCCGGAACGGGTTAATATTTTTTTAACCGTTACAGATGGAACTATATAACTTGGTACACTGTTACTGGGCATAAAACACTATTTTACCCCAATTTCAATGAGCCGCTACCACTTCGGGGGGACGGCCCACAAAGAGTCAGAAGAATTTTTTTAATGAGAGCGTGGATTGAGTTGTACATCAAATTAAAGGTCTAATTTAGTAGAATACAATGCCGCAAATCCGACTTCAAAAGGTTCACCCTAAACAAAATAGCGGCGTTTTAAAGTTTATGAAAGTTACTATGACGTTGAGTGTTAAAGATAACTGGAACATGTTTAATCGGTACAGGTTTCAAAACAAACGCCCAGAAATCAGTGTTGGGGCTATAAATATATTTTTTTGAGTTCTACTTGACTCTAAACCTCTAATGGGAGACGGCCTAGAAGGAGTCGGAAGAATATCTTTAACGAGAGCATAGGTTGAGTTGTACATCAAATTAAAGGTCTTTATTAGCAGATTACAATGCCACAAATCCGACTTCAAACGGACAACTGAGCCGAAAATGGCAGCCATTCAAAGATGGCTTGAATGGCCGAGTAAATCATTTATATGATTTTTACTATATACTGTAAAGAATCATCCTCAATGTTTAGAGGTGAGTCGAGAAATCTGCTATTTTGTATTTTTAAATAAGATGAAAATCGTGTTTATATCCATGTACTTTCAAATTATAAAGTGTGTTTTTTAACCTGTCGTAGCAGAGCAACTTATATTGTTATTTTGGTTTTGGATGGGCGTAGTTTTAAAAGTTTTAAGTTTAACCCAACTTTTAGTTGTGAAGAAAATAAGGGAAGGATTTATTGTCACCTATTTACACAAATTGATGTACGAATGAATAATATTTTTCAGATATTTGTAATAATAAAATATCTACAGGATGTTTGAAAATTATTGTAATTCTAAAAAAATTGAGTTGCCCGTTTGGTACTCATAAGTTCAATTAAGACCTTCATACCTGAAACCAATAAGTGATAAATTTTTTGGTTACATCTATAAATAACTTTAAGTTAAAACATGAATCATTTTTAATTATAACTTCGACAACTGTGGCTTAACAAAATAATAAAAATTTCAGATATTTGAAAAGTAAGTGTCTCACGGAATAATTATATTTTAATCAAAATCTGTGGTTAAATTTGATTTATTTTGAATAAATTTATTTCAATATTTCAAAAATTTATTCTGCAGAACTGGTCACAGATTGCACTAAAACACAAACTCTTTGAAACTTCCGATATTTAAGTTATATAGTTATTCAAATGTTATATTTACGTAAAATATGTAACGGTGTGACATTATCAAAAGAGGAAATTGTAAATTATTGTTGTCGTTTTTGTAGTATGGATTCATAATTTTGATTTGTATTGACAATCTATTTATTATCTACTAACTCCTGTGTGTCTACTTTCAATAAACACATTTAAGATATAATATGTTTGCACATTAAAATATCAAAATATAATAAATATCAGACTATGACAGCTAATGCAACATCTGGGACTCTGCTGTCATGCCTGCCTAATCTATCTTACTTAAGTATCACTCATGTTTATCACGTATTCAAAATAAATTGTTGTAACTTGAAACAGGCATTACCTTATGGTGCATAGACAGTTTAAATTTTCATTGTTTATGTCTATCAGAGTTAACTTCACTCTAATATTTTTATATTTATAGACTATGTTTGCCTGACTGGCTTCTAGATTCATTGTTTATGTCTTGTTTTGTAAACTACAACAAAAGTTGCATGACGGGAATACCAGGTACACAATTTTTTTTAAAAGTGTACACAATTTTTAAATTTTATTAGTTATGATTTTTTTAGTTATGACTCTTGTCGTACGATTTGTAAAACAGATGTTAAATACCGTATTTAAACAAAATGGGAATACGAATGCAAACTCTAGAATCTTTACTAACACAGATGCGCACATATATATTATGAGCATCTATCTAATTCCTATAGGTACATAGAGGCTGAACAATGTACTCAAATAAGTGTGTATGTATAATAAATAAATATATATGTATATATATATATATATATATATATATATATATATATATATATTTAGTAATCTACACAGAGACAATTAAATATTTACCTATCCTGAAATTAAATTGGTATCACTGATAGTTCCTTGTATATATATATATATATATATATATATATATATATATATATAGAGAGAGAGAGAGAGAGAGAGAGAGAGAGAGAGAGAGAGAGAGAGAGAGAGAGAGAGAGAGAGAGAGAGAGAGAGAGAGAGAGAGAGAGAGAGAGAGAGAGAGAGAGAGAGAGAGAGAGAGAGAGAGAGAGAGAGAGAGAGAGAGAGAGAGAGAGAGAGAGAGAGAGAGAGAGAGAGAGAGAGAGAGAGAGAGAGAGAGAGAGAGAGAGAGAGAGAGAGAGAGAGAGAGAGAGAGAGGAGAGAGAGAGAGAGACTATTAATAAACAAGGAACTATCAGTGCTACCAATTTAATTTTCAGGGTAGGTGAAAATTAATTGTCTCTGTGTAGATTACTAAATCGATAATTAACCAAAGACTACAATTGTAGGAACGATTTACCTAAAAATCGGTCCACCTTTTTATATTAAATATCCAATCATATAATAATATATGACGTTACTCATTGTTCCAAAGGACTAATAAATTAGAATAGCAAGCCATTTTCAATTTGTAAATATCATAATGAACACGACAATAATATACATTAACATAATGACTGTAAATAATTTTAAGATATGACTGTATAAGTATTACAAATATACAAATTTGTTTTTATTTTGTACAACGGGACGGGCTCTTATTTCTAACATTCAATTTGTAAACTTTAGGACTCACAGTCAGTTCAGAATAACAAATTAAAACACATTTGTTAATATTATCAAATTTTTCTTACTCATTCTAAAGGCATTACAACCACAATTATTATTATTCATATTTCACTATTGCAGGAAGAATTATATCCATTTATAATCACTTCATCTTAATATCACTCGTCTAAGAGATATTATTATTGTCAATTAATAAATAATATCTGACATGAATAATTGAATTTTTTAAACATACATCATCTCTAGTTTGCTTTACACCATATCTTCCAATCTTCAATATCTGATGCGCTTACATGAAGTCATGTGTTTAAAATAGTTTCATCCCTTTATATCTATTTTAATAGTTAGGAGTTAGTAAATAAAATGGGATTAATAAACAACAGTTCATCAGTTTATAAATGCATCGTTTTAATCCCGTGGAACTCTAATTTTGAAAACATTACAACTATATTTCGCTGAACACGATCAACTTCTTTAGATGAAGCACAAACACCTAAAATTATATATTAACATTGAACACAACATGTAATATTAGACATAGCGTTTAACAAATCTGAGAGTAAATTTTAGTTTAAAATTTTACTAAGTTACATCTCATTGCGCCATCATACTCATTGTAGATACTCTACTGGACGCTAACTGAAAAATAACGTTTTTTAATGTGTACTTTTTACCACATTTTAATTAGATCGGTTTCCGTCATATCTGTCTGTTTGTCTGTCTGTCCGGGTGGAATTTTGCAATCGAGTTTAAACTAACTTCTCGATAAGCTAGAGACCTGACATTTTGAACATAGGTCAGAATTGGATGACAATACAATATTCAGTTGTTTTCTTGTCTCTACATTTGTTTAAACAATAGTTGTTTAACAAATAAAAATTTACGATTGAGATATAGACTTGAATTTTAAACCTCGGTTGAGGATGGATAACAATGCAATATTCACTCTGTTCCTTGTCTGCAAGCTTGTTTAAACAATATTTGATAAGAGCAGCGTCTGCTTTGCGCGCTTTGCATATTCTGCAGCGTAGTATCCAGCATCAGCACTGTCGTTTCTGCTCTCTCGCGTTGCTGTAACAGCAGAACTTCGGTTTCAAGTGTGCACGTGTATAACAGCAGACCTTGTGTTTCAAGTGTGCGTCCCCTCCCCAGTTTAAAGTGTAATTGCATTTTCCAGTAGAAACATCCCGTTTCACATGCGTTTGGTGATAGTGAATAGTGCGCTGGGTTTTTGCCGTCAGATGTGTGCTAAGCGTATATATCTGAATATTACATTTCCGACAATCGTTACAATGGTTAAAGAGACGGCTACACAATGGAAGCGCCTATTAGAGAAGAAGAAGCAAACACGGCCAGTTGGGCTACAACAGAAACTGAAGCAGATAAGTTGGCAAGATTAGCAAAACGCCGTAAGCGAGCTAAAGAACGTCCAAAAAACAGCGCAAGATCGAACTTGAAAATGATAAGAAAGGAAAGGCCCTAGCGAGATCGCGTGAAACGGGGAACGCAAATTCTTCTCGACTTGCGCGTATGACGTGCATCGACATGCTTAAACAAGAGAAAACGAGGCTCCCGTTGCGCGTGCTGCTCGGCTTGCTTGCGATACACGCCGCCATTCTGAAAAACGAACGTGCGAAACTCGCGAGACGCATACCGCTCACCTAACTGGCGATGCACGCCGCCATTCTGAAACAAGAACGTGCGAGACTCCCGAGGCGCATACCGCTCGCCTGGCTAGCGATGCACGCCGTCATTCTCAAACAATAATGTCAGAGACTGACGAAGCGCATATTTCTCGACTAGGAGCTTATAGGTTAAGACGTTCTGGATTAAGAGCTCGCGAGACAACTTAGGAACGTGAAACTAGGCTAGAACCACAAGGGCCGCCTATACTCGACGGGTAGCTGATGCGACAGTTTACATTCACCTATTAATACCTTTTGCGACAAAAGCTGCGATATTTTTCAGAAGAAATGCTACCTTAATCAGGTAGTGGGGCATCGTTTGATATCGCCAAAGCCATATTTGCCATCAGACCTTGGCGCTAAAAATAATTTGCTTGTTTGCCGGCGATGCAATACGCACTTCAAGAGCTCAAAGACTTACGCTTCACCAAAGGCATACTGGAATAACTTGCCTCTGGGGGATGTTCCTTCATGAAATTACGGTATTGACAGAACCTGAACGACGTTTACTTCAACGCATCATTCACTATGTAAAAGTTATGAAATTTCCTGGGAGATGTGGTCAATACGGTATCAAAGGACATGCAACATTATTTGCTCTCATTATCTTTGAAGTCAGCTAAAAACTGCCGGAAATGCTCCCTCGTGCAAGTACAGATGTAGGAATTGTTGTAGTGACTGAAACTCTAGAAAACTCGAATGTGAACAGAGACTATAATTTCACCGGAACGTGTTTATATGTCACTGGATTAGCTTATTCAAAATAGTCCACTATACAAGGATGTAGGCCTAAGGGTGAATCGATTTGCGCGAATGAATACGCAGGATATTATCCGCGTTATTCCACCTCAGCAACAACTAATAGAACTATTATAGGTAATAAGAGGTAATATTTTAAATTTCAGACATTTGCAGCTAAACAGGATGTGAAATGCATTGGGAATTTCCATTATATGTCCCTGTCAGAGGCTCATCAATATATTCAAAACCGATTGAAATCTTTCACCCTGACGTAAGACTAAAAAACAGAAAATAATAAATCAAATAATTTTTTTTTTAACATACCACGTTTTTAAAACGTACTAAAAAGTATAAAATAATATTTCATGACCGTTTTACAATTTTGAGGGAGAATTGTTAGTATCTATGGATATATTTGGAATACTTGTAGAGAAAAACGTGGGGCGCAGGCAGTAAATAATACAAGTAGACAATCCAGATGAATTCACAGCTAATTTCGTGAATCGGGAATGAGATTCACTGTAGTTTAATTTATTTATTCATCCTTAACTATCATAAATTGTCTGCGCCCCACGTTTTTCTCTCCAAGTATTCCAAATATATCCATAGCCACTAACAATCCTCCCTCAAAATTGTAGAAGGGTCATGAAAAATTATTTTATACTTTTTAGTCCGTTTTAAAAACGTGGTATGTTAAAAAAAAAAAATGTTTTATTTCATTTATTATTAAGATTCAAGGAGCCGCTAGAGTTCGACGAAATAGTTCTGTATATTATCAACAATATTAATTTGTACAACCTTGAAAACAGGGTATTTATATACTAAATACTTCCTGTAATTTAAAGGGAATTTAATATTTGTAATATGAATAATCATACCAGCTAACATTATAACAGAAATAATGTTACCAAAATCATATTTTCAAAATAAATTATTCTTATAAAAATATCAATCAAATGGTTTTAACAGCAATATTTATGACAGTTTAAAATTGATTTTGAATTTGTATGTATCTGTGTTAGTTATTTTAATTATAACTTCGACAAATGTGGCTTAACAAAAATAATAAAAATTTCATATATATGAAAAGTAAGTGACTCATGGAATAATTATATTTTAATCAAAATCGGTGGTTAAATATACGATGAAGTTAATAATTCTCTCCAAAAATATTAAATTATTCACACGACAATAAAATCTTAACATATTTTACATTTTAGTGCTTAAGTTGATGTAAAGATACGCCATATACTTTATCCAAATTAAACAAATAATATTTGAGTGTTGTTTTTTTTATTTTGTCGAAACTAATCATATTTGATTGATTAAAACATTAAAATATTTTAATATTGGATTTCTAATATTATAATATTTGTTATAATTTGTTATAGTTATTTTATAACTTATAAAATATAAATTACAAAAAAGTATTAAATATGAATTGAAGAAATATGAAGTAATTAAAACATGGGAGAAATGGAAATAAAAGTCAATGGATAATTTTATCACTAACTATGCGAATAGTTTAAAACTAATCGAATTAATAACTAACTACTCAAATTATCATGAAGAAGTTATTTAGTTGAACTTTAGTTGAAATTTCAGTCACTTTATTTGCAACAACTAAATGACACACTTTAATAATATTATTTTTAATTAATCATTCACACGACAAGATGATTGTTGTAACACAAGGCAGTATATATCTACCTACGTTAACCAGCTTAGTGTGCTTACATGGAACTTCTCTTGTACTTTATTACATTTAAGACAAACAATGAATCATTGACATAATATAGCATATTAACATAACAAAACAAATTATATATAATTATTAATCTCCTTGTGTCTCTAGTTCATACTTCTTCAATTTATATTTATGTAAATATAACTTTCTTCATCTTTCTATTTCTAATTTACAATTCGAAA
The DNA here is from genome assembly GCA_963513935.1 of Aphrophora alni. NCBI lineage: Eukaryota > Metazoa > Arthropoda > Insecta > Hemiptera > Aphrophoridae > Aphrophora > Aphrophora alni. The sequence goes on along the minus strand of OY740769.1, from coordinate 62,017,959 downwards.
GATAAAAAATAAAATCTGGTCACTCAAAAATTAATAATTGACAAGTTAACTTGAAAAGGCTAACTTAGGCCTATACTTCGCAATTTTATAGTGGATGAGTATAGAATGGTCAATCAATCACTAATATCTGACAGAGTAACGTCAAGGAAGAGTTTCAACCATTTAAACGAACATTATCTCGAGTTTCTACATCACTAGTTTTAGAACAAAAACAACGGAGGGTATTGAATCAACAGTTCATATCCGATGCGTTAACATGATATCGGATTTTGCAACATCAATAGCTTCAGAAGTTATAATTATATTAAATCATTAAAACCTTATGCTTAATTTTTCAGTATAAATTATAAGTAGTTAAACTTATCGCACTTCTAAGTTCTAGTTTCCTACCTTTAGAAACAAACTATTTAATGTGATCCATACATAATTGGTATTATCAAATGAATTACACTGACAGGGAGATTTATAAGATACTTAGTTAGATTAAAAGTTTAAAATAATTCCTACGCCTCACAGAGTAAAGCACTGAAAATGATGTACCAACAATTTTCATAGTAACGGAATATTTTCTGTACTACAAAGTTACCAAAACCTCATTACCAAATTAAAACTTTTGCATTCTAAGAGAACAAAGGACCCACATAAAAATCGTAGGTAAATCTACTATTGGCTGGGTAACAAGCAACATTAACAATTAAAACTCATTTTTACAAAGACGTAGTTTTGTCTAGATTTCATAACTTTCACTGAGCTATGTTTATACTTAGTTGAAATGGAATTTAACTGTAGACTAACAATTAAACTTTGTATTTTTATAAATTATTGGGATCTTAATAATGTCTAATTTTAAAGACTAACTATTTGTTGCTGTCCCATGTTATGACAGTTTGAAAAGGAATTACGAAGTTTGTTGTGTAATATTTTGTATGAATTTATACTATTATATTGTACTATTTTGTATGCACTTTATTTGGAATGCATGAATATTATTGTAATATGTAATATATTTTGTAAATATTTTTAAAAAATTAAAAAATTGTTGCATTACTTTATTAGTTAGATTATGTTGAAGTAGAAAATATGTACTTGAAGAATGCATGCACTTGTAAATTCATTCGTGGAAAACTAATTATAATTAGTATTTCATGTTATGAACTAATATTTGATTCATAATATTTCAATTTTCGTATACTGTTATACTCATTAACTTGCTGTAAATTGAACTTAATACAGCCCAAAATAAAAATAAAAAAGTTAAATTTATTAAAATAATTTACAATAAACCAGCCCACCAAAAGAATTATACAGATTTAATGTTTTACTTACAGGTTTAATAATGAATGTTATAAGTAAAGAGTTAAATCAAATTGTTATTGACATTTAAAACTGGACTGAGCAATTCATTTACGCTATGCCTAATTATTTTATTTTCTGTATAACATAGTCATACAATGGGCTACCTGTTAGTGTTTAGGTTTAAAACTTAATTCAAAAAGAGTGCTTCTTTGTTAATTTTTACAAAGGAAAAATACACGACTTAATACGTTTTCTCAATTCTAAAATTGTTGCCTAGAATGCAGCAACAACGCAATGGGAGTTGTTCGAATGGAAGCAAGATCTACGAAAGAATGAATAGATAAATTGCTTTAAAAAGGGCAAAATATTTCTATGATAAATATGGAAAGTGGGTTTTCCACTTCAAAGAATATGTCAATATTGAACTTGTTAATTATGATTATCAATAATCACCGACTTAAAATTGATTAATTTATGAGTAGTGTATAGTCTATGCTTGTTGAGTTCTACTTTAACTGACAAACAACAACAAAGGGATATTTTCGTAGGGTTTTGAAAATGTAGAAGACTCTATTTTTTCACCTTGTAATAACCGTTGATGAAACATGATAAAACCCAAAATTATTTGTATACTATTTAAACCAAAAAATATCTAAATTTTTGTATGTGTCTCTAGATATTAATATATATATATATATATATATATATATATACACACATATATATATATATATATATATATATATATATATATATATATATATATATATATATATATATAGTATTTACTATACAAATAACAGTTTATTTATATTGTGCACTCTATTTCCAACTTTATAGTCATTATTGCAAGAGGAAACTATTGTTTGTATTTCAACTAAAAACAGACTTATGTGTCATTTAATTATTTTCATTTCATTGTGTTTCATAATTTATTATGCCTCTATTTTTGTGAACTGTAGCAATTGTTGAAATATGAAATTAATTATTATTGGTTTACAAATAATTTACATTTATTAAGCGTACTTTGTAACAGCAATCTTAGGTACTCGAATTCGGTCAGGAAGCTTCGTTCAAGCTACTACACTATTATTTTTATCATGGAGGAACAAAACCCGAGAAATTTATATATATATATATATATATATATATATATATATATATATATATATATATTATAATATGAAAAATAATGTTTCATTATTTCTACACAAATATAATAATTTTAATTTGTAAATTATTATAATAAAAATTTTTAACATTTTTTCTTCCTTTTTTTTCTTCTTTTTTTACTAAATGCGGATTCAATTACGCAAACAAAATGTGTAATTCAATTCAAAATCTATTTCACTGAACATAAGAATTATTAGTTTTATAAAAATTGAGAAATAAATACAAAATATTTGTTCATTTTAATATTATTGAAGAGAGCCATTTTAGTAAAGGTGTTGAAAAATTATGTGGACAAATACTTTAGATATGCATATATTTTATTCCGAGATAGAACATTAGTGTAAATGAAATTTTCACGATATTAGACCCACAAAGTTAAAAATCAGAATTTACTGACGTTCTGTAAAGTCGACATCTATGTGCCGAATGTATTTAAAGTGTGTACCATAAATGAAAGCGTCAAATTGTTATAATGAATTATAAAAAGTAACTTTATATTTTCATACATATCAACGGAATTTCTTGGAGTAAAAATCAAATTCCACGTTCAAAACAAGATATGAAACAATTTTATTCTAAAATATACCTGTATAAGTGGGCGGAAAATATATTTGGTTTGATCTTTGCTAGGTACTTGGTTTCATGAAATGGAATAAATCCGTCTGTGGAATTGAGATGGTAAGCCTGATTTATTGATAAGTTCATTTCATTATGAAAAGCTCTCGAAATTTCCATTGACAGCAACTTATCTTTACTGTTTTAATCTCAGTATTTTCTTTTCACTATCCTTCAAATTATTTTTAATGTTTCATAATTCAATATACAATCAATAAAATGAACGATATTATTTTATTAAATACAATATTTCTACATATTTAGTTTTTGATATCTTCTTCAATATGTTAAACAACTTTCCTTATTATATGAAATTTATCTCCTCCAAAAATTCAAAACTTTCAAGATTAGGCGAGGGAGAAGGTGTCATAGTGTAATAGTGACCATCCAGGGAATGTGAGACATATTATTGGAATAAACAACAGAAATAATAGAAAAGGTATCAGATTAGTAATTAAAATGTTATTCTTAATGTATTCAATTTATTTGGAACATTCTAGTTATTACAACTGCCTTTGTGATATTCGTGAATCTGGGAATTACAAATATTCTCCGATTATGCTCTTGGAAGCAATAGTATTGTTAAAATGAGTTAAATTCATAGAGTTTTATACCCACCATAAGTGACTATACTTTGTAAACTCGTACTTTAGTGCCTTAAATAAACAGTTAATAGATAAATAAACCTTAGTGAGAGTACTTCTTTCATTTAGTTGCACAACTTCCATTAAGTGAGTATCCTTTGTCTGTGAACTCATACATTGGTGCGTTAATAACATGTAATAGATAAAAAACCTTTAGTGAGTGTACTTCGTTCATGAATTTGTATACCCAGAATAAGTGTTTTGATTATAAGTTCGAACTACTAAATAGTAATATGTTTATCTACATTTTCTTATATTATTTAAATAGATTTCTTTAAAAGTAAAGTCATAGACGTTCCAATAGCAATAAATAAGGAACAAATTAGAATAGGAAGGAAAAATTAATGCCAATCATATAAACAACCGTATTTATTATTAAAACCGTTCTTCTTAATTATTATAGAAAAAAGTCAAAACATAATAGACTACTTTAAATCCTAATATCCTCAAAGAAAAAAAAACTAAAGTGAAAAGCAAGGGTCTAAAAAAATTTTTAAATGGAAATAATTCTATTCAGGCCTTCACACTTAAAACACAAAAATATTTTAAAATTTCACATGAATACCGTCAACAATTTATTTTATATTGGACCCACAAAAAGTACAAAAGAAACCGAATTAAATCATTGAAATATAGTACTAATTTGTGATAAACCGTCAAATATATCCTTTACGTGTGGAATTTATGAAAATATCCCTAACTAAATCTCTGTTAAAATATACGTCATAAATGATCCAGACAATATGTATTGTGTACCTTAACTTGTGCAAAGTATATTTCATTTCACAACAAATTTTAAATTCTGCCAGCTAAGCTGTATTAAACAAGTATGTATGATAAATAAAAAGTGCAAACCAAAGCAAAACCCAAAGACTGTAATAATATTTCACTGCTGATGACAAAGCTCATAAATAAAACAGTATTTATCTCGGTGTGAAATAATGATTCACTTTAAACAGGAGAGAGGATGGTGATGGATGTAAAGATGGTGTGAAAGCGATGGATTGTATTTCTATTTGTAATTCAGATATATGATTAAAGAATTGTGATACATAAAAGTAGATGATTTATATATGGTTGGATGTTGATTATTAAATAATAAATCAATTTTTACATATAAATTTTGTCGTCACATAGATGCACATAAATCAAACTAAAGTTGACATTTTTGTTAATGAGATACTACAATGAATTTCATATTAATATATCTCTATTTTTAAAATTTTATTATTATTTTTTTTTTTACCTACAAACTACTCATGTGCTACTATTTTATTTCAAAATCTTTTTTTTCTAAAATATTTGTTTCCTTAGTACATAGACTCGTCAAAAACGTTTTACATTATTAAACCTACCCAAAAAATCCACAAATAAGACATTAAAATTTGAATATTTTCATCTCCTGTTTTAGATGATAGAATAGTTAGTATTTCATAAGACTGTGATACCAAAGTTCTTTTTTTTTTACAAAGTATATAATGTTGTGTTTCTAACACAGAAATCCATTTTTTTTTATTCTTTGTATTATTTCTTAAGAAACACGTTGTTTCATATAAGTTCTGAAATGGACTTTTGTTTATTAGAGTGTTGTTTTTCTTTGATAATATAATATATAGCTGCACTACCGGCAATCAGATTTTATTTTCGCCCCCCCCCCCTTCTACTTCAATTTATACCTTATTTTTTCTACTTCATATTTATTCAGAATGTGGATTTATTAATATTGGTTCAAATTTCAGTATAAAGACTAATAATAATCTATAATGAAACAATTTTCAAATATTTAGCAACTAAACATTTTTAACAGCACCCACAAACTCTACATATTTCGTTCAAATACAGATTAGTTGACACTCAGTTACCCCTTAGTTTTATATTTAGAAACTGAATACAGATATACTTTTGTTGTTGTTGTTGTTGTTGTTTCAGTTTTCCAAAATTACCTTTATTTTATTATTTAACATTATTAATAGGTTTTACTTTAACACAGAGTACATTCATTTGTACTTTAGAAATAACCGAGCAAAACTCCAACACAACACTCTTACGTCCCTAAACTGTTAAACTGATCGATACATACTTTATTTATATTACAAGTGATGTTTTCCATTTGTTTATATTATTAATAGGGAGAGGTGAATTCACATCGCATGGGGATTTTCAGAATCATAAAAAATCCCTCGCCCGTTAATTATAAATTGATACTAACTTTACATCCTTATTAATTTCACAACAAAGATACAATTAATTTTAAAGTTGTTTGGAAATGAATAAGTTATTCTATCGATTAGTCACCGTCTACTTACCTGGAGGTTATGTTCAATGATACAAGTATCACTTAGTTTTACACCAGTTTATGAAATTTGTTTAGAAAATGTATAAAAAACATTATCTGAATGTACAATCTTGGTTTAATTTCTAACCAAATAGTTCTTGTAATAATAATAACAATGGAATAACGCAGGCGAAGCCTGACGAGAACTCATATCTATGTTATTACATCATACTGTGCATACTTCTTTAAAGTTAAAGTATTGTGTTTACAGTTATCCCTCATTGAATAAATTTAACATAATCAAGTAAACGAAGAAAGTACATCTCTATGTCTTTTAACGCCCCAAAAAATTTAAAAAAAATATGTTAGTTTCATAATTCTCAATAACAATCAATCATATGAGTTTTCAGGTGGTCTGTATACTCTTATTGAAGTTCCGGTATTGAATACCTGTCAAAATCATTATTTGAATCGAGTTTAATATGACACCATTTGTCCTAAAATACAAATAAATAGAGAACTTTGCACTACACCATGTGTACGTGCACCAAAATACCAAAATAAAAACTAAGATATCTACTTTTTAAAATATCGAAATGTTACAAAATGTAAATAAATCCCTGGTGGTCTTTGTTGGCTTTCTATTTCAACCAAAATGTTCAAATATTTGTATTAAAATAACGAAAATATAAGAAAATTGTGAAGTTTACATTAATTCTAGTTCTTATCTTGGATAGTTTAATTTGAGGAAAATTGTTACATTTGAAACAACTTTTTTATATTTTAAAAGTTTTAAAATTATAATTAAATGTGCATTTTCGTTCTTTATATTCTAAATATATACGTATATATATATATATATATATATATATATATATATATATTTGAAAAAGTTAATTTTATAGTAATATAATAAATTTTATCTTGTGGCAGCGTGGTAGATGAAAACTTAAACTTGCATGTACCTATAATAAATTCTATACAATTAGAAGAAGTTATTCTACTAAGCTGCCACAAATAAAACACAAACAATACAATATAAGCCACAAACAATGGAATTCAAAAGTTAATTACCCAGTTAAAATAAAAGATTTGATTAAACAAATAAAACACAATTTTTCTTTTGTAATATTCTATAATTTATTTGGTCTAGCCGACCATGGTTTCGCCAGTTACGGCATTGACGAGGCTCTTACAAGACTGTCTATAAGAATTATAGAATTTTACAAAAGAAAAATTGTGTTTTATTTGTTAAAATGGAATTCTATCAAGTACCGTCGGTCATCAGTGTAAACAATATGATTTGATTGAAGGAAAAAGGAAAGCATGCAAAGACTGGCAATGGAATCAAGCACTGGAGGAGAAACAATAATAAATAGATTATGCAACGTAATAAAATTCTTTAAAAAAGAGCATAAGAACCAATCTATTTATATATACATAGAAAATATTATTTGAAAAAAGGTAAAGAATATTCCTTCTGGAAATCAACAAAAATGATAAAACGAACTCCAAAATGCAAGTTTCTCGAATTAAGACTGGTGATGGAATTTGGGCGAGAAGTGCTCAGAAAAAGGAACCCACGTCGCAGCACACCTGGAAGAAAAGTTTTAGCCTCTACCTAAACTAATAACTGAAGAAGATATTTATCCAATATTTAATTAAACATGATGAAAAAGATGTACCTTTATTGAAACTTCCGGAACCGAGGAATTAAATTTAAAATATTTTCAATGCAAAGAAAGCTCCAGTAGTTGCTTTGATTACTGGCAAATAGTATAAGCTCCAACGGAAAAGGACTTGAGAATTTCCTTTGCAAAATCAATCCATCTTTGAATATGAAATATGTCCCTCTGCAGTTGAAGGTAGCTGAAGTTATTATGTTATTAAAACCGGACCAGCAACAAATCGTTAAGAAGTCTTATAGACCAATATCATTAGTACCAATAATTTCAAAATTGTTTGAAAAGCTAGTGCTGAGAAGACTTAAGCCTATAATTGAAGATAGGAACCTTTTTCCTGTTCATCAATTTGGCTTAGGACAAAAGCATTCTACCATAGACCAAGTCTAAATGATCACAGTCTTAGAGAAAATGTAGGCCTACTTGAGAAAAAAGAAATATGTGTAAGTATATTCTTGGATGTGTCTTAGGCTTAGGCGTTTAAGTCTGGTGTGGAAATTACAAAGAGACTTACCGAAACAATATTATGATTTATTAAAGTCATACATGACTGATAGATATTTTCGAATAAAACATGAAGGTGAATACTCTGAACTAAAGAAAATATTGGCAGGAGTATCACAGGGTAGTGTGATGGAACTGATCTCATATCTATTTACACAAAGGACCTTCATAATATACCCTTGCTGCCTTTGCATATGACATTGTGATTTTAGCAACAGAGAAAAAGATAAATGAAGCTTTAGAGAGACTCTGATGCTGTAAGCAAATGGAGCAGAAAGTGGAGTTGTAATTAATAAATTATCAACTCTCTATGATAATTATGCTAAATATTTGGGAATGACATTGGATGTAAAACCGAAGTGGAAGGAGTACGTCAAAAAGAACTAACAAGAATTGAATTAATAGTTCAGAAAATGTATTGGCACCTGGGAAGGCAATCCCAGTTGTCAGTTCATAATAAATTGTTAATATAAAACAATCAATATCGCGAATCAATATCGCTTGGATGTGATAGGATTTATCCTAAATACAGAGACAAAAATTATGTGATTCAAAAACTATTTAAATATTATCGAAACATAATTAAAGATTTACAATGTTTAGATGTATATTTTAAAATTTTATTCTAGGTTAAGACTATACAATAAATAGTATACAGTCTTCCCAATATTTACCTTTATAATTTTATTTTTTCTAATTTATTACTTAATTAACTAAATGCACAATTTACATTACTTACTATACATAATAATTATTTTGATTTATTTTAATTAAAGAAATATTTTTGGCTCCCTCAAAATAGCTTCGTAAGGTATCATGAGATCCCTTTATCAGCTTATTTATGACGAAGGAGATTTTCCTTAATATTTAAATCAAAACACTTTTCACAATTTCGTAATACTACATTTATTTTAATGGTTCTAGATTAGATTTGGTTTTAGATTAATTATGATTTTGAAATGTCAATTTATATTTGATTAATTAGTTATACTATGGTTTTGTATTATTTATTTTAATTCTGGGTTAATTTTTAAATTTGTAATAATTAATCCGTTTTTTTTATGAGATCTTACTTACATATTTTGTATATATATATTTTTAAACTAACTACAGATTTTTTTAGCTATCAAACCGTCGCACTAAAAGATTCAATTCACACACAATACGCTTTTATTTCTTAATTTATTTTTATTAATTTCTCACTTGACACTTAACAAATGAATTTTATAATGATTTTTATGGCTTTACTTGCCTTTTGAAACACACTTTTACTAATTAACTTATTTAAATTATTTACACATTCTGTTCTGGACCGAACTTGAATGGTGATAGTTTCTAGACTGTCTTATGAAAACTTGCGTCTCTCCCACTTTTTTTTACTCAGGCTGTTAAATTTTTCAATTTAGCATTGTACTTCCTTTGAATTCCATTGGTTATTTATTCGCAGGCTTTTCTTGATTGGACGTTGCTTTTTGCAATCTTGTGTTTTCAGTAGAAATACTTTTAGTTCATTCCAGAGGCCAATTCTCAGAGTTTTATGTGTAGCTTGCTAATATTATTTTCTCTTGGGAAACTTAAGTTAAACAACCGTTCTGCCTTTACACGTGCAAGTTGTTACTTGAGACTGTTCTGCAGATGTGTAATTATCATTATACTATTAGAGATCATTATTTTTTAATATATCTCTGACAGATGTAAATAATGCGTTTGATTTGTTTATTTCAAAGTTTATGGCTTGTTTGAAAGAAAGTGAACGAGAAATTTATCAGCAAAAGAAATCCTTAAAAACACTTAAGCCATGGATAACAGATTTATTGTGCCAACAAATAATAAAACCTCATAAATTACACAAACTTGGGCATGGACTGTGTTGAAGGTCTGTTGGAGGTTGTGGTATAGGAATGCATTACTATTCTAATTTTGTTTGGATGCGTAGATGAGTGTAAGAGATGTGATAGGGGTGTGGAAGTGTTTTTTTTTCTCTCAATAATTTTGTTTATTTTTGTATTTCCTTTTATCATGTTAAACTTGGAGATAGGATGTGTTTATATTGGTATGAGAGAGAATATGTATGGACTATTATGGTATGTGTTTGTACGTTACGTATGTGTAAGTTTTTACAACTTTATATTTATGTAATAGATGCAAATAGATGTGCATAATTAATTAGCATACTGTAGAACAAATTATTATTTAACAAATTACAATAATTGTAATAAATATAAATGTTAATTTTAATTTATTAATAGTTTAACTCTCCCGATGGTCTCTTGGTTTTTTTTTATTTCTTCTTTTTTCTCATTTTACTTGAGATATGCAGCCTCAAAATTGTTTATATTAAATTGTTTATCTTAAGTTTTATTTTGTTTAGGATTTTGAAGAAGTAGTCTAATATTGTTTTGGTTTTTCTTTCCTGTTTTTGTGTATTTTAATTTAAAGTAATGTATTATGTCAATCATTTGTTTTGTTTTAGTTTGTTGTTAAAGAAAGTTTATTTTTTATCTTATCTTTTTTACTCGATATAAATCATGTTTTGTTTATCTAAATGTAATAAAAGGAATGGAAAATAAAAATTAAAAAATTAAAAATATGTATTTATTAGAATATAAAACTTAAAACTGGTATTGACTAATTATTTAGTTTATTGCAATATTGAATATATTTTGTAGAAGTTTAAAATAATAATACTTGTTGAAATATTTTTATCGAATTAACTTGTTGAAGTAGAAAATCCAAGCACGGAGTGTGCATACTCAAACTGATTCATGCAAGGTAATGATTTTAAAGTATTAATTATTATTTCGTGTATAACTGCAGATTTTTAAATTTGATTCACCTACTTTTGAATCAACGGTAAATTGAACATAACATAATCACCAATGTTACAAATTTACTTATATTATTTGTTTAACATTTTAGAATATTTGACGTTTATGTTGTTTTTGTAATCATGTTTGATGTTGAATTTCATAACTAGAGAGTTAAAACCAGCATTTTATAGGCATATTAACTTCTTTTTTTTTTACTAAACTTTTTACCGTATGTCGTATTAAAATTAATTATAACATAAATAACTCACGTCTTTCCATACATGTCTGTAAGCTGCCGCCTACATTTTTTGCTGTATTAATGTTAGAGATTAATCAGGGCGTACATGTTGCTTTCTTCTACAATGTTGCTTAGTCAGAAATGTTAAATACACAATACAAATTATGTTTGGTTTTAATTTGTGTTGGTTATTACATAATTATTCTATCTCGTATTATGTGGGAGCAATGTAGTTCAGATGGCAATGAGTGTTTTAACTCGTTACAGTTATGTTTGTGAGATCTCACAGGTTACGCGCGTTCCATCCTGGCTTATTAACAGAGGGGGGTTGGTTAAGAGAGGTTTATATTTATTTCTTCTACTACAAAATTAAAAAGAATATGTATATTGAGTTTTTTACTTATATTTAATTTTAAACAAACTATGTTATACCACAAATTAATAATAACAATTATAAAATTGTGATTTCGGCAATAGTTTTAAGGTATGTAACATTTTAATAACAGCTTATGTTAACTGACATTTTTTTTATTTTCCAAATAGCTTAAGGAAAAGAAGATTTAATGAAGAATAAGGCTAAAAAGTGATTTTAGATTTTAAATGTTATTCTTGATCTCAATTTAATAGTTTAAATCAATAGTTTCTTAGTTACTACAAGGGATGATTTAATGTTTGGGAATATAAGACTTTAATTTTATTGTCTTACATATTATTTTGCATTATACCTCTTTGTTTTTGGACTATATTTACTACATATTTATTAAATTTTTATTTATTATTTATTAGATTTATTAAATGAAATTGGATGATTTAAGCGTAACAAAAGCAATACTTCATACTTTAACAATGTTAATAACATGATATTCTTATATAGGCTACATCCTTAAAAATATCATCGATTATTATTTATAAAATATATTTAACAAAGATCCACAAACATGTAAAAATAAAATATTGCACCATTCACATTTGCTGATCAGATCTGGAATTACGTTAAACAAAATAGCAACCAACCAATGAGTTTTATAAAAATTGAGTAATAAATATAAATTTTAAGTTAAGTTTTTAATTAATAAAAATCCATTTTGGGAAATACACTAACAAATTTCATGCACAAATCCTTTTAAATTTTCATGCGAGTTCAAATGCTATGAAGTTTTTGCCTGTTTTTATCTCCTTTAAGTTGCCATTTTTTATTCGGTCAACAACTATAGACTAAATTTAAAGTTTACATCATTACTAAAAGTAGATTTAAATTCAAATTATTTATATTGAATTATTTTAGGGTACTTTTATATTAGTAAGTAAATAAATAGATTTTCTTGCATGAGAAGCCAAATTCTATCTTCACAATATAACGCGAATGAATGGTTTTGTATAAGATATCTGAATAAGAGAGCGGAAAATAAGTTTTCTTTGATCTTTGATTCGTGCTTGGTTACATGAAATGGAATAAATTTGTCTGTGGGATTGAAGTAGTGGAGAAAGTAAGCTTAATTTAGATAGATTCATTTCATTTCCTGAAAGAAAATACATTATCCTTTGCATAACTCATAGTTAGTCTTATATCCTCCGCAATTTGTTTTAAGTATTATACAGAATATTTTAAATGTTTTATTAAACAGAATATAATTGGTAAGTTAGGGTCCTTTGTTGTTATATAGAACACTTCTCAGTGACTTCTTCAGTACATTAGACAATTTAAATAAAAATGTAGTTATTTCAAAATTGGTCACCTGATACAAAACTGGGAACGACAGAAAGTCATTAAAATTAAATCAGTTCTAGTAGAAACTTAATTGAATTTAGTAACTGTGGTTAAATTAATTACATTTGTACATAACTTGAAGTTTGAAGCTTTTCCATATAAAAGTAAAGCCATTATGTTTGCCAGGAAATTTAAACTCACAAAGAAAAACGTTGTATGGGATTTTATTTAGGTTAAAAGACGAAAAAGCAAAATATAAACGTGAACAACTTTATTCCACTTTGATTAAAGTGAGCCTAAGACTTTGTAAGCCTTACATGTGGAACATTTATATTATAATAGTGGGCCTCACTACGAGCATCAAGGTGACTTAGGTTATCATTAACATGCAATAAACAGTGCAAAATGTACATGCTTGGAAAGGTTAATATAATTTTCAATTCAATGAAAAGCTTTTTACAAGCAGAAAATTTTCCAATCCCTAACATTGTGTGCAAGCCTCTCTTTTGCCAGATAAGAACTTTTTTTTCATTCTAAGAATTTACCCACAGTATTAAACCATAATTTAATTGAGAATTCGAAAAGACATGTGATCAGACAGATGAGAATAAATATTATGGAGGTTATTTTTATTAGATTTTAAGTTATTTATCACATTGTCTAAGCAGGTAGAATGTCTAGTAGACTCTCGATTAAGACAATAGAGACCAAGGGCTCTAAAGCTGTCGATAAAAATCCTACTTCTAATAGTTAACTCTCATATGTCATGGTTAATATCTCCAACTATTAATATTACTTCCTTGTACCCATTAAACAACTGCTTTGGCTTAATCTTAAGTAGTATGATGGCTACCATAAACTTGTTTTAAATTACACATTTCCAAACTCTTTGCTGTGAATTTTGAGAGATCATAACTTTGTAGTATTAGTGGGATGAATTCGTAAACCATTAAAATCGGAAAATATTTAAAGCACGATATAATTTTTAAAGTGTTAAATAAATGCATTAGATTAGCTTATAGGGCCGATATTGTAGGTCGTATGGTGTCCTAAATTACTGACATTGAACATAACAGTATTTTTGTATAACACAATATATTAAACATTAGCTTGGATTTTGATATAGAACTTGGAACACACATCAAAAGACATTGTAAATAACACAAGTGGAAACATTCTTCTAGCGTCGAAAATCATTTTGTAAAACGTGTAGCATTTCTTCGGGGAAATTGAGGTTTATGAGGATATAAATACTATTTTATATGATACACATCCAGCATAAACAACAACCGGTAACACGGTGGATTTCTATTGGGAACTATTGTACGATTCTAAAATCCGTAATATAACGTTTTAGAAAATTATCCTCATTTGCAATTTAAACATTTTACTTCTTCACTAGGCTATTTATAAAAAATATAATATATTTGGATGAGAAAAAAATTATATTGATCTTCTAGTTTGTACAACGAAATAAAATGGCTGGCAGAAGCGTAGTCTCACACACGTGCAGCTTTCACTAACAGAAACAAAAGGGAACATACTTGGATCTTAGCGGCAGCCTGGATTCACCCAATGGACTTACTGTTGCGAAATATGTTTTTAACGTGAAAGTGTTGATTTTGAATTTTATGAACAAATGTAATTCATCAAACATAAGCTTAATTTTCCAACAATACTTTCGGTTTGAAAATGAAACCATAGAAACAATATTTATTAATCAATATATTTTGCAAATTAAACACCACACTTTATTTCATCTCTCGTTAAATGTAACTTTTAAAACATATTATTACATTTTAAATCAGGCATTTGATAAGACAAAAGTAACTAGTTTGCTGAATTCGATATATACTGAAGAAATATGGATTAACCCAAAATATTGCAAACTTTTAACCTAACGTTTTTGCATCTTTACGACGTCTGGATTTGAAGCAACGAGCTACTTTCTAAAACCAGTCCAACTGGACGACAGAAAACATTCAATACTGAATTTATAATACAATCTTGAAACAGCAGAAATAATACAATATTTTAGTGAAAGGAACTTTGGAAAGACAGTATTACATTGCAAACGAGGTTTTCTACGGAGTAATGAAGTATAATTGCATGAAACACATGGAGGAAACTTGTCCAGTGATTGTAGCGTGTAGCATTATAGAACTAATTAAACTTTTTTAGAACCCAAAGTTCATCTGGATTCAAAGGAATTACCTACATTACATATTCAGCGTAAATTTCAAGAAAAGAAGGAAGACCTTAGGCCTGATTTGAGAAATGGGAAATTCTACGTAGTGCTCGCTCGCGTGCGTGTGTGTGCGTGTGTGTGTGTGTGTGGGAGGGGGGTATGTGATTAGGACACCATTCAAATTATTACATTAAATTGGTTGATGAAGTTATCTAAACATAAAATAAAACTAATAATGACGTTATCAGAGTGATCATGATCCAAAATTTGCTATTTTAATAAAACATCAAAGATGGTTTTAAATGTAAACAAATGAAGTGTTTCAAGCCGAAAAAAAATTTTCTGTCAATATGCTTAGTTAAAAAATGAATAATTTATTTTATTGTATTAAAAGATTCTAAAATTTAGACCATACTCCAATTATAAATTGCATCTTTACTTATATGTATTGAAACTTTAAATGACATTTATAAACTTTCACTCCAACAAAAATTAACTTCTATGTTGTTTTTGTTTGTTTCAAAATACACAGCGGGCTCGTCATCTCAACGCATATCGTCATCTCAAAGGACATCGTCATCTCAACGCAGATCATCTCAACGTAGATCATCTCAACGGACATCGTCATCTCAACGGAGATCATCTCAACGCAGATCATCTCAACGCAGATCATCTCAACGCAGATCATCTCAACGGACATCGTCATCTCAACGCAGATCATCTCAACGCAGATCATCTCAAAACAGATCATCTCAACGCAGATCATCTCAACGTAGATCATCTCAACGGACATCGTCATCTCAACGCAGATCATCTCAACGCAGATCATCTCAACGGACATCGTCATCTCAACGCAGATCATCTCAACGGACATCGTCATCTCAACGCAGATCATCTCAACGCAGATCATCTCAACACAGATCATCTCAACGCAGATCATCTCAACGTAGATCATCTCAACGGACATCGTCATCTCAACGCAGATCATCTCAACGCAGATCATCTCAACGGACATCGTCATCTCAACGCAGATCATCTCAACGGACATCGTCATCTCAACGCAGATCATCTCAACGGACATCGTCATCTCAACGCAGATCATCTCAACGTAGATCATCTCAACGCAGACCATCTCAACGCAGATCATCTCAACCCACATCGCCATCGCCCGGTAATAAACATCAGGTAAATATGTAGTTTTAAATTAAAATTATGACGTAAGTAAAGATGCAGTTTCGATCACTCTGTAACTTTTCAGTATATAAATGTATTGTTTTATTCTGTTTCTAAACTGTATTAAAACGTGTTTTTATTTACATGTTGTGTTAGTAATAAATGCTTTATGTTGTATTGTTGTTAATTCATTGACTAAAGTTTTATAATGAAAGAAAATTCTAGTGATCATTAAATAGAAATGATGTATGAAGTAGTAGAATTATTATTATTTTTTTAATATATTCATTTCCTAAATCCTAACAGAAGCTTCTGAAGAGTTTAAGATTTTTCGTTTTTTGAAACCAAAATAAATATAAATAAAATTTTAATTTAAAAAATATTAATCAATGTTATTAATGGCAATGACAAACTGTTTATAAACATTCGAGATTAAGATATTTACTTATCGTTGTGATGAGGCTATTGCGTCTGTTATTTCCTTCAAAGTCAAGCATTCCAGACAATGCATTTCGTCCCTAAAAAGTCTATCTATCGATGCAGATTGGAATTTGGAATTTCTAAAACAACTGTTCAGTGCGTGCGAGATATAGATTTGAGAATGTAACCTCACAAAATCCAGCTTAAATATTAGTCTATATTAAGTAAATAGATCAACTTAAACGAAATTAATTTACCGTGAACCCAATTGCCAAAGATGAAAATTTGCCTTAACCGAATTTCGTTCATTAACGAAATAACTGTACTATTTAAAGACAATTTTAAGGAAAATGTTAACAAGTAACAACCAATTTCAAGCAATTACTGTCCATTGTGTGTCTTCTAAAAATTAACTGGTAGTTCAATAGATTTCCAAAGGGATATATGCAATAGTTTTTCTTTATATAATAATATGTATTTGTAGTTTTCAACTGTGAAGACTAAGACCTATAGGATGTTTGTTACAATGATTTTAACATTTATGTTTATGTTGTAACACGGTAGACTCCTCCGAATACTCTAATTTGCAGGAAAAAACTGTCCTCAAATCAACGTGGGCTTAGTTTCTCTGATCTATTTTATTTTATATAAGTGAACTAACTAACCAAGTTGATTTAATTTCTACGTAAAGAATTATTGCTAAAATTATAAGAAACAACTATTATATATAATAGATGCCTAACCTACATATAAACTGATGGGTTTTACCGTTTCAACAAAGTGTAGAAACGAATGAACTCGGACAGCTGTGCGACGTTCTTGCTTTTTAGTTTGGTAAGGTTGTACACATGTTTACTATGAACTTCCCCTAATATTTCTTTTAATTATTGCTTTGGAACGTCTAGAATGATGAAAATAAAGCCGTCATAACTTCCTTAGGGCTGTAAATATATATTAAATACTGATATGCCCTGAGTAAAATTACTACTGTTTCTTTCTCGCTTTCTGTATACTCCTTGTTTGGGCCTACAAGTTTCCCTATTAAATGTAGAAGTTATGAGATAAGAATCTTATGAAGTCGTGATCCTTGAGGAGTACAATCTATCTCCTCACAGAACTTCCTCAAAGACTCGCACAGTTCCCAATAAAAAACCATGTTGTACTCGGTAAGGGTCCACTTGTAGGCCTTGGATTTACCTTAACGATTAAACAGCCGCGAAACTTGTCTTCTTTGATCAGAAAGTTATAAAATCCACTATTTTTTTTTAGCCAAATACACCCTTTTGTAGGAGGAAAATTTTTGTGAAAATAGTCTACCACGGCATCCGTCAACCTACTCGTCGCCAAATGTAATTCGTCTGTTTTACCAATCGATCAGGCTATCTTTATATAAGTGTTACTAGAATAAACAAAAGTATCAACTCATCTTTTTTCTACTCGGAATTCAATGACAATGTGTCTATGATCTAATATAGACAGCTCTCCTATCATACACCACTTATTTAAAACAACGTTCATACTATTAGTTCCTAGTTTAAGATACAAAACCTCACTTCTAGCCTTTGCAACAAAAGTAAATCTATTCCCTTCATTAAAATATAAAGGATAGATACCAGTATATAACAAAGTGTAGACTACCCTCTATCGTTCATGTGAATGGTTCCCACACTAAGTGGTGTGCATTAACGTCTACTACCACTAGGAGTTCAATATCCTCAAGCACGTACTGTTCTATCACACTCCTCAAATTGAAGGGAGGAGGATTTTTAAAATAAAACGTGTTTGAGGATATATAGATGTGGCACAACTTTCTTCCTCGTATTTTACGCATAGAAATATAAATACATACTTTTATAATTCAAGTTTTAACGAGGTTAAAAATCTAACTAATTTTATTAGTATCAAAATAATTTTTGATAGTTTTAATAAACTGTGAACTGTTGTTGACCAATATATCTAATTTTTCCAATTTTTTTTTTCAAAAGAATCATGTACCCGAAATTTTATATCACTCGAATCAATTTTAATCTAGTGGTTACAATAATAATTGTAATCTTATTTCATTCAATGTTGACGTAAAGGCGTAATAACATAGTTATGATCTAGTAAGCATTACGTACTTTTTAGAACTAAAAATAAAAAGAAGAAGAAAACAATATGCCTTGGTCTACTTACTTGTATTATTGCAATTCAAAAGTGTAAAATAAACACAAACAATAAATAAAAATTTGACAATACACTTTATAGGTAAAAATACTCTTCGTACTATGTTTTACACGACAATTTAAAGCACAAGGCAAGCTAATCGAGTCCTCATGGAGTGCTGTTATTGACTGGATCAATCAATTGATTATTATTGAAAGGTAGAGTTATGGAACAGTTGGCCTTTGATTTAAGGAGATAAGGAATGGTCTTGGCAGTAGCTAAGAAGTCATGATGTCATCTGTTGTAATTACATAATTTATTTGTCAGTATTTTATACTAAAATCCCACTAAACAAATAAATGTTTCAAAAACATTGTATTTAATTTTTACACACCTATCTACAAAACTAAATACTATTAATTTTAGATAAAAAGATAAATACTCCATCTCCTCAATAATGTCTTTAATAATGTCCTTTTATCTATTAATAAGTAATTCTTCATACATTTTTTATAGAATTTATTGTCAATTATTCATATAAATTGTTTTTTTTAAATATTTTGTTTTGCATTTATATATTATCTAAACGAAAAACCTTTCTTTGATTGTGACATAAAGCGTAGATTGTAATTGTTTGAAATCAATTTCTGAATGGCGGCGATCAAGATTCATTTTAGTTTTTTACCAATTAATTCTAATCTGTGATTTACTTTAACTTGGGATTTATCACGATGGCTTGAGTCATTAATTACCTGACTCTGTGGTTGGGAACGCAGACGGCGTATCAGAAAGCAGGTAGTCAAGATTAGGCGGGCATTAAGTTTTTCAACCCATTCAAATTGTCGGACACAGACGGGATTTTTTGGGCCTTAATATAAAATTTAATTATTTTTTAGGAATGAGTATATTTATTTCTTCCATTCTGTGTAATTTGTTCCAGGTCAGTTTAGCCACCACATATATACCTAAAGTGTAGAAGGTAGCCCGAGTAGTTTTCATTCCAAAGCCAGGGCGCTTATTAAATGAGGTCCAAGGTATATAATGTCAATTTGACATTCTTCATTCTAAGTGTAATGGAGAACCTGACAGAGAGACATGTAAAGCGGGGGTTTTTTTTTTAACCCGAATTCATATCTACATTCTCAGTAAGGGAGCGATTGAAGGAAACGAGGAGGTAGATTGACTGGCTAAACGGGGTTCTGCATCAGACTTCGTGGGACCTAGAAAAGATGCTTATTATCTGATGTTCTCCTAAATAGTGAGTAATAATTTGAATGGACGTTTATCATATATTATTTGGAAGCTCTATTAGAGATATTGTATTTGATTTAATTTAATTTATCTCCTGATTATAAATTTTTGTGTTGCATTCTATTTAAATTGTGGAAAGTTTTAATCCTACTTTGATTGCACTGAAAAACCTTTGTCAGATTGAAAACATGTGTGGTGAATTTTCATTTAAAAGTTAATATTTTATCTACTCATCGCTTTAACATTGATCAAAAGGAAAATTCATTTGTTTATTCGTCCTTCATTCAGAGTGTTTCACCGACATTTTGCTTTTATCTACTGTAAGTCATGACTATATTTCCAATTCGGTTATTGGTAAATGTTCAAAGTTTTTAATTGTGTTTAGTGCTGGAACTGGTTCAGCCAATAAAATTGCATAAAACAATATCTCGTATTTTGATGTTTAATGGAAATTGTGTCTAACTATTAAAAAATAGGGAATTTCTGGTTTAAATTTCTTATAACGTTTATGTTTACGTTTCATGTTGGATCAGGAACTGTAAAATGTAATATCGATAGATCATGACATTAAAAGTTTTTTTAGTTTAAATTTAATATAGGTACAGTATAAAATACTCAGAGTGAACCAAAATCTCGCACACTACCTTTTTTTCTATGGTAAGGATAGAAATAGTTTGGTGCCAGCATTCCCTCCAGGCTTAGTCCTAGCTCGAAATATTCAAATAAAATCACTCAAAGATGAGAAATAAATACGTATGTGAGAACTAAAATATGATAGCTTAGTCCTAATAATTCTTTTTATTACATTGTTTTTATATCTTATATTTTGGATATTATATTTAATTTAGAAAACAAAAATCTAAATGGAGTGTTCATAAATATCAATTTAGTAATTTATATTTGCCGAAATTCGGGACCACAATTAATATAATATCGCTTCGCCACCATAACGAATGAACTAAAATAAATTGTATATCTCAAAGTGTAAACTATTCGAGAGGTACGTATAAACTTCAGTTATTCACAAACAGTTATTTATTTTATCTTAGATTGGACCCACACATTTTATTATTATTTTTTTTTTTTACATTTTTCTTTGGAAGATCAGAATACAGCCGTCTTTACAAAAACAATATTCTAAAGTAATTTTAGTGTTTAATCAAAATTTTAATTACAACTGTTATTCTTTACCATGTACGATATTGTATAAACGAAACAAGTTTCTAAAATAGGAAAACATTTAGTTTAATGTGGAACATCTCTTCGCGAAATCGAGGTTTATGAGGTGATAAATATTATTTTATGTGATGAACATACGACACAAACAATAACCGATGGTACAGTGGATTTCCATGGGGAACTATTCCAGTCGTTTTATTTCCTGTGTAATATATACAGTGGAGTTTCAGGCACATATTTATTATGTCAGTTAAAATGAATGCTATTTATGACAAAATAGAAACAAATACAATTCTTGCATTAATTGGTACCGATCCAAAATGTATTGAAAATGGTGGGTTTTTACAATTTGATTATAGCTTGAAGCAATGAACTCGGCAGCTGTCTAACATTTCTTATTTATTAGTTTGGCAAGATATTGTTACACCTGTTGATTATGATCCTCCAAGTTAAATGTTTTTATTTCATTCTCTCGGAACCTCCAGGAAGATATTCTATAAAAATTAAAGGGGAAATAACTTATGTGCTAAGCACTAAAGCAAAGAAAATTTAATAAAGATAAAAAATTAAAAACTTTATAGTATTATTCTGCAGTTCCTTTTCTTTCCTTCATTTTTTATGATGGAGGTTACATCTTGGCAATTTGATCTATTATTTTATAAATTTATATGAATACTTTTCTAAGAAATACAAGTATATATCAAAACCTAACTTTACTAACACTGGTTAAGTAAACTCTTACATTAACAGCAGAGTGTGTTTGTGAACAGGTTAATTCGATTGAAAAGGACGTTTCTAAAAGGTAGTCAATATATTTCAATAAATTTTTTATTTAAAATGTATTGTAAATTTATTATTATTACGTTACTTTTGTTTGTGTTAACTTAACATGATTCAACCCTCTACAACAATTTATTTTGAAAGCTTCAAGTTTAAACATTTTCCACCGCAGAAGGAGGACTTCCAGTGGGCAATATATCCAACCGGATACTGTCCAGTACAAGGATGGTCTGTGAACATTTCACGTCAATCCTTTAATGTTATAATATCAAAAACCATATCCAGTTAGAAGTAGGAACAATCATATAGACTAAGTATAACATTAAATAATTTCACAGCTATTCAAAACAGATACGCTACTTTCCAGGAAAAGTAATACAAGTTATTTGCATTACGGTGGTTTACTCTTTGGATTATAACTTTCATTTACCACTCATTGGTAAGACATGTTATGCTATACCCACCGATGTATTTAAATCCTACTTGTCGACAGTCTTAACTGAAAAAGATCCTACCACTGACAGGCTTCAGTGACTGGTGGCCTAATTCGTTTGGTTTTGAAACCATTAGACTACTGTACTTTTTATATTTTACTCTAATTCGCATTTACGTTTGTATACAAGTTACATGACACTTATATCATGATTTATTGAAAATCAAAAATAGAACAAAACAGCGTAAATGTTATTTAAATAATAATGGATTTATATTTTGTAATCTCATGTATCCCTGACAAGGTACATATAATATAATAACACATTTTTTATTATATTGAAACATTAAAAAAGTATGTGGACTTTTTTATCACTTCCTGTGGATAAATATAAGAAAGAGTTTAACATTATTTGACTCCTCGATATATGACAAAAACACCAATTATTCAATATTTTGAAGCGCGCCTCGTATTCCAAATCCATGCCTTGAAAACGTGGAATAACAGTTTTGAGTGGCAGTCATATTAAAACGGTGATTAAATTTTCAATTGTATGTTGTACATACAATGATCCACCCAGATGTAAAGAACCTTATTAATTTAATAACGATTTGTATACGAATTGACCATATCTTTATAATAAAAAAATAAAAACAAATATATATAATAGTTGTGTAATACAGGATATTTCTTCTCTTGTTCAGACATCCAACACAAAATGGATTTGTTTGAAATGTCCAGAGAAGGCAAAACAAGTTCAAATAGTGATCTGAGTGTCAGGAATGGTTAATATTGAGTAGTCCTACTCCGTTTATTTTGAAAAATACCTCTCGATCACTCTTTTGTAAATTTTCAATTACCTTATATAAAGATAATTGTTATCAAAAGCCTCTTATCACTTAGTACTAAAGTCTTAGTACCTAAACAAGGTTGATTGTATTAACAAATTAAAGCACAAAAAGCCTCACTTTCTGAGATTGATACCAATATCCTACACTATAAAGCAGATGCTTAGATATTTTGGATTGAGCTAAAGTATAGATGGATTTCCATTAGGAATAAGTTAATTAATATATTTTTTTAATACATTTTAATATATCAATTTTTCCTGTCATTTCACAGATATAGTTGATTAGCTCAAGGAAAAAATTTGAAGATAAGTTATGAAAATAGTTGTAACAAACTTCCGTTTCCATAGCAACCTTTGTAAATTCAAGAATGTACATGTACCAATATATAAAAATAATAATTATTACTTTTTATATACCGGTACGAGCTATTTCCTAGGATTTTTTGTGTCAATTATAAGTAAGCACGTATTACAATATTGTAATAATTTCTATATGGCTGGTTGACCATTTTATAGCTGGGAATGCATAGCTAGACCATTTCTGGAATTATTACTATTTTTGACATTTTCGTCATACATTATTTCAAGAACAACAGTTACGGTTGTCACAAAATTTAAGTTTGATGTGATATGGATGTCATATGGAATGATTAGATGTTTTGAAACATTTTTTAAGGGATGGGGTGAAACTAAGGAATGATTGTCATGAACAACTTCGAGTGAGTGACACAATACTTTGCATTTAATACGAACGAGTGTACTGCAGAATAATAAAATTTTGGTCAGAATTACGTAAGAAATGGTATTAAAAAATATATTACGGCGAAAAATGTATACACACTATGTTATTGTCTTTATTTTGTAGTAAAGGATTTCATATTTATGTGTTTTAAAAACTGGGTCCAAATTTTAAAACATTTTATACATGTCTCAAATCCTCCCAAAATATCTAAAATCACAACAGAATTTGAAAATATTTTATACGTTGATAAATATAGAAGATTTTGTATGGCTATTCACATGTTTTTAAGGATCTACTTTTGAGAGTATATCCTGAAGGAACAAATTCAGACCACTAAACAAAATATTACCGTAAAACATTCTCAACGCTGGTAAGGCAAGCATACAAAATGTCATTTGTGTGCATATTTCTTGTAATCTGGAACTACTCAATTTAATTGATGACATAATAAAAAAAAACATAAATTAATGTGTCGAAGAAGTTGTTTCACAAATTTAAATATATTATGAAATATAATTACAAATTATTTGCCATATACAAAAGAATAAAAAAATGTTTCTCAAATTAGAAGAATTTACTAAGATAATTACTATGTACAACTGTATTCTCTAATATTTATAATCTAATGATTAATCTAATTATTATCCATTTAAAGATTATTATAATAATTATTTCATTTCATGTTCTAATGATGCTGTTAATATTTTACGTTGCACATATATTTATTTTAAGAGATTTATTTTATGTAAACTTGGACATCCATATCATTTACAAATTATTTAAAATTATATATTACATCTACTTTTGTAGGCGACTATTAATCGTTTCAACATATACTTTGACATGAGACACACTTTACTTTGATTAAAAGAAAATAAAATAAAAAAAATAAAATATGCTTTCATTAATTTCCATTACTTCTTCTTTCATAAAAAAATAAAACTTCACAGTTGGGGTATACAAAATCTTGATAAAGGTAATCTGTGTATTAGATTTGATAAATTGAGTAATCAAATTTATGCACAGAAACTTATCAAATATTAAGCCTTCTATTGTCGTTCATATTACGTAACAGTGAAAGACTTTGTCATTGCAAAATATCGTGAACGCTTCAATAAATATGACTGACTCTGCATAACGTGTTAGTATAACATTTCTACAATAAATAATTTTAAACAAAACGTATCAGCAAAATTTAGCAAAAATCTCTGTCGTTAAATTATTAACAAAAATCTTGAAAATCTGTACTGAATTCCTCACCCTAGCAGAAAAAACAATTTTAATAAGACCGAAGCGACTAAAATTTGCGATTAATTAGGATTACAAATACCAAAACAGGCGGATTATCTATGTTCCCATTTGCGAGTGAGTGATAAATTTATTCAAAATAACAAGCCATGATGGAGGACACAAGAAAGAAAACAACAATTATATGACAATATTCTCAGACAAATAAATAAAAAGATATATACATCGTAAGTCATATTGTTCTGGGAATTTTTACTACGAATTGATCATTTCCATAAAAGACTGAAAAGAATAGATTCTGAAATAAAGATGCTGTAGTTTGATAATTTGAGTATATTATTGGGTCACAAATATTTTTTCTCGAATAGATGTAGTTTACTTAGTATGTTGAAAGATTTATAATTTGTTAAAGTTTTGATGGAATGAATAAATAAATTTTGTGGAATAATTACTAACAAAAAATAATTAAAAGTAAAATAATAATTAAAATTGTTATTATTTTAAGAGAAAGTACTCTTGAACTTATAACTGTAAATATGTTTCCTAAATAAATGTTATAAAATATATAAATTAAACAATAATACGCAATAAATATATGTGCGTAACTTTTGTTATTCCATAAGAATCTATAGAAATGTAACTTCAATCTAGAACCATGACCACATAATCTAAATACATATTTTGTAAAATCTTTGTTATTAAGACATATACTCACACAGACATGATGTCTGCTCAGTTCGAGGATCAATATTGATCAGCAACAATTATTTTTGGAGAAAGATTAATTTTTTTTACAAGTTTTTCCGGTTAGAGAGTTGTCAAGCAGAGAATACAACACAGCTTTTAATACAGTAGACCTACACTGAAACAGAGTAGAATGCGGTTTCTGGACACGATTGAGCAACAACTACAGGATCCGAGTTCCAAAAGGTCACCTCTAAAAGGTGCATGAGACACTGGAAGTTAAGACATCGCAAGTGCTTATAAGACTATAGTAGGACATACGCTATAACAACATAGACTTGTATATTATAATTCATTAATGATTGTTTTAATCTCTATTCACTCAAATCCTAGAAACCAAACTATCACAGAGAAAAATGGTCATAACAATTCCTAAAGAGGACCTTCATCTCTACTACCATCTCCCTATCACAGTATGCTTAATCACTTCCCAATACGTGATCTTCCCAGTTAAGGTTCCCGTACCCAGCAAGACAGCTTTCTGGAACATTTCTGAGTATATGTCAATTTCTCTGAGATGGGAGAACCAAACGTGTTCATTGTCACAAGACTATATCATAGTGGCCACAGAGGGCAGTCAGTAAGTACAATGTCTTGCAATCAGCTTAACGACTGCCAGCCGAAGAAAACGGACATGTTTATCATCCCACATCAAAGGATATCGAGGACGATATCTGAGGTCTGTGCGGCGCACCTGGTAAACGGAGGGAACCTACAGGACATGGCACATCACTGCACATTCCATTGTGTTCCAGACAAACAGAGACCTTTAATAACAAAGATCGTGGGTTACAAATTCACCTTTACAAGTCCTACCCATTCACCCTATACATAGCCACCCCAAACAGATATTTATAAAAAAATATACATTATAACAAAATCCCCAACAATAGACATCAGGACGACGTTTTGAAAGTCGTCGGTGTTAGGATAAGAAAATATTTATTATAAATTTTGAAAATATTTTATTATCAATAAATAGTCAAATGTTAGCATCATTAAAATCTTCAATATCAGACGAGTGGTAGTTATTAGGAAATATTTGAAAGAGTGTCGCAACTGCTTGGCTTGCGGTACATTAGCATGACATGGATAGTGAAGCTCTATACAAAACTGATCTTGAAAGAGGGTCAGTTGGATCCGAGGCTTTGGTGTGGGCTGGGAGACGCTGCTGGTCAGCTGAGACGTGGCCCAGAGGATCAGATGTATTCGTATTGTGACTTCGTTTTGGTTGCTTCTAACTAGTTTCTAGTATTAAAATAATATACAAACTGCCGCGCTCCGCCTCGAGGTCGTGGGTCCGTGCGCCGACTCTTCGCAGCACTTACCACTAACCACTCTGTCTTCACGAATTTAAGATTCTATGTTCCCTTTTTGGAACACTATTTATCACGAACTCTTAAACTCGCTGTACGATCACCACCGACTGGGCGAACCACCTTTCTTCTCAGAGCAAGCGCGGGCAAGGCCAAGATGCTCACTTTTACTTTTTTGAATCAAAGATTTTGCAACTCTTGGCTCTAATAAGTATGAGCTTGTCCTCATAAACTTACTAACTTTTAATTTACGCAAAATTCCCTGAATTTTATCTCAATGCTCGATTATTTGACTCTTTTTTAAGATTAACACTCTCTCTCCAAGGTCGTACCTTTTGGGAGAAATCGGCTCTTAAGTTCTGATGATAACTTTTAAAATTTTCAAATTATATTACCAGAGCACATATATAAGATTTATGTTTAAACAAGGTTAATAGCACATACAGAATGGATATATATTGAAAACACAACAAAATTTAGAAATGAATTATTTATGTATTCCTTTCTCTTTTGCACAGAAAAAATGTTAACTTTATAAACTTTTTTAATAACACCAAACAATTTGATTAAAAAACAACACAATTATTTATTTATTTGACAAAATTTATCAATGTAATATTTTCTATATCTTAAACAAAATAAAAACGCTTGACTTTTCAGACAGAACCACAAACAGTTTTTCCTGTACTGAAAAAGTCGTATTTAATTATTAATTATTTTCAACACCAAAGCAGAGGTTTAAAAATGAATTTAATTTTTAATAATTCATCTAATGACGTTATATTTGAAATGAAGTTAATATTTGCGAATTATTCCTTAAGTATAAGATACCTTCACACTTTATTAGAAGTTCTAGTTGGATTTGGAATTTGTTGTATAATTAGGCTGATGTTGATATGATGTTTTCGATCCAGAGTCTGTAAGCTGCTATGTAGTTGAATGCTGGTCTCGAATTCTTCTAAGTTGCCTTGAAGTTCGATTAGAGTTGAAATTATTCTAAGTCCAGTTAAGTAGAGTGACAGTTGAATTTTCCTCTCAGCTCAGAGTCGGTTGCAGAAGAAACGTCCACTTCGCGTCGATTCCAAATCAAAAGTGTCCTTCTTTCGAACGACAAATTACGGTCTCCCTGTCAGTGGGAATTAATCCACTTTCTGGAGCCAATTTTCCTCCCTTTTAGGGAAAAAGGTATTTTCCATATATTATGTGTTTTCAGGCCCTTTTGGTCTGAAATATTTACACTATATATTTTATTAGTCATATTTTTTGACTAATGAATAGTTTTCTTCCTTTATTATTAATTAAAACACCTTTTAATTAATAATTTATTGTATTTTTTCTTCAACGTTATCTGTGATCCAAGTTGGCAATATGATGTTTCAGACTTTAGATTCCTACTGAGGGTGCGCACGCCACTTTTCATGTTTTTGCATGAAAATCTCTACTTTGTTCGTTTTTTCGTTCAACTCGCTATAACTTTCGAACGCTCGAACCGATTTTAAAGTTCCTTTCGGATTCTTCTTCCTATCCATCTTGTGGGTCTTGTGGAACTTGATTCATCGCTCTACTACGCTTCGTTCGCGAGTTATCGCCCTTTTCCCGAAATTCGATTTTTCTTCTTTCCAAATTTTGAGATAAGTCCTTTCTCAAAATTCTTTTGACGAAATCTTGTTCCTCTTCTACTACGACGAAAAACTATGTTTGTACTTTTCCCATAACTCGTTTGGTTCCTGAGTTATACGTCCTTGAAGTCCTAAAGTTTGTGTCGTATGAGTTTATGTTCATAAAAACCCCCCCCATTATATATTATTACTTCTGCATTGATGTTTTACAGTTTTACATACTAGATACCTATAATTACAATGTTATTTTACCCCTTTAACGTTTAATTTAACCGCTTTTGGGCTTTGAAGTTTTACGTTTTGTAATTATTATATCTCCCTTATTTTATTCTCAAATTTGATTCTAAGTACATATTATTGTGCCCTATTGTGGTCTCTTCAATAGTACTTATTATTATTTTTTAAAAAATCCCCCCTTCAACTCAAAAATTCCAAAAAACTCTCCAAGAATGACTTTCTAAGTCCATTTTCACCTGTTAATTATTATTAATTCATATTTCTTATTTATGATTATTATTTGTTCCCCTTTGAGTTATGACTCTACGTTTTTTGAATTTTTAATTTAAGTTTTTTCCAAATTTTAGGTTTTTGAGCCCCCATAAAAACTTGAATAACTTTTTTGTTTTAATTGCTTTTAAATTTATTCTTCGATATTATTAATCGGTTGATTCTACTGAACATTAATTTATTTTAATAATTTAGTATTTTAATAAAATAAGAAACAAGACAGAGCGACTTTACACGATCCAACATGCAGTGTTCAACACCTGTTGCCGTGACGTCATCGTTCCTCTTCGTCTCCCATCTACATGGCTTTATCGCGGGAATTTAAACTGTTTTAAATTGGCTTGAGACTTTTGGCTTTTCCCAAACCGTCTCATAATCCCCCCTTTTAAACTAAAATTTTCGGTTAAAATGAAAAATTCCTATTTTTCATTTTTTTAAAAACTAAAATTTTTGTATTAAACCCCTCTTTCGACATATCACATTTCATATTAACTATTTATTTATCATCTCCATTAATCATCATCATAAAATTTGACATTATAACCTAACAATTTTTACATAAACACATATATTTAGATTTAAAAAACATCTCCTCCATCATTTCATATATTTATATACTCAAAACACATTTTATTTATTATTGTATAATATTTATATATTCAAAACACATGTTATTTATTACTGTATACATACAAATTTGCTTAATCGTTCACTTTTGTCCATTACAGCCGTTTCTTCTAAACGTCTTTGCTGTAAACAAACACATTATCACACACAAAACATATTACATTTATATAAGGAATAATTCGTCTTATATGATTGCAAATTTCTGCTTTGGTTGAACTAAAACTATGCCTTACATATATATAAAATACTTGGTAACTACAACGGTTACTATCCTAATTGCAGTTGAAAGAAAAAATATTTTATTCTATCGGAAATCTCTCTTTAATAAAAAATAAAACAGTACACATTTATACATCCATTCATTCCTATCTCCCTAGGCTAATTTGTTGAACAAGCAGTCTGTCAATATTTGTTAATTGACGTCCGGTTCACCACTCCTCTCCTCGTCTACACTTTGTTTGTGCAGGTGGCGATAGCGGATGCGTGTTACTGTTACGCTCTTGGCCTTACTCACTGAGGAATTTGTTCGAGCCTTATCCTGTTATTTACTGACCTAGGCTACATTCTCATAATCAGCTGACAATCCGTTATTTCCTTTTATCTTAATCGCTTCTACACTTTACATTTTACAACTATTTAACACTACAATTTATACATTTTATTCATGAAATTTCTTACTTTCTATTAATATCTCCTAAGACCTTCACATTTAAATTTTACTTTCCCTTCGGGCCTCCTTTCTTTCATTTTACATTTCGTAGAATTTTTGAACCTAACTTTCTTCTTTCGGTACCTGATTTCTCCTTGTTTCTTCCTTAGACAATTTCGTCCATTTTGTCTTTCCGGATCCGCCATTTTGATTATAGCTCTCCATTCTCTCCCGTCTCTTGCGTCGAATTTGTCTTGTGTAAGTTCTGAATCGTTTTCGGAGTTATTCTGCAAATTTTCGTCGTAATTTATTATTTTATTATTTTCGTAGATTATGGCCTCTGGCCCACTATTATTTTCGTAGATTATGGCCTCTGGCCCATTATTACTTATTCCTCCCACTTTATTTCCTTTATTCTCCGCTTCTTTCAGCCCTTCTTCTTTATTAATTAATTGGTTACCTTTATCCCACGCTTTAAATAGCCCTTCATCTTTATTAAAATTTGCCTTTTTCCTCCTTATTGACTCATTGCTTACACTTAACTTCTTTCTTCGCTTTTGACCACCATCGGTTTCGTCACTACTCGGTCTAGACACGTCCATTGCTTTCTGTTTTAGGTCCGTAGGCATTTTTACGGCCAACACACAAGCCCCTTTTGCTCGCTTGTGCGAATTTGAGCCTCCATTTTTCGCAGCTGGCGACGCCACCATTTTGTCGGTTTCGCCGTCCTTTTGTTGGTCTTTCTGCACCTTGTTTTTGCTCAATCTTAATCTCCTATTCTCCGCTTTTCTAAGCACTTCTTCATTTTTAACTTTCGTAAAAAACTGGCTAACCCTATTCGCACATTTGTTTTTACTTCCGTTATTGTCACACTTCAGTCTAGACACGTCCTTGGCTTTTATTTTTATGTCTACCGGCATTTTGGTAGACAGGTTCAAGTTGAGTTTCTAAAAGAACTAGTTGCTAGAACTAGAAGGGCGGCGTCTCTAATGCCTTTCGGCTTACCACCAACCCCCACTCATAAGAAAGAGTAACTGGGTGCAATCTCACCACTAACACCCCACTGCCACCACGAAACCATTCCTCAACGCACGCTTCCAAAAGCCGAAGCTTCTGGACAGGCCAAGCATGCTCCCATGGTACTCATGTCGGCAAGATTACTCAAGCCACGTTTGATGAGTCACCGTCGGGTCGCTTACGCGATACCCTCCCTCACGCACTCACCTACTAGAGGCGGCGCCCGTTACCTACATACGTAGGATTGGGTGGCCTTCCTCTAGTTAATTTTGGTAGACAACGTATAAGCCCCTGTTACTCGCTTATACGAATTTGAGCCTCCTCTATTTGCAGCTGACGACGCTACCATTTTGTCGGTTTCGCCGCCATCTTGATGTTCGTTCTTCACTTTGTTTTTGCTCAATCTTAATTTCTCTTCTTTAAGAAAATCTACTACAATAAATTCGTTTTCTATTACCAGTTGTAGGAAACCCTTTTCCATATTAATTCGACTTCGATATTTGCACATTAAATCACAACCCATTATCATTTTGCTCTCCAGCTTTGGTACCACCATAAATACCCCTCTTATTGATTGGTTATTTATCCTAATCTCCAATAATGCTTGTAATTTAATTTTCTGTCGCTGGCTTTTTATCGCCGTCACCATTTCCGTATTTACAACTGGTAATTCCAAGATTTTATCGTTCCTATTTTTTAGCACATTTTTATAAAAATCCTCTTGAACACAGGACATCTGGGCTCCTGTGTCAATGGACATATTTACTTTTATATTTTCAATTTCTATCCCTATTTCCGGACATTTTTCGTAAACTTCACTATTTAAAATTTTACTATCTCTTTCCTCCATTAAATCTTTTTTAATGTCGGTGTTTAAAATCCCCAATTTAATTTTATTTATTTTCAGATCCCCCCTTTTATGTTTGCTAAATTTGGTTTTATCCTCGATCTCAATTCCGTTTGTATTTTCCAATTTCTGCCAAAAATTTTGCCTTGAGATCTCGTATTTTAGTTTTTTGTGACCTTGGGTGGGAATTTTTGGTTTGAAGGACCAGGGTTTTGAGGTATCTGTGGTTGAGGTTTATTTTGGGTTTGACCATAGGATCGAAGGTTAGGGTTTTGGGATGGTTTTGAGTAGTCTTGATTCCTTTGCCTGCAATTTTGATCTCTTTGTTGTCCGTCCCTCCTTTCGAAACTATCGGGTCTTCGAACTTCTCTCGACATCCCGTCTACGTTTTCAATTGTCCTCAAAAACTTAATGGCGTCCTCCAAATGCTCACTAGCCCTACCAATACACGCTAACTGAACTTTTTGGTCAAAATGCCTCATTAGTTGGTATATAAGGAATTCTTCCGGAATTTTGGGTTCCAAATACTCGGCCTTTCGCACCATTTTACAAAAATAATCTACCCTACTTATATTTCCGTTAGGATTATACCTATGGTTTTCTATCTGATTCCTAACTACTTGTTGAGTTTGATAACCCCAATAATGTTCTAAAAATAGCAATTTAAACTGGCTATATTCTTCTGTATCTCGCTTGATTATTTCCCACCACTCCATGGCAGCTCCTTTCAATTTTTTCTCCACTACTTTTAATTTATCACTTTCTTCCATAACCGGATTTATTTCTTGAAATACTTCCTCAATTTGTTTTAAAAATTGAACAGGATTATCTCTTGAATTTCCCCAAAATTCTATAGCTATTGATTCTAAATTTGCCCTATCTAAATAAATTATATTTTTCGCATTACCACCGGTTTCTTTAATTTTGGCGACTTCCCTAATTTTAACTTCTAACTTTTTAACTTTCTCCCCAATTTCTTTAGTCGAATTTCCCTGTTCCTTTAAACTGTCCGTCATTTTTTTTATTTCCCCTACGCACTCTTCCACTTTTTCTTCACAATTTTCTATTCGTCTCGTATTTTCGGCCATATTACTATCTATAGATTCCTTAATTTCTTCCATATATTTCCCTATTTCCTGTTTTCGGGCGTCTTCCCTTTGGATGCGTTTCGTTTCCATTTCTTCCTCTCTCTTCATCCTCTCTTCTCTCTCCTGCTTCCATCTAGCTTCCATTTCTTCCCTCTCCTGTTTCTGCTTGGCTTCCATTTCCAACTTTTCTTGCTTCCTTTTGGCTTCCAAATCCTCGTCTCTCTTCATCCACTTGGCTTCCATTCCTTTCATCTCCTGCTTCCGCAATGCTTCCATCTCCTCCTTCTCTTGTCTTCGCTTGGCCTCCATCTCTTCTTTCTCCTTCTTTCGTAATGATTCCATTTCTTCCTTCTCCTGGTTTCTCTCGATTCTTTCTTCTAATCTTCTTAACTTGTCCTCGTCTTCCTTATCCTTTTCTTTTTTCAGTTGTTCCGCTTTGTCCTGTTCCCTCTCTTGCTTTCTTCTATCCTCCATTTGGTTCAGGTACCTCACCATTTTCTGCATTTCCGTTTCCTGTTCCTTTGAACCTTCCTGTTTTGATGGATCTTTCGCTGGTCCCATTTTCACTTCACCTATTCACTTGATTTAATTAATTAAAAAATTTAAATTTCGGTTTAATTTGGACTCTACTTTTAATTATTATTATTTTTGCAATTTAGTATATTTGTCGTTGTAATTACCAGCACAACTTATTACTAACACACATGTACATATAAATTATATCAGAACTTAAGATATTCTCGTTCGTATGAAACACTGAAAAATTCAAAATTTTGAAAATTTGTTCCAAAACTTTGCTTTTTCGTGCTCCACGCTATTGGGCGCCACTTGCCGCGCTCCGCCTCGAGGTCGTGGGTCCGTGCGCCGACTCTTCGCAGCACTTACCACTAACCACTCTGTCTTCACGAATTTAAGATTCTATGTTCCCTTTTTGGAACACTATTTATCACGAACTCTTAAACTCGCTGTACGATCACCACCGACTGGGCGAACCACCTTTCTTCTCAGAGCAAGCGCGGGCAAGGCCAAGATGCTCACTTTTACTTTTTTGAATCAAAGATTTTGCAACTCTTGGCTCTAATAAGTATGAGCTTGTCCTCATAAACTTACTAACTTTTAATTTACGCAAAATTCCCTGAATTTTATCTCAATGCTCGATTATTTGACTCTTTTTTAAGATTAACACTCTCTCTCTCCAAGGTCGTACCTTTTGGGAGAAATCGGCTCTTAAGTTCTGATGATAACTTTTAAAATTTTCAAATTATATTACCAGAGCACATATATAAGATTTATGTTTAAACAAGGTTAATAGCACATACAGAATGGATATATATTGAAAACACAACAAAATTTAGAAATGAATTATTTATGTATTCCTTTCTCTTTTGCACAGAAAAAATGTTAACTTTATAAACTTTTTTAATAACACCAAACAATTTGATTAAACAACAACACAATTATTTATTTATTTGACAAAATTTATCAATGTAATATTTTCTATATCTTAAACAAAATAAAAACGCTTGACTTTTCAGACAGAACCACAAACAGTTTTTCCTGTACTGAAAAAGTCGTATTTAATTATTAATTATTTTCAACACCAAAGCAGAGGTTTAAAAATGAATTTAATTTTTAATAATTCCCCTAATGACGTTATATTTGAAATGAAGTTAATATTTGCGAATTATTCATTAAGTATAAGATACCTTCACACTTTATTAGAAGTTCTAGTTGGATTTGGAATTTGTTGTATAATTAGGCTGATGTTGATATGATGTTTTCGATCCAGAGTCTGTAAGCTGCTATGTAGTTGAATGCTGGTCTCGAATTCTTCTAAGTTGCCTTGAAGTTCGATTAGAGTTGAAATTATTCTAAGTCCAGTTAAGTAGAGTGACAGTTGAATTTTCCTCTCAGCTCAGAGTCGGTTGCAGAAGAAACGTCCACTTCGCGTCGATTCCAAATCAAAAGTGTCCTTCTTTCGAACGACAAATTACGGTCTCCCTGTCAGTGGGAATTAATCCACTTTCTGGAGCCAATTTTCCTCCCTTTTAGGGAAAAAGGTATTTTCCATATATTATGTGTTTTCAGGTCCTTTTGGTCTGAAATATTTACACTATATATTTTATTAGTCATATTTCTTGACTAATGAATAGTTTTCTTCCTTTATTATTAATTAAAACACCTTTTAATTAATAATTTATTGTATTTTTTCTTCAACGTTATCTGTGATCCAAGTTGGCAATATGATGTTTTAAACTTTGGATTCCGGCTGAGGATGCGCACGCCACTTTTCATGTTTTTGCATGAAAATCTCTACTTTGTTCGTTTTTTCGTTCAACTCGCTATAACTTTCGAACGCTCGAACCGATTTTAAAGTTCCTTTCGGATTCTTCTTCCAATCCATCTTGTGGGTCTTGTGGAACTTGATTCATCGCTCTACTACGCTTCGTTCGCGAGTTATCGCCCTTTTCCCGAAATTCGATTTTTCTTCTTTCCAAATTTTGAGATAAGTCCTTTCTCAAAATTCTTTTGACGAAATCTTGTTCCTCTTCTACTACGACGAAAAACTATGTTTGTACTTTTCCCATAACTCGTTTGGTTCCTGAGTTATACGTCCTTGAAGTCCTAAAGTTTGTGTCGTATTAGTTTATGTTCATAAAACCCCCCCCCCCCATTATATATTATTACTTCTGCTTTGATGTTTTACAGTTTTACATACTAGATACCTATAATTACAATGTTATTTTACCCCTTTAACGTTTAATTTAACCGCTTTTGGGCTTTGAAGTTTTACGTTTTGTAATTATTATATCTCCCTTATTTTATTCTCAAATTTGATTCTAAGTACATATTATTGTGCCCTATTGTGGTCTCTTCAATAGTACTTATTATTATTTTTTAAAAAATCCCCCCTTCAACTCAAAAATTCCAAAAAACTCCCCAAGAATGACTTTCTAAGTCCATTTTCACCTGTTAATTATTATTAATTCATATTTCTTATTTATGATTATTATTTGTTCCCCTTTGAGTTATGACTCTACGTTTTTTGAATTTTGAATTTAAGTTTTTTCCAAATTTTAGGTTTTTGAGCCCCCATAAAAACTTGAATAACTTTTTTGTTTTAATTGCTTTTAAATTTATTCTTCGATATTATTAATCGGTTGATTCTACTGAACATTAATTTATTTTAATAATTTAGTATTTTAATAAAATAAGAAACAAGACAGAGCGACTTTACACGATCCAACATGCAGTGTTCAACACCTGTTGCCGTGACGTCATCGTTCCTCTTCGTCTCCCATCTACATGGCTTTATCGCGGGAATTTAAACTGTTTTAAATTGGCTTGAGACTTTTGGCTTTTCCCAAACCGTCTCAAAACTTCATTTGATGCGTTTCAAATAATACATACCGCATACAGTTCAACGACAAAATACCCAGGAAGAAGAACGAGAATTCAAACCAGAATGAGAAGTCATCCTCAAGTAACATCGGGATGTAAGATGACACACTTTTGACCTTTTACCTAATTCTATGACAATAATACTTCCACATTTGAAGTTCAAAGAACGCATATAAACGGGAACTCCAAATGATTTATCCTTTTCCAATATCTTTGCCCTTATTTTTAAAAGTAAAAACAACAAAGTTTACTTACACAAAAACAATATCATGTTGTATATTGGAAAATATACAAAACATGAACGATGTTATTATGTTGGAGGCTCAAAGGAAACTTTATCAAACAACTTTGTTTTGATTGTGTTTGACTAACTTTAAGATTATATTGTACTTCGTTTCTAAAATAAAAACTAAACAAAATAATGTCTTTTGAAGAATTTATATTACAAAATTATTCTGGTATTTCGACTGTTGATATACGCACACACACACACACTATATATATATATATATATATTGGGAAAGTTTTATTTATATACTTCATGAACGAATGAATTCTCTTTTGAAATAAAGCAATGGTCATTGCCAATTCCCTGGAAGAGTATAACACTATAATGTTCGGCCCCAATCGCGTATTTCTTTAATATATTACCAATTTTAATGACTGATCTGTCAAATTAAAGAGCGTTACCGGAAGATTGGCCGAAATATGTTCATTTTCTTTTCCTTAAAAACATTTGTTTTGTAATGAATTTAACATTTCAATAACATACCTGTTATGGGTAAAACAACAAAAATCATTTGAAACAACTGTTATGAGTTCTTAAATACGTTTTAAAATGTTGTTTTGATTGAGAATTTATAACAGCTATTTTACATTATGAATAGGTTAACTCTTATATAATCCTTACTTTGTGCGGATTAATGTTGTGTTGGGATTGATCTCTTATATCTCACAAATATAACCGGTTTATATGGCTTATTGTTAATATGTAAACAAATGGAATCCGCTTGGAATCCAAATAGAATTAAAAATTATACATCGATCAGTTTGACAGCTTAGGGAGGTAAGATGTGAGAGTTTTCCTCGGTTATTTCTAAAGTACAAATGAATGAAATATGTCTTAGAGTAAAACCTATTAATAATGTTGAATAATAAAATAAATGCAATTTTGGAAAACTGAAACAACAGCAACAAAAGTAATTATATCTGTAGTCAGCTTCTAAATATAAAACTGAGTGTCAACTAATCTTTATTTGAACAAAATATGAAGAGTTTATGGGTGGTGTTATAAATGTTTAGTTGCTAAATATTTGAAAATTGTTTCATTATAGATTATTATTAGTCGTTATACTGAAATTTGAACCAATATTAATTAATCCACAAGCTGAATAAATATGAAGTTAATATTGAATTAGATGGGAAAAATAAAACAAAAAAACAGAATCTGACTTTGTCATGTAGAGCTGTATCATTATTTAAAAAGAAAATTGAAAATCTCGTAAAATCAACTGTCCTGAGAAAAACACCCTATTAAGAAAAATTCCATGTAACTTCGGATTAACCAATCATAATCTTGTTGTAGTAGGCCTAACCTACGGTAATAATAATATAGCGGATAAAATGCAGTATGGCTAAGGATCCCTCGTATGGATTACTCTTTATTTCGTGGGCATATAACTGAGTTGGATTGGTCCGAGGTTTACTTACAGAATGATGTGTAAGGTTTTGGTGGTCCACCAGATTCGATTTCTTAAACAACCGTTCTGCCTTTACACGTGCAAGTTGTTACTTGAGACTGTTCTGCAGATGTGTAATTATCATTATACCATCAGAGATCATTATTTTTTAATATATCTCTGACAGATGTAAATGATACGTTTGATTTGTTTATTTCAAAGTTTATGGCTTGTTTGAAATAAAGTGAACGAGAAATGTATCAACAAAAGAAATCCTTAAAAACACTTAAGCCATGGATAACAGATTTATTGTGCCAACAAATAATAAAACCTCATAAATTACACAAACTTGGGCATGGACTGTGCTGAAGGTCTGTTGGAGATTGTGGTATAGGAATGCATTACTATTCTAATTTTGTTTGGATGCGTGGATGAGTGTAAGAGATGTGATAGGGGTGTGGAAGTGTTTTTTTTTTCTCTCAATAATTTTGTTTATTTTTGTATTTCCTTTTATCATGTTAAACTTGGAGATAGGGATGTGTTTATATTGGTATGAGAGAGAATATGTATGGACTATTATGGTATGTGAGTGTTTGTACGTTACGTATGTGTAAGTTTTTACAACTTTATATTTATGTTATAGATGGGCATAATTAATTAGCATAGAACAAATTATTATTTAACAAATTACAATAATTGTAATAAATATTAAAATTAATTTTAATTTATTAATAGTTTAACTCTCCCGATGGTCTCTTGAATTTTTTTATTTCTTCTTTTTTCTCTTTTTACTTGAGATATGCAGCCTCAAAATTGTTTATATTAAATTGTTTATCTTAAGTTTTATTTTGTTTAGGATTTGGAAGAAGTAGTCTAATATTGTTTTGGTTTTTCTTTCCTGTTTTAGTGTATTTTAATTTAAAGTAATGTATTATGTCAATTATTTGTTTTGTTTTAGTTTGTTGTTAAAGAAAGTTTATTTTTTATCTTATCTCTTTTTCTCGATATAAATCATGTTTTGTTTATCTAAATGTAATAAAAGGAATGGAAAATAAAAATAAAAATATTAAAAATATATATTCATTAGAATATAAAACTTAAAACTGGTATTGACTAGTTATTTAGGTTATTGCAATATTGAATATATTTTGTAGAAGTTTAAAATAATAATACTTGTTGAAATATTTTTATCGAATTAACTTGTTGAACTAGAAAATCCAAGCACGGAGTGTGCATATCCTTTCAAACTGTTTCATGCAAGGTAATGATTTAAATGTATTAATTATTATTTCGTGTATAACTGCAGATTTTTTTAATTTGATTCACCTACTTTTGAATCAACGGTAAATTGAACATAACATAATATCCAATGTTACAAATTTACTTATATAATTTGTTTAACATTTTAGAATATTTGACGTTTATGTTGTTTTTGTAATCATGTTTGATGTTGAATTTCATAACTAGAGAGTTAAAACCAG
Organism: Aphrophora alni; assembly: GCA_963513935.1. Classification (NCBI taxonomy): domain Eukaryota; kingdom Metazoa; phylum Arthropoda; class Insecta; order Hemiptera; family Aphrophoridae; genus Aphrophora; species Aphrophora alni. The sequence continues at coordinate 61,977,629 of OY740769.1, read as the reverse complement.
CATTTTATAGGCATATTAACTTTTTTTTTTAATAAACTTTTTACCGTATGTCGTATTAAAATTAATTATAACATAAATAACTCACGTCTTTCCATACATGTCTGTAAGCTGCCGCCTACATTTTTTGCTGTATTAATGTTAGAGATTAATCAGGGCGTACATGTTGCTTTCTTCTACAATGTTGCTTAGTCAGAAATGTTAAATACACAATACAAATTATGTTTGGTTTTAATTTGTGTTGGTTATTACATAATTATTCTATCTCGTATTATGTGGGAGAAATGTAGTTCAGATGGCAATGAGTGTTTTAACTCGTTACAGTTATGTTTGTGAGATCTCACAGGTTACGCGCGTTCCATCCTGGCTTATTAACAGAGGGGGGTTGGTTAAGAGGGGTTATATTTATTTCTTCCACTACAAAATTAAAAATAATATGTATATTGAGTTTTTTACTTATATTTAATTTTAAACAAACTATGTTATACCACAAATTAATAATAACAATTATAAAATTGTGATTTCAGACAATAGTTTTAAGGTATGTAACATTTTGATAACAGCTTATGTTAACTGACATTTTTTTTATTTTCCAAATAGCTTAAGGAAAAGAAGATTTAATTAAGAATAAGGCTAAAAAGTGATTTTAGATTTTAAATGTTATTCTTGATCTCAATTTAATAGTTTAAATCAATAGTTTCTTAGTTACTACAAGGGATGATTTAATGTTTGGGAATATAATACTTTAATTTTATTGTCTTACATATTATTTTGCATTATACCTCTTTGTTTTTGGACTATATTTACTACATATTTATTAAATTTTTATTTATTATTTATTAGATTTATTAAATGAAATTGGATGATTTAAGCGTAACAAAAGCAATACTTCATACTTTAACAATGTTAATAACATGATATTCTTATATAGGCTACATCCTTAAAAATATCATCGATTATTATTTATAAAATATATTTAACAAAGATCCACAAACATGTAAAAATAAAATATTGCACCATTCACATTTGCTGGTCAGATCTGGAATTACGTTAAACAAAATAGCAACCAACCAATGAGTTTTATAAAAATTGAGTAATAAATATAAATTTTAAGTTAAGTTTTTAATTAATAAAAATCCATTTTGGGAAATACACTGACAAATTTCATGCACAAATCCTTTTAAATTTTCATGCGAGTTCAAATGCTATGAAGTTTTTGCCTGTTTTTATCTCCTTTAAGTTGCCATTTTTTATTCGGTCAACAACTATAGACTAAATTTAAAGTTTACATCATTACTAAAAGTAGAAATTATTTATATTTAATTATTTTAGGGTACTTTTATATTAGTAAGTAAATAAATAGATTTTCTTGCATGAGAAGCCAAATTCTATCTTCACAATATAACGCGAATGAATGGTTTTGTATAAGATATCTGAATAAGAGAGCGGAAAATAAGTTTTCTTTGATCTTTGATTCGTGCTTGGTTACATGAAATGGAATAAATTTGTCTGTGGGATTGAAGTAGTGGAGAAAGTAAGCTTAATTTAGATAGATTCATTTCATTTCCTGAAAGAAAATACATTATCCTTTGCATAACTCATAGTTAGTCTTATATTCTCCGCAATTTGTTTTAAGTATTATACAGAATATTTTAAATGTTTTATTAAAACAGAATATAATTGGTAAGTTAGGGTCCTTTGTTGTTATATAGAACACTTCTCAATGACTTCTTCAGTACATTAGACAATTTAAATAAAAATGTAGTTATTTCAAAATTGGTCACCTGATACAAAACTGGGAACGACAGAAAGTCATTAAAATGAAATCAGTTCTAGTAGAAACTTAATTGAATTTAGTAACTGTGGTTAAATTAATTACATTTGTACATAACTTGAAGTTTGAAGCTTTTCCATATAAAAGTAAAAGCCATTATGTTTGCCAGGAAATTTAAACTCACAAAGAAAAACGTTGTATGGGATTTTATTTTGGTTAAAAGACGAAAAAGCAAAATATAAACGTGAACAACTTTATTCCACTTTGATTAAAGTGAGCCTAAGACTTTGTAAGTGTTCGATATTGCGGTTGATTTAACGACAGTGGTAAAAGCGGATGGTTCAGTAATATAATTTAAATTGGGAAGTAGATTGAATTGAAAAATACATGAAAAGGTTAATTGACATTTTGAAATTTTTAACAACTAATAAAATGGTTTTGATTAATTTGCTGTCATGTTTAGTTAAATTAAATGTCACAGTACCTTGTAGAGGCGGCGTTCCTTTCTTGATAATGTCCTGTCGTTAAGAATGCCCGTGTGCACACGCGAGAACAGCTGCTCTAAACGCACAAAACTAAGTACAATTTTAAATCATAAACACATAACAAAAAACACTTGAGTTCTTCTTAATAACTAAACATGACAATTGTTTCTGAGTCATAAATAACTGAATTGTTGGCCGAAATGAGTATAAAAAAGAAAACTTAAATGCGGAATTGTATCTGCGAATGAAGAAACACCGTTAGGCTACCTGTTTGAGGTTGAAACTTGGACTGCTGATATGAGAAAAAGGATACCCCAAATCAGCTGGAGATCTCAGACTTCCGGTTGAAACGGTTTCTTTTAAAGATAATATTGGACCGGAAATTTAAACTGTAGATATACTGAACAGTAAGCCTTACATGTGGAACATTTATATTATAATAGTGGGCCTCACTACGAGCATCAAGGTGACTTAGGTTATCTTTACCATGCAATAAACCGTGAAAAATGTACATGCATGGAAAGGTTAATATAATTATTCAATTCAATGAAAAGCTTTTTACAAGCAGAAAACTTTCCAAGCCCTAACATTGTATGCAAGACTCTCTTTTGCCACATAAAAACTTTTTTTTTTCATTCTAAGAATTTACCCACAGTATTAGACCATAATTTAAGTGGGAATTCGAAAAGACATGTGATCAGACAGATGAGAATAAATATTATGGAGCTTATTTTTATCAGATTTTAAGTTATTTATCACATTGTCTAAGCAGGTAGAATGTCTAGTAGACTCTCGATTAAGACAATAGAGACCAAGGGCTCTAAAGCTGTCGATAAAAATCCTACTTCTAATAGTTAACTCTCTTATGTCATGGTTAATATCTCCAACTATTAATATTACTTTCTTTGTACCCATTAAACAACTGCTTTAGCTTAATCTTAAGTAGTATGATGGCTACCATAAACTTGTTTTAAATTACACCTTTCCAAACTCTTTGCTGTGAATTTTGAGAGATCATAACTTTGTAGTATTAGTGGGATGAATTCGTAAACCATTAAAATCGGAAAATATTTAAAGCACGATATAATTTTTAGTGTTAAATAAATGCATTAGGCTAGCTTATAGGGCCGATATTGTAGGTCGTATGGTGTCCCAAATTACTGACATTGAACATAACAGTATTTTTGTATAACACAATATATTAAACATTAGCTTGGATTTTGATATAGAACTTGGAACACACATCAAAAGACATTGTAAATAACACAAGTGGAAACATTCTTCTAGCGTCGAAAATCATTTTGTAAAACGTGTAGCATTTCTTCGGGGAAATTGAGGTTTATGAGGATATAAATACTATTTTATATGATACACATCCAGCATAAACAACAACCGGTAACACGGCGGATTTCTATTGGGAACTATTGTACGATTCTAAAATCCGTAATATAACGTTTTAGAAAATTATCCTCATTCGCAAGTTAAACATTTTACTTCTTCACTAGGCTATTTATAAAATATATAATATATTTGGATGAGAAAAAAATTATATTGATCTTCTAGTTTGTACAACGAAATAAAATGGCTGGCAGAAGCGTAGTCTCACACACGTGCAGCTTTCACTAACAGAAAAAAAAGGGAACATACTTGGATCTTAGCGGGAGCCTGGATTCACCCACTGGACTTACTGTTGCGAAATATGTTTTTAACGTGAAAGTGTGATTTTGTATTTTATGAACAAACGTAATTCATCTAACATGTGCTTAATTTTCCAACAATACTTTCGGTTTGAAAATGAAACCATAGAAACAATATTTATTATTCAATATATTTTGCAAATTAAACACCACACTTTATTTCATCTCTCGTTAAATGTAACTTTTAATACATATTATTACATTTTAAATCAGGCATTTGATAAGACAAAAGTAACTAGTTTGCTGAATTCGATATATACTGAAGAAATATGGCTTAACCCAAAATATTGCAAACTTTTAACCTAACGTTTTTGCATCTTTACGACGTCTGGATTTGAAGCAACGAGCTACTTTCTAAAACCAGTCCAACTGGACGACAGAATACATTCAATACTGAATTTATAATACAATATTGAAACAGCAGAAATAATACAATATTTTAGTGAAAGGAACTTTGGAAAGACAGTATTATATTGCAAACGAGGTTTTCTACGGAGTAATGAAGTATAATTGCATGAAACACATGGAGGAAACTTGTCCAGTGATTGTAGCGTGTAGCATTATAGAACTAATTAAACTTTTTTAGGACTCAAAGTTCATCTGGATTCAAAGGAATTACCTACTTTACATATTCAGCCTAAATTTCAAGAAAAGAAGGAAGACCTTAGGCCTGATTTGAGAAATGGGAAATTCTACGTAGTGCTCGCTCGCGTGCGTGTGTGTGCGTGTGTGTGCGTGTGTGTGTGTGGGAGGGGGGTATGTGATTAGGACACCATTCAAATTATTACATTAAATTGGTTGATGAAGTTATCTAAACATAAAATAAAACTAATAATGACGTTATCAGAGTGATCATGATCCAAAATTTGCTATTTTAATAAAACATCAAAGATGGTTTTAAATGTAAACAAATGAAATGTTTCAAGCCGAAAAAACCTTTTCTGTCAATATGCTTAGTTAAAAAATGAATAATTTATTTTATTGTTATAAAAGATTCTAAAATTTAGACCATCCTCCACTTATAAATTGCATCTTTACTTATATGTATTGAAACTTTACATGACATTTATAAACTTTCACTCCAACAAAAATTAACTTCTATGTTGTTTTTGTTTGTTTCAAAATACACAGCGGGCTCGTCATCTCAACGCATATCGTCATCTCAAAGGACATCGTCATCTCAACGCAGATCATCTCAACGCAGATCATCTCAACGCAGATCATCTCAACGTAGATCATCTCAACGGACATCGTCATCTCAACGCAGATCATCTCAACGCAGATCATCTCAACGCAGATCATCTCAACGTAGATCATCTCAACGGACATCGTCATCTCAACGGAGATCATCTCAACGCAGATCATCTCAACGCAGATCATCTCAACGCAGATCATCTCAACGCAGATCATCTCAACGCAGATCATCTCAACGCAGATCATCTCAACGTAGATCATCTCAACGCAGATCATCTCAACGTAGATCATCTCAACGTAGATCATCTTAACGGACATCGTCATCTCAACGGAGATCATCACAACGCAGATCATCTCAACGCAGATCATCTCAACGTAGATCATCTCAACGGACATCGTCATCTCAACGGAGATCATCTCAACGCAGATCATCTCAACGCAGATCATCTCAACGCAGATCATCTCAACGGACATCGTCATCTCAACGGAGATCATCTCAACGCAGATCATCTCAACGCAGATCATCTCAACGCAGATCAACTCAACGCAGATCATCTCAACGCAGATCATCTCAACGCAGATCATCTCAACGTAGATCATCTCAACGGACATCGTCATCTCAACGCAGATCATCTCAACGGACATCGTCATCTCAACGCAGATCATCTCAACGGACATCGTCATCTCAACGCAGATCATCTCAACGCAGATCATCTCAACCCACATCGGCATCTCAACGCAGATCATCTCAACCCACATCGGCATCTCAACGCACATCGTCATCTCAACGGACATCTTCATCTCATCTTAACATCAGGTAAATATGTAGTTTTAATTTAAAATTATGACGTAAGTAAAGATGCAGTTTCGATCACTCTGTAACTTTTCAGTATATAAATGTATTGTTTTATTCTATTACTAAACTGTATTAAAACGTGTTTTTATTTACATGTTGTGTGAGTAATAAATGCTTTATGTTGTATTGTTGTTAATTCATTGACTAAAGTTTTATAATGAAAGAAAATTCTAGTGATCATTAAATAGAAATGATGTATGAAGTAGTAATTTTTTTTTTTTTTTTTTTTTTTTTATATATTTTCATTTCCTAAATCCTAACAGAAGCTTCTGAAGAGTTTAGGATTTTTCGTTTTTTGAAACCAAAATAAATATAATGAAAATTTTAATTTAAAAAATATTAATCAATGTTATTATTGGCAATGACAAACTGTTTATAAACATTCGAGATTAAGATATTTACTTATCGTTGTGATGACGCTATTGCGTCTGTTATTTCCTTCAAAGTCAAGCGTTCCAGACAATGTATTTCGTCCCTAAAAAGTCTATCTATCGATGCAAATTGGAATTTGGAATTTCTAAAACAACTGTTCAGTGCGTGCGAGATATAGGTTTGAGAATGTAACCTCACAAAATCCAGCTTAAATATTAGTCTATATTAAGTAAGTAGATCAACTTAAACGAAATTAATTTACCGTCAACCCAATTGGCAAAGATGAAAATTTGCCTTAACCGAATTTCGTTCATTAATGAAATAACTGTACTATTTAAAGACAATTTTAAGGAAAATGTTAACAAATAACAACCAATTTCAGGCAATTACTGTCCATTGTGTGTCTTCTAAAAATTAACTGGTAGTTCAATGGATTTCCACAGGGATATATGCAATAGTTTTTCTTTATATAATAATATTTATTTGTAGTTTTCAACTGTGAAGACTAAGACCTATAGAATGTTTGTTACAATGATTTTAACATTTATGTTTATGTTGTAACACGGTACACTCCTCCGAATACTCTAATTTGCAAAAAAAAACTGTCCTCAAATCAACGTGGGCTTAGTTTCTCTGATCTTTTCTATTTAATATAAGTGAACTAACTAACCAAGTTTATTTAATTTCTACGTCAAGAATTATTGCTAAAATTATAAGAAACAACTATTATATTATATAATAGATGCCTAACCTACATATAATCGGATGGGTTTTACCGTTTCAACAAAGTGTAGAAACGAATGAACTCGGACAGCTGTGCGACGTTCTTGCTTTTTAGTTTGGTAAGGTTGTACACATGTTTACTATGAACTTCCACTAATATTTCTTTTAATTATTGCTTTGGAACGTCTAGAATAATGAAAATAAAGCTGTCATAACTTCCTTAGGGCTGTAAATATATATTAAATACTGATATGCCCTGAGTAAAATTACTACTGTTTCTTTCTCGCTTTCTGTATACTCCTTGTTTGGGCCTACAAGTTTCCCTATTAAATGTAGAAGTTATGAGATAAGAATCTTATGAAGTCGTGATCCTTGAGGAGTACAATCTATCTCCTCACAGAACTTCCTCAAAGACTCGCACAGTTCCCGATAAAAAACCATGTTGTACTCGGTGAGGGTCCACTTGTAGGCCTTGGATTTACCTTAACGATTAAACAGCCGCGAAACTTGTCTTCTTTGATCAGAAAGTTATAAAACCCGCTATTTTTTTTTAGCCAAATACACCCTTTTGTAGGAGGAAAATTTTTGTGAAAATAGTCTACCACGGCATCCGTCAACCAACTCGTCGCCAAATGTAATTCGTCTGTTTTACCAATCGATCAGGCTATCTTTATATAAGTGTTACTAGAATAAACAAAAGTATCAACTCATCTTTTTTCTACTCGGAATTCAATGACAATGTGTCTATGATCTAATATAGACAGCTCTCCTATCATACACCACTTATTTAAAACAACGTTCATACTATTAGTTCCTAGTTTAAGATACAAAACCTCACTTCTAGCCTTTGCAACAAAAGTAAATCTATTCCCTTCATTAAAATATAAAGGATAGATACCAGTATATAACAAAGTGTAGACTACCCTCTATCGTTCATGTGAATGGTTCCCACACTAAGTGGTGTGCATTAACGTCTACTACCACTAGGAGTTCAATATCCTCAAGCACGTACTGTTCTATCACATTCCTCAAATTGAAGGGAGGAGGATTTTTAAAATAAAACGTGTTTGACGATATATAGATGTGGCACAACTTTCTTCCTCGTATTTTACGCATAGAAATATAAATACATACTTTTATAATTTAAGTTTTAACGAGGTTAAAAATCTAACTAATTTTATTAGTATCAAAATAATTTTTGATAGTTTTAATAAACTGTGAACTGCTGTTGACCAATATATCTAATTTTTCCAATTTTTTTTCAAAAGAATCATGTACCCGAAATTTTATATCACTCGAATCAATTTTAATCTAGTGGTTACAATAATAATTGTAATCTTATTTCATTCAATGTTGACGTAAAGGCGTAATAATATAGTTATGATTGGGTAAGCATTACGTACTTTTTAGAACTAAAGATAAAAAGAAGAAGAAAACAATATGCCTTGGTCTACTTACTTGTATTATTGCAATTCAGAAGTGTAAAATAAACACAAACAATAAATAAAAATTTGACAATACACTTTATAGGTAAAAATACTCTTCGTACTATGTTTTACACGACAATTTAAAGCACAAGGCAAACTAATCGAGTCCTCATGGAGTGCTGTTATTGACTGGATCAATCAATTGATTATTATTGAAAGGTAGAGTTATGGAAAAGTTGGCCTTTGATTTAAGGAGATAAGGAATGGTCTTGGCAGTAGCTAAGAAGTCATGATGTCATCTGTTGTAATTACATAATTTATTTGTCAGTATTTTATACTAAAATCCCACTAAACAAATAAATGTTTTGAAAACATTGTATTAAATTTTTACACACCTATCTACAAAACTAAATACTATTAAGTTTAGATAAAAAGATAAATACTCCATCTCCTCAATAATGTCTTTAATAATGTCCTTTTATCTATTAATAAGTAATTCTTCATACATTTTTTATAGAATTTATTGTCAATTATTCATATAATTTGTTTTATTTTAATATTTTGTTTTGTATTTATATATTATCTAAACGAAGAACCTTTATTTTATTGTGACATAAAGCGTAGATTGTAATTGTTTGAAATCAATTTCTGAATGGCGGCGATCAAGATTCATTTTAGTTTTTTACCAATTAATTCTAATCTGTGATTTACTTTAACTTGGGATTTATCACGATGGCTTGAGTCATTAATTACCTGACTCTGTGGTTGGGAACGCAGACGGCGTATCAGAAAGCAGGTAGTCAACATTAGGCGGGCATTAAGTTTTTCAACCCATTCAAATTGTCGGACACAGACAGGATTTTTTGTTCCTTAATATAAAATTTAATTATTTTTTAGGAATGAATTTATTTATTGCTTCCATACTGTGTAATTTGTTCCAGGTCAGTTTAGCCACCACATATATACCTAAAGTGTCGAAGGTAGCCCGAGTAGTTTTCATTCCAAAGCCAGGGCGCATATTAAATGAGGTCAAGGTATATAATGTCAATTTGACCTTCTTCATTCTAAGAGTAATGCAGAACCTGACAGAGAGACATGTAAAGGGGTTTTTTTTTTTTTTAACCCGAATTCATATCTACATTCTCAGTGAGGGAGCGATTGAAGGAAACGAGGAGGTAGATTGACTGGCTAAACGGGGTTCTGCATCAGACTTCGTGGGACCTAGAAAAGATGCTTATTATCTAAAGTTCTCCTAAATAGTGAGTAATAATTTGAAAGGACGTTTATCATATATTATTTGGAAGCTCTATTAGAGATATTGTATTAGATTTAATTTAATTTATCTCCTGATTATAAATTTTTGTGTTGCATTCTATTTAAATTGTGGAAAGTTTTAATCCTACTTTGATTGCACTGAAAAACCTTTGTCAGATTGAAAACATGTGTGGTGAATTTTCATTTAAAAGTTAATATTTTATTTACTCATCGCTTTAACATTGATCAAAAGGAAAATTCATTTGTTTATTCGTCCTTCATTCAGAGTGCTTCACCGACATTTTGCTTTTATCTACTGTAAATCATGACTATATTTCCAACTCGGTTATTGGTAAATGTTCAAAGTTTTTAATTGTGTTTAGTGCTGGAACTGGTTCAGCCAATAAAATCGCATAAAACAATATCTCGTATTTTGATGTTTAATGGAAATTGTGTCTAACTATTAAAAATTAGGGAATTTTTGGTTTAAATTTCTTATAACGTTTATGTTTACGTTTCATGTTGGGTCAGGAACTGTAAAATGTAATATCCATAGATCATGACATTAAAAGTTTTTCTAGTTTAAATTTAATATAGGTACAGTATAAAATACTCAGAGTGAACCAAAATCTCGCACACTACCTTTTATTCTTTGGTAAGGATAGAAATAGTTTGGTGCCAGCATTCCCTCCAGGCTTAGTCCTAGCTCGAAATATTCAAATAAAATCACTCAAAGATGAGAAATAAATACGTATGTGAGAACTAAAATATGATAGCTTAGTCCTAATAATTCTTTTTAATTACATTGTTTTTATATCTTATATTTTGAATATTATATTTAATTTAGAAAACAAAAATCTAAATGGAGTGTTCATAAATATTAATTTAGTAATTTCTATTTTCCGAAATTCGGGACCACAATTAATATAATATCCCTTCGCCACCATAACGAATGAACTAAAATAAATTGTATATCTCAAAGTGTAAACTATTCGAGAGGTACGTATAAACTTCAGTTATTCACAAACAGTTATTTACTTTATCTTAGATTGGACCCACACATTTTATTATTTTTTTTTTTACATTTTTCTTTGGAAGATCAGAATACAGCCGTCTTTACAAAAGCAAATATTCTATAGTAATTTTAGTGTTTAAACAAAATTTTAATTACAACTGTTATTGTTTACCATGTACGGTATTGGATAAAGGAAACAAGTTTCTAAAATAGGAAAACATTTAGTTTAATGTTAAACACCTCTTCGCAAAAATCGAGGTTTATAGGCGATAAATATTATTTTATGTGATGAACATACGACACAAACAACAATCGATGGTACAGTGGATTTCCATGGGGAACTATTCCAGTCGTTTTATTTCCTGTGTAATATATACAGTGGAGTTTCAGGCACATATTTATTATGTCAGTTAAAATGAATGCTATTTATGACAAAATAGAAACAAATACAATTCTTGCATTAATTGGTACCGATCCAAAATGTATTGAAAATGGTGGGTTTTTACAATTTGATTATAGCTTGAAACAATGAACTCGGCAGCTGTCTAACATTTCTTATTTATTAGTTTGGCAAGATATTGTTACACCTGTTGATTATGATCCTCCAAGTTAAATGTTTTTATTTCATTCTCTCGGAACCTCCAGGAAGATATTCTATAAAAATTAAAGGGGAAATAATTTATGTGCTAAGCACTAAAGCAAAGCAAATTTAATACAGATAAAAAATTAAATTACGTTAAAATTTTATATTACCTTATAGAACATTAAATAAAATTTTGGTCAGAATTACGTAAGGGTTGGTATTAAAAAATATATTACGGTGAAAAATGTATACACACTATGTTATTGTCTTTATTTTTGTAGTAAAGGATTTCATATTTATGTGTTTTGAAAACTGGGTCCAAATTTTAAAACATTTTATACATGTCTCAAATCCTCCTAAAATATCTAAAATCACAACAGAATTTGAAAATATTTTATACGTTGATAAATATAGAAGATTTTGTATGGCTATTTACATGTTTTTAAGGAGCTACTTTAGAGAGTATATCCTGAAGGAACAAATTCAGACCACTAAACAAAATATTACCGTAAAACATTCTCAACGCTGGTAAGGCAAGCATACAAAATGTCATTTGTGTACATATTTCTTGTACGAAAAATTAATTACAAAAATTCTGAAACAGGAAATAAATAATTATTCACCACTTTTTATTTGTAAATAATTCTCTACGTCGAACTTTAGAAAAGTCGTGTAACCCTTCTAAAATCCTTGTTCATATAATTATATAGTTAATTAAAAATATGTCTAAGGATAAAATAAAGCAAAAGCTTAAAGTTTCAAATATTTTAATAATATAAATGAGCTACAATTGTTTTGCCTTGCGGCATCATCGGGCAACTGATAATTTACAGGTATAGACAACTATTTAAACATAACTAACAGGAAACTGAAATACAATAGAGAAATCGGTTATATTTGAAACTTTAAGCTTTTGCTTTATTTTATCCTTGAATATGGAGTTTTAACAAGAAATATCTGCTATTACATTAAAGTTAAAAATATGTCTATTTACATTATTTTGTACACAGAAACAAAAATATTAATTTCCTAGTATAAAGAGCTTTAAAAATACTTAAATAAAAATGGAAGCATATTTGACTTTAAACACATTTTACTTAATTATCGTTATTTAAAATTTTACACAACTTTATGAGACAAAATATAAGCAAAATTATTTATATATTCATTTAGGTCGATTTCTCCCATAGGAGATTTTAACCAACTATTTTAGAACAACCCTTAAGAAGGGTTTTTAGCGAGAAAAAAAATGAATATTAGTTGTTTTATTTCAAAATGATATTCAATTACAGATATTCAAGTACATAAGACTAGGTAAACATAGTTTTAAATTATTTAGAATAAGTAGGTTAAAAGGAATTTTAACCTTATTACAACTTTTATGTCATTTTTAGTTCCTGAGAAAAAAATATATACCTTAATGCTGACTGTTGCTTATAAATTTAACTTTAATTTTTTTTAAACAACAAATCCGAGATAAATAAAAAGTTACAAGAATTTCTTGAATTGTATTGAAATATTTTTACTCCATATCATGTCATTCCAGTTATCTCATTAGCGCTGTCTACTCCAATACTTTGCAATTTACTTTTTTTTTCGAAGTTGTTTTCCTATTGATTAAAATCTTCCATTATCGTACAATCAGAATATCCAAGTCATATTTTGTTGAATATAAAACTAAATGGTGCTTAATGAGATTCAATGGAGTACTTATTATACAATTTTAAGAAAATAGTTTATATTAGTTAGGTTTATTGTAATCTGGTATGGGAAGAATAATTGTCTTTTATCCTTTACCTAAATAAAGTTTCATCAGTGAGGATTTTCTTAGAACCAATACCTACATTTATGTTGATTAACCGCTCCATTTAGTGAAAATGAATCCTCGTCACTAAACAATATGTTCAAAGAAGAGATAATGTAAGTCTCTGTGTCATAATTTCACAAAATTCAATTCTTCTATCAAAATATTCTTCAGTGAGTTTTTGTAATAGTTTCATTTTATAAGGCTCGAACTTATGTCATTTTAATACTATTTGAACCTACCGCCTACTTAAATAATGGCTACGAGCAACTCTTCTTGCCGATTGTTGAGCAATCATTTACAACACTGACAGTACGTTGATAATTCTGTATTAAATTGGTGACTGCAACGCTCGAAATGTTATGATCAGGATGTATTTCGTTAAATGCGGTAGCAGTACTTTGTTAGGTCCTTCCTTACCTATCTAATAGTAAGACAATTTCTACTCTTTCTTGAACTAAACAAAAATATGTTTCATTTAAAGTAATTAGTAAACATAAAATAATGCAACACTACTTTTTATTCACTATACAAGTAGTAGTAAAGGTTATTAATTCAACTAAAAAACAAATAAGTGAAATTTGAGAAAATTCCTTCTGGCGTTGCAGGAAATAATGCAGAGAGATATTTTCAGCATTCACTTGGGTTTAAACCGTGATTATAACAAAAGCTCGAAACAATAATACATTATGAAATCATTGAACAGTATATTTAACAGACTATTACATTTTGGAAAGGTTGTTTAAATTGAGATGTCACATAAAGGTGAGTTTTCAGACAACCAATCATTTAAAGTGCAATAACAGTTTTGGCCGCCATTTTGAATTGGGTGGTCCAAATATAATTTTCTTTATATAATTTTTCTCTTCTCTTCAAGACCTTTATAATGAGGTACCACACGACCTCAGGTTCTATTTGAAAAAAAAATCGTTTCCCCACCACTATGAGCCTTCAAACGTGGCTTTAACTAAACATGTTAAATAAACATTTCTTAGGTGGTACAAAAATATAATGGTAAACTTTCGGTGTTGAAATTATAACCTGACCAAAAAATTCTAAAAATCAATTTTTGTTTATCAAATGTTTGCCAATTTTACGAATTTATAGGTAAATAATACCTCGTAACTTGGTTCGGTAAAATTACACAATAAACTACTTTAAAATGTTATATTTATAATTTTTTTCATAAATAAAGAATCATTATAGCCTACATGTTTTGTCGATAGCTTATTTCAGCATAAGAAACAAATTAATACTATGCATTTCCAAAGCGTTACTAAGGGCTGTGGCCATATTATAATGTGTCAATGTTTTGTTTCCTTGTTCACAATAAAAGATATATAATCTAATTTGAAATTTACTCCAATAATTTATTCAAGCTAAATCTTACATCCTAGATTCTAGATGAAAAAACATGTCTACGCGTTTTCCCTACATGGTCGATCATATGTGTCCTTTCGTAAATCTTCAATTCATTTACCTCTAGACCTACTAAATCTATAATAATGAAACTCAACAACGTTATTTCTATAGTTAAACATTTTAAAACTGGTGGTTGTGTAAAATTGTCTATCGGTAAATACCGGCATACCTTTAGATGTAACAATGATTTGCTACAACACATATTATGAATCTTGTCATTTTCTATTCAATAATACCACTGTTTACAATTTATGACAAGGAGCTTTTATGTAACATAATGTTAACAGTTAAACCTTGAAATTTTACCAAAAATAGAACGTAATAAATGTGTTATTTTAGAGACTAAATATAAATTTATCATATTGTAGTCCTAATAAAATGGTCTTTAATGAGGTCATTTCATTGACAACTGCATTTCTCTAAGGTATACATTTAGCTCTTTAACAGTTCATAAACAAACTTCCTACATAAAATGTGTTGGAAACATATATTCTGTCTATCATTGTAAGTTGTTAAATTTACTAACCGTTCGTACTACAAGATAATATTTCGTAATTAAACTACATATAATTTTAGATTGGCAACTTTATTTAATGTAAACACCATCCCTTGAATTCATACTATATCCTTTGAAATTGTAATATATATTTTATTGCTATTTTATTTAGGAAGATGGTAAAACAACGAAGAAATGGCCCAAGTGATAACATCCGGCCCAAGTGAAAACTTCGTAAAAATAACTGTTCCGTGTTTAAATGGTTTTGAATCTGTTTCGATTGGTAATAAAATAATCCTGTTATTTTTTTCGAAAGTTACAAGAATTTCCTTTCACGTGACTTTTCAAAGTCCTCATCTACCTCTTAATATGATCGAGAATCATGATAACAAGGAGAAATCTAAATACGTAAACATAAGCTTTATGCCTAGTATTTTATTTCATTTAACTTTGAACTTCAAATTTCACAAATTAAGTGGAATTAGATAAACCATACATAATAAATAAAAGCTATAGAATCAAAACAAAATGTAAAAAGCGTAATAATATATCACTCCTTTACAAAGCTTGTAAATAAAACATAGTGTTTATCTTGGTGAAAAAAATAATGATGCACATTAAAGAGAAGCGATGAAGGTGATGGATAGGTTAAGGAAATCAGATTGTATTTCTTTGGTGTGTATAATAAGAGATCCTATTGAAGAAGTGTGATACATAAGATAGTGATTTATATTCTTTTAAACATTGGTAGGTTCATAAATAATACACATATATTATTTCAAAAATGGGAATAAAAATAAGGTGTATATATTATTTTTTAATTGAATATTTTTCTTCATTGTTCAAGTAATATTCCTTGTTAATTAGATACTTAGTTGAAATTTATTAAAACTATAGAACTTTCTACACTCTCTTAACTTAAAATAAAATCTTTAATTTCATGAAGGTTAAGTAAAGCTTACTTACTACAATATTTAACAGATTCCAATTTTAATATTTTTGACTCCTTTTATAAGTGATATGCCCATTTTGATTCCATTTTTGGTTGGTGGATACACCAAGTTAAAAAAGGATATTTTGTTTATAAAACAGCCCTTTGTAGACAAAAATATATAAACAAAAATTTGGTTTGGAATTACATTATATGTTAACTCGATTTAGTAATGAAGTTTCCCTATTTTGATATTGTTTCTGATATTAAGCATAGAGTTGTTTGAACCCCAAATTCGTAGCAACAGATGTCAAAAGCAAATTCGGTTCCTTAGTAAACATGTACAGTTGATCTTTTTGCACAATGTGGCTTTAACCAAACCTGATAAATATAACGTTAAATAAACCTTTTTACGTGGTACCTAAATAATTTGGTTTTGGTATAAAATTTTTACCTGACCAAAAAATTCAAAGAATCAAGTTCTGTTTATCAAATATAAGCCAATTTCACCAATTTATTCGTAAGTTGTTTTCGATCCTGGTAAATTAAAATTATATATATTATATAATATTTTTCCTATTTTTAGCTTTCGAGAATTAAAAACAAAGTATTTGAAAATGTTACGATTTTATATTGTTAAAGCTATTTGTTTATAATATAACATAACAATCTTATGTTATATCTATTTTTTATCTTGCCAATTTATTTTAAACAATTTCCACACGTTGTGCGACCAAATATAACATAACAGAACGTTTGTTATATAATATTTATTTTGATTATCTAATTTTAATTTAATTTATTTTTATTTTAATTCTCTTGAAAACTTTTGAAAAACTATTATGATGGTTTAAGTAATTTAATTCAACAAAACAAGTTTTTATCCTTTAACAAACTTAAGGATTTATTAGCAAAACAATTATTTATAACAACAGTATCAATTCAATTTATCTATTCATTGAAATATCTTAAGGCTACTTCATTCTCTCACACTTGCATTCTTTAAAAACTAATTTACTCTAATACACAATATTATTGATTACAAATTTAAATTCTACAATTTATTATTCAATTTACATAAAATCAAAACTCTACAAAATGTTCAACAGATCTTGTCCAATTTGTTCTTATTAACTTTATCAATTTTATAACAAAAACAAGACAAATTTCTTTAATTAACTGATATTTCCAAATTTACTTTAGTTTGCCGGCTAGCTCAATTACTTTACTTTTAAATTAATTATACAAAAAAAACTTGACTCTTATCTCGGGCATGGGAACTTTTAATGACTCAATTAAAGTGAAATACTAACTCTAATGATTATTTATTATGAAATTTTGTACTTATCAACAATTCTCCTCGTCCGCTATAATTTTGGCACTTTTACACAACACAAATCACTAACGACGCACAACAACACAACGTATCCTTAGCCTGTGAAGTCGGATGCTGCTAACACTGGTTCATTGACTGGTGGTGAATCTCTGGTGATACTCCGCTAACTCTATTTAGTCTCCTTACTCGTTCTTGATTACTATGGACTCCGACGCGATGATCTCTCCTCTTCTTTTATGAAATTTAAACTCTTTGACTCTATTTAATTTATGAATCTAACAAACTTCAAGATAAATTACTAAATTTTGTTGCGGCTCTGCCTTTAAATTGACCAATGACTTAGAATTAAACCCTCAGGTTAATTCTTAACACTTAACACCTCCTACTCTGATTCCTAGCTGTAAGTCAAGACTTACACGCTCTTAACCCCAGTTCTAGACTGAACTCTCCTTACTCTGGATTTCACCTCTCCCGAAATTCAAGTGTAGCGTCCTCTTCGCTTATTGGTTAAATCTCATTTTTTTAAAACTCAGGCCTCTCCGGATTGGACCTCTAACTTTCCAAAATCGTTGGTTTTTTATTACACGCGCTGGCTTCACCCTCGGAGATACCGTTAGGAATTCGCTTTCTCATTTTTTACAACACGCAGCTGCGTTGAATAGCAAAACTCCGTTATGTTTTCTACTAAAGTTTTATTTATGTCGGCGAACTTTCTTCTCTTAAGTAAAACAGAATGTCTTCTTTCCCTTGTCCTTGTCACGTTTGTCAATTTGTACAGTTATTTTCGAAACTTAACCTTGCAGCTGCTCTTTCGGTAAGATTTGCTTGTCCACATGTGTTCTGTTTCAATTTACACATTTACACAATTATTTATCAATGTTAACTTTTGATTGATTATTATTATTTTAATATTTGATATTAGGCCTAATTAATTATTTATCCATTGTGATCGTTTGAGATCGTTATACTGTCCCCAGATAAAATTTGTCTTTGAAATGCCTCAAGATAAATTTTTTCTTACGCCCGTTTCTTTAACAATAGGTTGTAAAGAACCTTTTTCTTACAATGCCCTTTATGTTGCGGTTACCCACTGTTTTACAATAGACCTTTCTTCTATTGTTCCTCTTGTGGTCAACCCTAGTCCCTTTTATGGTTTTCCCTTTCACTCTTGCTCCTTTATTGTCTATATTTTGTTTACTGCCTAAGTTTATCCTAATGTCCTTAATTATAATATTTCTTTAATAATCTACAATTAAATATTCCCCTAACTTTATTTTTATTAATGTGTCCTAACCTATATGTCGTATTTCCTAATTTATTTATTATTTTATAAGGTCCTTCATACAGCTCGCAAAATTTGTGATATCTTTTTATTATTAGTTTTGAAGGTATGCATGCTCTGACCAATACTTGCTCGCCTATTTTGTACTCGGTGGGTGGGTGCTGTTCATTAAATTTTCTTGCATAATTTTCTCTTTTGCTCTTTATACGTAAGTAAATTTCCGCGTCGCTGATGATTGGCTCCTTTTGGTCATCTGGTTTGATGAGATATCTGGCCCAACTACGTGTCGGTTTCCTTTTAAACTGCGCCTCTACGGGTGTGGTTTCAATGGTGTCATGATACGATTCATTGATGCATGATTCTATTACTTCTACTATCTTTCCCCAATCTTGATGCCTGTCCTTTAATAATATCCTGCAAAATTGTCCAATTTGTCTCATAATCCGCTCGGCCATGTTCCCTTGTGGATTCCTGATTGCTACTGTTCTTTTCTGTATCCCTAATTTTGTTAATCCTGTTTCCCATTTCGGTGAAGTAAACTGTGTTCCGTTATCTGATAATATGTATTGAGGTACTTGTATTTCCTGTATATATTTTTCTATTTGTTTAAGTGTGGTGTTTGTAGTAGTGTTCCTGACTTTATACAATTTCGTATATTTTGTAAATGCGTCGATCATTACAAAGATGTATTTGCACCCTCCTGTTGACTTTGGTAACGGTCCGTAATAATCCACACAGATTAACTCTCCCACTCCTTTTGGTATGATCGGTATTAGCTCCCCATTTCGATGTTTCAGATCAAATTTACATTTCTGGCATTTCTGACATTTTATTAATTCTTCCCTTATATACCTAGCAATTTTGTTTCCCGTAAAATCTTCTTTAAATATTTTATAACATTTATTTATACCAATGTGTCCATACATTACGTGTATTTCATTTGCTAATATTTTGACATAATCCGGTGGTATCATTAATTTCCATATTTCTTTTTCTTTCCTAAATAACTTATTTTTACAGACCTGGTAATGTTCCTTAAATTTTTGATTATTATTATTTAAATTCTCAATTATATTTTTACAATTTTGATCTCTTCCTTGTATTACTTCAAAATTTGTTAATATTTTACCTATTTCTACACTAAACCCTTTTGCTAATAATAATATTTCGACCAGTCTTTCGTCACTTGTTTCTTTGACTTCGGCGTTATCCTCAGGATATCGACTCAAAGTGTCTGCTACTACGTTCTCCTTTCCTTTACAATGTTGAATTTGGATGTTATACTCCTGTATTAATAAAATCCACCTGGTCATGCGTGCATTCAGTAATCTACAATTATTCATAAAAGTAATGGCTTTGTTGTCGGTTATTACTGTTAACTTTTTCCCTAAAACATAATTTCTAAATTTCCTTAAACATATTACGACGCTATATAACTCTTTTTCTGCTGTACTGTAGAATTTCTCGGCTCCTTTAAATGTACGGCTGGTGTACCCTATTACACCGATCTCCTGGTTATCCCCAATTTGGTACAATTGTCCACCAGCTGCGATTTCCGAAGCATCTGTTTGCAAATAAAACAATTTATCCTTATCTGGGTGCCGTAATGTGACAACTTCTACAAATTCCCTTTTAACCCTATTGAAACTTTCTTCAACCTCTGTGGTCCATTTAAATTTTACCCCTTTTTTTAGTAGTTCTTGTAACGGTGCAGTAACTAAAGCGTAATTCTTCGAAAACTTATGATAAAAATTGGTAAGACCCAAAAATCCCTTCAGTTGCCTTGCTGTTTTTGGTCTTGGAAAATTCCTAATTGCAGCCATTTTGTTTTCTTGTGGTTTGATCCCCTCTGTCGTTAATAAAAAACCCAAGTAATTATTTATCCATTGTGATCGTTTGAGATCGTTATAATAATAATCTATTAAGTAACTGCAATTATTTTAAAATACATCCAGTTCTAAGAATTTCATTGAAACAATAATTACAACCAACAACACTGTTTATTCCGGCACTTTAATATTTAATATTTATTAAAAAATTTTAGGTCAAGTTACTACTGTTAATTAAAATCTTCCACTAGCCCTACCTAATGGTATCCTAGTGTTTATTTTAACATAACACTTTGTTGCTGCAATGAAACGGAAGAGAGTAGTCTATTAAGGCAATCATAATAAGATCTGTTACTGTTACTCATACTTTTTAGTTTAGTAAAAATAAAACTGTTTACAAACAGTTTAGTTATATTTTGTATAGTAACTAAGTTTCATGTAAATAGTTAATAACAAAATAATGTTAGTTTTGAGAGAAGTATGTAGTACCAACGTTTTGCTCAAAATGAGGTTTAGTCAGCTTGTTTATCTTATCGATTACCCTTTCCTCGTAACTGGTTTACTCAATCAAATATCCACCTAAAGGTGTGGGTATCCCAAAGAAGTTATATATATATATATATATATATATATATATATATATATATATCCATTGTCAAGGTCCCAGGGGTTGCTACATCCGTCCGGTCTTTATATCCAACCACCATTTAAAGCACCTGTCCGGTGACCCTAATCCAAGAACCAGAAAAAAATATCCGTCCAATCTCCATAATCCAGGCACTAGTTTAATAAAATTGTAACTTGGTGCCTCGATTATTAAGACACCATCTAGAATCTAATCATCGAGACTCCATAATCCATGCACTAGGATAGAGTATCTTAATTGTCTCCATATCCAGTTACAAGGGTACAGCATACATCCGAACCCCATAGCCTATGCTCTAGGTTACTGTATCCGTCCGGTTTCATAGTCCAGACTTCAGGTTAAAGCATCCGCCCAGTGTCTACATCTAGACACCAGTGTACAGCATTCGTCTGTTCACTATATTCTATGCACCAGGATAGAGTATCCGTAGTGTCTCCAAAATCAAACAAAATGGTACAGCATCCGTAGGATGTCTAAAGTCCGGACTCCTGGTTACTGTATCCTGCCTATCTGTATATCCAGATACCAGTGTACTGTATTCTCCCGGTTTCTATATACCTGGCTAATGGTTATAGCATCCGCCCAGTGTCCATATCCATACTCCAGGCTGTAAGTACTACATGCGTCTAGTTTTCATATCCAGTAAACAGTGTACCGTCCAGCGTCCATATCCACGTACCAAGGTGCAAAATTCGTCCGGTCTCCATATCCAGTTACCGGGTATTGGATCACTCCAGTCTCCCTAGTGCAGGCTCCAACTACAGCAAATGTTTACTATCTATATCCAGGTACAAGGGTACAACAACATCGGTCCGGTCTCCATATTTATGCACCAGGGTACAGTATCCGTCTGATCTTCATATCTAGTCACCAGGATACAGCACCTGTCTGAAATTTAGTTAGGCACTAGAATACAACATTTTCCGATCTCCATATTCAGGCACCAGGATACAGAATCCGTCTCATATCTATAGTTAGACTCAAGATTACTAAATTTATCCAATCTCCATTTCCAGGTACCAATATACTGCATCCGTTATGGTCTCCATATCCAATCTCCAGAGTACATTATCCGTCCAGTCTTAATAGTCTTCAGGTTATTAGATTCGTCCGATCTCCAAATCCAAGCATCGCTGTACTGGATTCATAGGTATCCATAGTCCAGCCTCTAGGTTACTGCTTCCTTTCTGTCTCAATATCCTCGGCACCTGATTACTTCAATACTCCAGTCTTCATATTACACGTAACAGAGTAAAGTTTCCGTTCAGTCTCCATAATCGAAGCACCAGGTTACTGTATCTGTGTGGTCACCGTAGTGGAGTCTTGTATTGTCATCACTCGTTCTGTGTTGTGTATCCTGTATTCATTATTTGGAATTATTTGTTTAGCAATATTTGATCTTCAGCGTTCCCTATTCTTTCTTTCTCTAGGGTTCAATAATTGATAGAATTTTACTATTTTTTCATTTATCTTAATGAGGCAAGCTTTAATATTGTTATTTAATACTATTTCTTGGATTTTTAAACATAATTGTGCACCATGTATATTGTGTCAAAATAAAAATGAAATAGTTAAGTTTTGAGATATTATAAAAAAGATATATTTTTGGTTGACTTTTATCGATACCTAACTGGTTTTTTGTTAGTTTTTCTAATAGTTGTTTTTATCTATTTTATCGTAATATATAATATAAAAAATATTTAAAAAATTAATGCTTGAATATCATAATTTAAAATAGAAAATATTTAACTGTACATTTCAGATAGGATTACATGAATCTTTATAAGTTTTGTTTGTGAATTCATTTGTATTGAATCATTAACTATAATAAATAGTGTAAAAATATTGTACAATCACACCTATCTACAAAAACCAATTACAAACAAACCATTCCTCATTTAAAATGACAGTTCAGTAATTGTCAGTGAAAAAATGAAAAAAATAAACCCTGTATGACTTGTTAGACTTTTACGAATTATTTTATATACTATAGAACCCAAACAGGTTTTTTTTATAATAATAGTTACATGGCTGATTATTTTCTATTTTTCTTTTAATTTACAAACTTCCATTTTTGTAAAGTGACAACCAAAACGTTTTGTTTGAGTTCAGGTTCCGGGCATTAAAACTTTCTTAAAACTGATGTCCGTTTGTCGGTTTATAATGTTTAGTTTTGGAAATCCATGAAATATAAATACAAATGTTGTATATTCATTTTGTGTGAATTCTTTTACCAGTATGCCAAAAAAAAATCATTTATTTTGTACAATTTCTAAATGGCTACCGTTAAACCCATTTGCTATAGGTTTATTCTTTGTTATTTCGAGTGAATTAAATGTTATGCCTTATGACAAAGAAATAATTGTAGCCTATTATTAATTTGTTAATATTAAAAATCATATTCATTTTTTAATAATTGTAAACAGTTTTTAATTTGTGATTTATCATTTTATTAAATATTATATAATACTGCTAGCACACTGGATCTGAACGCCAATCACGTGGGAACCTGGCTGGATATACATCTTTTACTGGTAGTCATCACTTTCTGTTATCTTACTTATCAGTTCTCACTTGACCAACTCTTGTTCCCTGCGTGATGTTAAAGTATTTGAGGACTTGAGATTTATTTTGTTGTTTTCTTCTTTTTTTTTAATAGGCGATGACAATCGAAAGATATTCTACTTTAAACAACAAATCTGTGGTGGGAGGGGAGGAGGATCATAATAAACGTTTGTGTGAACGAAGTAAACATAAGCTGAAGGTAAAAGGCATAGAATAATTGATAAATAAGGCATACTTAGTGAATGATAAATATAAAACAACCAACAATACGAGGAAACTGGCAAAGTATGAGCCGACAGAGAGGGTTGTTTGAAACCATGCATGCACAATAGGGTTAATGAAATCATTTCTACTACCTTCTAGGCTACGGTTTTCATGCCCTTTATGAAACTTCGATTATTTCGTTAAAAAAATCCGTGTAATGAAGATGCTAATAGTGAACATATGATATGCCACACCATCCTATCACGTCAGCGTTCAACCCTTTTCTTCTTTTTTTCAGGTTCTCCACTTACGATTATATGAGTACTTGTCAGCTGTAAGAAGGTCATCTTGACAAGATATATAAAGAGATTAAAAAGATACGTCATGGAGTAGATACATGACAGTCGGTCCCTCATAGCCCGTCAGATATCGTTGATTAATGGGATGTAGTGTAGGGTATATTTTTCTATGAACGGCGTATCAATAGAATGGATACTGTTCACACGATATGAAGATTACCGCTCCAAATTTATGTCCTTTGATTCTGTAATATTATTTGTAGGCGAAACGTGTAGTAAATTTAACAACTGGCGTTGACAGAGAGTTTGTGTTTCCAATTAATTTAATGGGTGCTAGTTTGTGAATGATTAAAGTATCAAAAGTATATAATATTCAGTTGTGAGTGAAGTGTACATGGTGTTAACTAATTTATGACGATGTTATCTACATGCCTTATTTGAATGTTTAAAAAAATCTAAACTATCAACTATTACATCTTATACTACGTAGTTATGATGTAATTTCCATGGCATATTGTTTAAATTACACTTCCTAAAATCTCCTTCTTTCTGTAACGTAATTGCTAATACATCTTATAATGTGCTGTGGCAGGTCCTTATTATACCGAGAGATATGCAGTATTGCACGAACAATAATTTTAAACACACGTCAGTTTAAAACCTAATTAACGAAATTATATAAATATTGAACTCGTTTGTGAGATTTATAACATACAATAACTCTAAAAAGAGTTTATTTAATATATATTTAGTAGTTTTGGGAAAACTTTAACTGCAGATTTATGAAGGGTGTATGGTAATACAATTAGGCAGAAGAATGACATTCGTTTTTCATGTAAAGTATAAGTTTTGCCTAGAATATAATTCAACGTCTTCTTTCATTGAGAATTAGGACAGAAAATATTAAGACATTGTTTATTACAGCACCATTGTGTTTATACATAAATGTACAGTATTGTTTTGTTTTATATGCTTAAATGTACTGTCAAAAAATATATGTAATGACAAACATTAATAAAACTAAGATAACATTAAAAAATAATGCGTTGAAAAACAGTTGTTAGATAAATTATTCTTTGGGAGTGTACTTCCTTCATTGAGTTGCATACCTTCCATTAAGTAAGTATTCTTTGTCTTTAAACTCATAATTTAGTGCATTAAATAATAGTTAATAGTAAAATAGCCTTCAGTGAGTGTACTTCCTTCATTAAGTTTTATATCTACCATAAGTGAGTATAATTTTGACCTTATACTTTAGTGCGATAAATAACATTTAATGAGATAAATAACATTTAGAGAGTGTATTTCACATAGTGAGGAATACAATTTTTAATGAGTTTACATGTTAGAACTCTACGATCGTCTTATTATCTAGGCTATACTAAATTCATTCCGTTAGCGACTGCCATACACACGGATCTTGGAGAATATTTTGTCCTTATTGAGAGAGACCCTTAATGAATATACTATACTCAGTGAATGAATAATCGTTACAGGTTGTAATTTGTCATTGTTTTTACAACATCCCTTAATGAATGTCATAGTCCTTAATGAGTGTATATTAATTAGTGTATGAAACCTTCATGGGTTTCACAACTAAACGACTAAACCTATCTTTATGAATCTTAATACTCTAAATGATTTGCACTTCTTGTGATGAGTTACACCACGATTAGTAAGTGTACTACCCATATTAAGATACTCGTATATAAGTCTTCTTGGGCGAACGTTTTTAAGTGAGTTGTAAACATACGATTAACTGTATTACACTTAGTGTAAAGATTGTAGGATTTTCCTTATTCACATACAAAACTTTTTTAAACATAGTGAATGTATTTAGTGACTGTTATACCCTTTATTTAGTGTACTTTGTGTAATGTGATACATTGTCCATAGTGAGTATACTTTTCCTATTAAATTACATCGGTACCCGTTAGTTACATAAATAGGATTATCAATAATATCCAATTGAAAACATATTTGTTTGATAAATACTTCAGTGTTTACCTTTTAGGATTTAATGTATACCAAAAATATATTTTATATAGAAAAACAAAACTATTTTTGAACATCTGTAGTAGAATGTAATCATAACTAAAGTGTTTTTAGTGTATATAGCGTAGTCTAACCTAAAACAGTTTCATTGCTGTCTTTTACTTCGTCGTGTAAAATTGTTTTTAATACACTACTTTCAATTTTACCATTCTTTATACTTAATTCGATTTGGATTTAATTAAGTTATTATATAACCCAGGATTTTGGGATTAGGAGTTAGATAGATCACAAATATACAATGGTTGTTCAAACTATATAAATGATTTGGTTTATTTGTTTATATTGCCAATTACGTATTTGTTTGATTTACACCATTACTACATAATTGTTCATGTTTCTAACTACATAAATTTATATTACCTGATCTACGTAATTATGATCTCTCTATGTATAACATGTGTTCATTATAACTACATAATTGTTTGTTTTTTTTGTTTAGTCATCAATCTAGTAATGTAATTTTTGGTTTAATAAAGTCAAATAAGCTTGCGATTTATCACACACAAAAACCTATTAAAATAAATATACAGAAGCGGAACAACACTTTGTTATCTATATGGAGAGAATATCACAGTAATATTAAATTTAAATGTTAATGAGTTATTTGAATTACATTGTATTTGCAGAGTGTTTTCATATTTATGAATTAGGTTACTGCAAATATTATATTTGGAAAATAATTTATGTAAACTAATTAGGTTAAATCCCAGGCTAAGTATAATTATTTTCAACCTCAATAAAGTTGAATAAGTTATTTAAAATATATTTTACGTTGTTCGGTTAGCGGTTCATGTTAACGTTGTTATTAGGATACCCTAAGTTAGTAGATTTATCGGTGTCGTTGTTTTATTACCTATGTAAATAAATAAATCGTCGTTAGTTACCATGTTTTTAAGAAAAAGGAATCGAAGTTTTGTTTTTCGATATATCAACCCTCTGTCTGCTATGCTGTCTGTTGTTAAGAAAATTATCAGCCTAAAAATAATATAGTACTCTAAATTTAATATGTGAGTCTCAGGATATCTATGTAGATCTTTTGAAGTTTACAAAAATTGAAATACTCAAACTGGTAGTTTTTTAAATTTTGTTTTTTATTACGTGAATGTTTACATACAGATTTATGCCATCATTTTATTATTTTATTCTTACTTGTAATATTACCTCCCCCTTCCCACTTTTGTTATTATGAAGACCTTATAGTTTATCATTAGTGAAGAAATTTTGGATTATATACGACCGGAAAGAATTTAAAATTAGTAGACCACATCTGTAAGTTTGAATACTCTAGGGTCTCGACTTGGGCCGGTTTGATTTAGGCATGGTTACGAGTTTTATTAAAACCGTGTGTGCAGTTCACGCTACGTACAACTCGACAGGTTTAGCTTGACCAGTGGCCTCGAGATACGCACAAATCACGGAGCGGAATCGAGTGGTGGGGGAGCGCCCGCTCAGTCTGGTGCCAGTGTGTCCTCCTATGTGTCTATATTTTTATTGTTATATATCTTTCGAATCTTGTTTGTAAAAAGGAAGTGATGGATGGTAATTTGAAAACTAAATTAGGGACTTAAGCTCCCTCATCCGAACGTCACTAGACTATACTGGATAGATCACAAACACTCACAACATATCTGGCTGATATTGAGAGAAAAGGGAGAATATCCCAAGACACAACTGTCTTTTCTTGAACCACCATCATAGCAAGATGCCTCTATTATATAACTGCCCATTATACTACTTGTTAATATTAGGGTTTGTTCATTGAATAAATATAGGTGGTTCAGTTTGTAACATTTTAATTCTAACACAAAGTTTGATGATCATAAGTTTAGTGGTTCAGCTATAACTATATTTAATCTAATTGAGTGGTTCTGTTATATCTAACCCAGAGCAAAAATAATGTTATGGGTTTAGTAGCTCAAAAGAATTAAGTACACAAGATGCTTACTCCCATTGCTATCTCTCTCTGTGAAGTCCCCAATGTGCCAGGGGCTATAGCTTCCAGATTAAAGAATTCCAGCTCCAACGTCATCTCGTGTAGCTGCTTCGCTTAACGTCCCACAGCTGGTGAGCCCCTCCAGTAATCTACCGTAACAACTAGTTCATCCTTTAACTATCCCTCTGCTGACAACAGACCTGACCTCATTTATGCCTCTGCCTAATACTCTCAGCTCCTCCATATATTATACATTAAGAAATTGCAAATCAACAATTGCCTAACTCTCTCCATTTGTCGCAACTATTGTTTATGCTCTGGCAACATATTGACATATTGACTTAGTTTAAAATGTTATCTAATAAGCTATTCTAACCTAAAACTAATATTACCCTAAATTTTAACACCTCTCAGCAGATAATTTAAATTGGCGTAACACGTGGCAACTGACCATTGTTCCCAATACCAACCTCTTTAACCACCACACCTAATAATCAATCATCACCATTCGCCAAAAGGCAACCCCATCTCACCAGATAGAAGCCGGACCTGGTCTCTACTTCCTCTATTCACTACTAGGTTTACCAGTATCCAGCATACGTCAGAACCATGTGACAATAATAAAATGTTGAAATGAAGACATTTTTAAAGAATAATCCACTGAACTTTCACATACTTTGCATACACTGGAAACTGCAATTTCTTAGCTTGAAAAACAGTCACAATGCTAAGATGAATCTGGGTTATGTCCGCCAAATAATGATCCTCAAAATTGTTCTAAAAATTGGAACATTTGTTCATAATTACGAAAGATTTTATTTTGCCTAATTAAATTCCTTCATTTTTTTCGATTTGAGACGCCAATCCAAAATATTAACTGTATTACATGGCAATTATTAACCAGTTATAACCACTTCTAATTATTTTACTTTCGATTATAAATGTTCTAAAATAATTATAAATTTAAACTTCCCTCGAAACTTGTTCTAGGTACAATGCATACATTAAGATCTACTAATTACATAAGAGCATAATAAAATTATTTAAGTAATGAATAGAAGACAACGACGAGGTAATTTGATTAAGAATTAAAGCTTTTATTTCCAAAGAACATTTAAGTTTATAACTAAAGGATACAATAATCTGAACACAATCTTTATTTGTGATAATGTTCAACCCAATCATATACTGTGAATATTTTAATTATGTCGGATACGAGATAACTGATATACACAGTTTTCAATTATAAAATAATTTTGTAAGCCTGTTATCATATTGAATTATACCACCTAAATAACTATTTACTAACAAAAGTAGATTATTATAGCGCTGAATTAGTTTATTCGAGATAACGGTTTAATTGGCAATTTTATTGCGGCAGAGTTGGTTTTAATGAAAGAGCTTCACCATGACGTTTGATACATGCTTTATTGATTAAACGTGACGTAAAGTATTGACACTTATAGGAATTAGAAAAACTCAGAAATATAATATATTGATGTAACAAATAAATAATAGAAAGAAGCCCATCATGTAATCTACCATCACATTTCGGTAAATTAAAAATGAAATATTTATTCTTGAAGTTTTGAACGCTTGACTGGATACAAATTTATTAATAGTTTCTCCTTTTTAGTAGCTAAAATTTGATAGTATTGTTCTTCGATTACTGCACAAACTTTATAGGTTCTATAAGGTCATCTAAGGCGACAACTAAATCTAAAACTATTCCATGTACACTACAAATTGTTAATAATTTTACAAATCAAACATTAATTAATTTAGGATTTGGACATTTTAATGTAGTTTGAATATCCGATTCATAAAGAGTAGATATAATAATCACTGAATCTCGAGAGATATGCAACGTTTTTTATTACCACATCTATCATTTTGAAGTTTAGAATTAGGAAAGAGCTAAAATTAAATTTAAATTGATAATTATTGTAGATAGATCGAAATTATTTAGTAACATACAATACTCTGTGATTTGGCACAAATTAACAACCACATAATAGGCCTACAC
This sequence comes from Aphrophora alni, assembly GCA_963513935.1. Lineage (NCBI taxonomy): Eukaryota > Metazoa > Arthropoda > Insecta > Hemiptera > Aphrophoridae > Aphrophora > Aphrophora alni. Next base: position 61,947,424 of record OY740769.1, on the reverse strand, counting down.
ACATAGCCTAACCTAACCTAACCTAACCTAACCTACCCAAGTCGTATTATAAGTTGAGAATTAATATTCCTGTTACATTATTAAACTCATTTTTTGCAGATTCTACAAGTTTTTCAATCAAGGTTTACTAATCATATCTGTATATGATGAGTAATAGGTTGCCACATTACAAAAATAGTATAATAGTTTACATATTGAATGTTACACAACTCATATAGAAGTACCAATTTTTCACATATTCAAAGTAATTATTATTGAATATAAATGATACATTTATTAGTTGACATTAATTTATATTTATGTTAACCATAGTTCACAGTTTGAATAAAATATTCAAAACACACTTTGCAAAACCACGTTAAGCCTGTTTATTTTTGTAAACACAAAAAATAATTTAGTAGTAGATCCGGCACTAGTGGACTTTTTAAATGTGAAATCATCTGAGTAGAGGGAACATTGGTAGTAGTAAAAACTGTCCAAAATGATATCTTAGCATATAAAAACTATTATATTGTGATGTTGTAGAAAATCCCAACTGATAATTAATAAGACCGTAAAAAGTACATATTTGATTCATCCTTAGGTTTAAAATTTGGGTTTAAAATCCGAAATTTGAATATCGGTTATATCGATTGATAAAGAATATAAATTTAGACTTTAAGACTTATTATTATTATTATTTTTTTTTTTGAAATATTATTGTAAATACGCATGCAAAACATTATTTTAACTGGAGCCTAACTGTTATTACGGTTTTATTTTTCACTGAATTATAAAATTATTGTAAAAAACACACAAGAATATTATATACATAAATATAAATAGTTAAGAGAATAGTATAATAAAAATTATCAAAATAATGAAAACTGTTGACATTTTGTGTTCATGTGTCCTGAGTCTAGTCATATTGGTTCCAAGAGTATCAAATTTATTGTGAAAATGCTTGTATTTCGTACTACCAAAATACTACAATCTACCATGGTTTTTAACTGAGTTTTATTTTCAAAAATTTTATCTCTGAACAAATTTTTTATCGGCTTTATAAATGAATTGTCTAAGAGAGGCGCCTTTTAGACGTGGCCTAGGTCGCTCCCATTGCCTGATTGATGATATTCGATGAGACGGAACGAAGAAAGATTGCCTAAAACACTAGACAGATTTTTTAATTTAGTTGAATTTATGAATGATATACATTGTATTGAAAATCATCAAATTAATGAAAACGCGTTTTTCTAAAATTGTATGGGATTGCATTATTTGTAATTTAAAACTAGGCATTCCGTAACCAGGAAATTACCAAATGAATGAAAACACGATTTTCAATAATATACACTTTATTTGTGCAATTCAAATGCAATAAGATGTTTCATTAAATAACATCCTCAGTTGTTACATGCATACAACCCTTCGGCACTGAACAATGACTGAGAAGGATAAAGCTTCAAACACATTGAAACAAGATGATTACTTAGTCATTGAAACATCGTATTGCACAAATAAATCATGTATTGTAGAAAATTGTGTTTTTAATCATTTGATGATCTAAATTTCCTTGAGTGTAGCTCAATACAGTGAACGAGGAAATGTTTTAAAAAGCAAGTAATTTGATTCAACAGCTGTTCTAATAAATGTTATTAACTTAACCTTATGTTTATGTACGTTTTACATGCAAAAGAAATCTGCGAGTTATTGCACAAACAGACAGTACGTTAAAATTAAAGAGTTTGTATCGATTTATTGGTTGTTTTATGTTAAGAAGAATTCAATAGAAATGTTTACATAGAAATATCACTCAGTTTAGAAGTTGGTGCCCTCAAAATTTCTTCGTAAATATATTTGATCTTACAGAACTGAATAGACTTCATTTCATATAGATCAAATATTTAAGTAAATATTTTTGGAATATATAAAAATATAACGAATAATTAAATGTGATAAATATTCACGAAAATAATTACACAGTATAATTTCGAGATTTCTACTAAAGATAGATTTCCAAAATCATAAATATTCTAATACTATTTTCATATCGATACAATGTATTGTGTAAATAGTTGAAGTGATTAATATGTTAAATAGATATTTAGACTAACTCATATTAGTCATTACAACCAACATAGTTAGTTCCATGTATATAAAATTACACATGTTAATAACCAATATGATTTTGAAGTTACGTCATTGCATTTAAACTAATCACGATTTTAGCAAATGATGTTGTGAAGTTGGTTTTCACTAATACGAGATATTTAATTGACCTCAAGCGATTAAAAAGCCTTATGGTCATCAACTCTTATATTAGTTTAAGAGGTGTGAAAGTATAAACCGGGGTCGATGTGTTTGGGATTCATTAAATAACTACCGAAGGTTCAGTTAACTACTAATAATACATTTTTCCAATCTCTGTTAACACAGATTTAATACTTTTTAATAAACCAGTTCAAGTACTTAAATTAATATATTGATTTTACTATCTTATATTTATATTAAATCGTCAGTGGTCTAATTACTTAAATAATTCTATGGTCGACAATTGAAGCATTGTTGCGACAAGAAAATTGGTTCAATTAATCCCTCTCCGTATAGGCTGTTCTATAAGAAGTTATTGCAAGAATAGAATACACACGTATAGAATAGCCTAACCGTACTCGGACTATGATACTTCATACTCCTTGGTTCCCTGGACTGTTCTCCTGAACGTCGTCGATGACACACTGGCAATATTCGACTGTCTCGCCTTCTTTCGGTAGCCTCACTGTGATCCTTCATGGTCACCTGGTCATTCCATGGTTGCCTGGAATGTTCTCCTGAACATCGTCGATGACACTCTGGCAATATTCGACGGTCTCTCCTTATTTCGGCAGGCTTAATGTGACCCTTCGTAGTCATTGGATCCCTGGAATGTTCTCCTGAACATCGTCGATGACAGTCTGGCAATATTCGACGGTCTCTCCTTATTTCGGCAGCCTTAATGTGACCCTTCATGGTCCTTGGTTCTCCTGAACATCGTCGATGACACTCTAGCAATATTCAACGGTCTCTCCTTATTTCGGCAGCCTTAATGTGACCCTTCATGGTCCTTGGTTCTCCTGAACATCGTCGATGACACTCTAGCAATATTCAACGGTCTCTCCTTATTTCGGCAGCCTTAATGTGACCCTTCATGGTCCTTGGTTCTCCTGAACATCGTCGATGACACTCTAGCAATATTCAACGGTCTCTCCTTATTTCGGCAGCCTTAATGTGACCCTTCATGGTCCTTGGTTCTCCTGAACATCGTCGATGACAGTCTGGCAATATTCAACGGTCTCTCCTTATTTCGGCAGCCTTAATGTGACCCTTCATGGTCCTTGGTTCTCCTGAACATCGTCGATGACAGTCTGGCAATATTCAACGGTCTCTCCTTATTTCGGCAGCCTTAATGTGACCCTTCATGGTCCTTGGTTCTCCTGAACATCGTCGATGACACTCTAGCAATATTCAAAGGTCTCTCCTTATTTCGGCAGCCTTAATGTGACCCTTCATGGTCCTTGGTTCTCCTGAACATCGTCGATGACACTCTAGCAATATTCAAAGGTCTCTCCTTCTTTCGGCAGCCTTAATGTGACCCTTCATGGTCCTTGGTTCTCCTGAACATCGTCGATGACACTCTAGCAATATTCAAAGGTCTCTCCTTATTTCGGCAGCCTTAATGTGACCCTTCATGGTCCTTGGTTCTCCTGAACATCGTCGATGACACTCTAGCAATATTCAACGGTCTCTCCTTATTTCGGCAGCCTTAATGTGACCCTTCATGGTCCTTGGTTCTCCTGAACATCGTCGATGACACTCTAGCAATATTCAAAGGTCTCTCCTTATTTCGGCAGCCTTAATGTGACCCTTCATGGTCCTTGGTTCTCCTGAACATCGTCGATGACACTCTAGCAATATTCAAAGGTCTCTCCTTCTTTCGGCAGCCTTAATGTGACCCTTCATGGTCCTTGGTTCTCCTGAACATCGTCGATGACACTCTAGCAATATTCAAAGGTCTCTCCTTATTTCGGCAGCCTTAATGTGACCCTTCATGGTCCTTGGTTCTCCTGAACATCGTCGATGACAGTCTGGCAATATTCAACGGTCTCTCCTTATTTCGGCAGCCTTAATGTGACCCTTCATGGTCCTTGGTTCTCTTGAACATCGTCGATGACAGTCTGGCAATATTCGACGGTCTCTCCTTATTTCGGCAGCCTTAATGTGACCCTTCATGGTCCTTGGTTCTCCTGAACATCGTCGATGACACTCTAGCAATATTCAAAGGTCTCTCCTTATTTCGGCAGCCTTAATGTGACCCTTCATGGTCCTTGGTTCTCCTGAACATCGTCGATGACACTCTAGCAATATTCAACGGTCTCTCCTTATTTCGGCAGCCTTAATGTGACCCTTCATGGTCCTTGGTTCTCCTGAACATCGTCGATGACACTCTAGCAATATTCAAAGGTCTCTCCTTATTTCGGCAGCCTTAATGTGACCCTTCATGGTCCTTGGTTCTCCTGAACATCGTCGATGACACTCTAGCAATATTCAACGGTCTCTCCTTATTTCGGCAGCCTTAATGTGACCCTTCATGGTCCTTGGTTCTCCTGAACATCGTCGATGACACTCTAGCAATATTCAAAGGTCTCTCCTTATTTCGGCAGCCTTAATGTGACCCTTCATGGTCCTTGGTTCTCCTGAACATCGTCGATGACACTCTAGCAATATTCAACGGTCTCTCCTTATTTCGGCAGCCTTAATGTGACCCTTCATGGTCCTTGGTTCTCCTGAACATCGTCGATGACAGTCTGGCAATATTCAACGGTCTCTCCTTATTTCGGCAGCCTTAATGTGACCCTTCATGGTCCTTGGTTCTCCTGAACATCGTCGATGACACTCTAGCAATAATCAAAGGTCTCTCCTTATTTCGGCAGCCTTAATGTGACCCTTCATGGTCCTTGGTTCTCCTGAACATCGTCGATGACAGTCTGGCAATATTCAACGGTCTCTCCTTATTTCGGCAGCCTTAATGTGACCCTTCATGGTCCTTGGTTCTCCTGAACATCGTCGATGACACTCTAGCAATATTCAACGGTCTCTCCTTATTTCGGCAGCCTTAATGTGACCCTTCATGGTCCTTGGTTCTCCTGAACATCGTCGATGACACTCTAGCAATATTCAACGGTCTCTCCTTATTTCGGCAGCCTTAATGTGACCCTTCATGGTCCTTGGTTCTCCTGAACATCGTCGATGACAGTCTGGCAATATTCAACGGTCTCTCCTTATTTCGGCAGCCTTAATGTGACCCTTCATGGTCCTTGGTTCTCCTGAACATCGTCGATGACACTCTAGCAATATTCAAAGGTCTCTCCTTATTTCGGCAGCCTTAATGTGACCCTTCATGGTCCTTGGTTCTCCTGAACATCGTCGATGACACTCTAGCAATATTCGACGGTCTCTCCTTCTTTTGATAGCCTCACTTTGATCCTTCATGGTCCTTGGTTCCCTGGACTGTTCTCCTGATCTTCGTCGATGACATTCTGGCAATGTTCGACATTCTGGCTTTCTTTCGGCAACCTCATTAGCATCGGTGATTACTAGATCTCGATTTCCCCCAAGCCTTGGATTATATATCTTTGAGTGAAATGTGACCAGTTTGATGGTTGCAAACTCAGCAATTTTCTAAACTTTTAGATCTTGTCAAAATTATTGTTTATATTCTGGTAACTGTTCTCGGGAATAAAAACCTAACTTATCCATTGAAATCAGAGATTTGCATGTTGAAGCAGTGTAATTTTGAGCTAGTATTATTTCCTAAATCATAGTGAACATTCTTACTCAAGTAGGTAGTTTTTTTATATCTGATTGAGATGTTTTAAATAGGCAATCTACTAAGTGCTAGGTAATTTGTTGGTGTAGTTTAGGGTGTTAACTACACTCAAAAACTAAATAAATGAGCGGGTTTTTTAAAAGTAATAGACAACATATTAGTTTATATGAATTGTTGACATAGTGATAGTGAAGGATCAATCTTGGACATAGATAATAATCGATACTGACCATCAACTTGTAGCATTCAAATTCAAAAAATCAATCCTGCAAAATAAATTTCATAAACTCGTTCTCCACATCCAACTTCCGTCGCTTGACAGATGCTGCCACCCGGCGAGATTATCCCAAACTAATGATCATATGATATCGGAGGCTAAAGTACAACGGCAAGACAGCCTATCTTCACTGATACCGGTATGCGAGTCTACCTGTAGTCACACAATGTCTGACATCTATACTTAGCTACGTTAGAGATAAATTTCTTTCTTGGACTTCAAAATTTCTACCTCAGTTTTTTGGCAATGTTAATCTACAAGTTTTGTGCGTTTTAGTTCTATAATGTTTAGTAAATTTTCGTTTTCACGGCACAAGCTTACGTGAACGGCGACAGGATTTTCCAGGTACTCAACCTTACAGATTTTTTCATATTTAAAATTTTGTTAATGCCTTAAAATAATTTATTAATTATCATGTATTCTTTAAAATATGTATTTCATGTTTTATTTAATATTCAATGTTCTTTTGAAACTGAATGATTATAAAAATTTGCTTTTCTTAAAACATACTTTACAAAATCTTGTAAAGGCACATTTTGAGTTTGGAACAATTATGTGAAATAAGTGCAAACTAATGTTGAACTTTGAATGATCGAAATATCTTATTGAACATGTCAAATATAAAACAATTGGAGAAATCTGTTCTAAATCAGAAAATTTCGTTTTACAGACTTGTGCAGATCCTTGCAAGTCTTATACAAGCTTTGTTTCAAACAAATTAAATATATATATATATATATAGATTTATAATCATCTAAGAAGCTTTTAAGTTCAATCTTAACGAATTTCTGTCATACAATCAATTTTCTTTAATTTTGGCAAATAACCAGATATTTTCTTTAATAATGAACATTAATGCTAAAACATGTCTGATTTTGTACAGACACTAAAAAACATGTTTTTTGCTATAGCTAATATGCTGGTAGAAGAAACACAGCGAAAGATCTAGACATGTTTCGTCCTGTTAACAAAACACGTTTTATCCAACATAGCTTCAGTTTCATGTGCACAAAAGTGATGTAAAAAAAAAAAAACTAACTTTATAGAACTTTAATTAAACTCATATTGTATATGTGCCTAAAATTTATTTCAGCGAATATGTTTTCTTAAAAACATTCTTTTAGATGTAGACTTGTGTAATTAATTATAAAATATATATAAAAAATTATTGGGTGGAGCCTGCATGCAAACTTTCGGTCCTAACAACCTCCCAGAGGTTAGTTTCTAAATTAAAACAATTGACGTCAATTTAAAAATTTAATATTCAAAATTTCCTTCTTTTCTTTTAAAATAAACTACTCATTTCATAATAAATTTTTTAGCTAAAACATAGATATATTTATTGGCCAATATAGCATTTAAGAAATTTATAAAATAAGTAATATTATGTAACTGTTTTAGAAAGCTATCATTTCATAAAGTTAAAAGGGGGGGAAATAAAAATCAGTATCTTTTCATCTTTTTTTTTTATTTTTGTAATTTTTACATTTAAGGGCGTATAATCTTTTTTTTTGGATTAATTATGATCCTGTTAATTGTTAAGCTGTGCTCATTGTCTTTGTTAAATTTTGTAACGATAAAATATATAAACTAAAAAGGGGGGATAAATTTTCAGAATCTATTGACTAAATTTTTTTTATTAAATTATAATATTTGTATTAAGGGCATATAACTTTACTAATTATAAGATTGTTTAATCATAAGCTGTTTATGATAATTTTGTCTCAGGATGTCTTTCTCAGATGTAAATGATAAAATCTGAAACGTTGAAATTTCTTTGTTTAAATAAACTTGAGCCTTGTTAATCACTAAATTTGTTTTTGTCTTTTTTTAATTTTTAATTTCTAAACATTGTTACCATTTTGGTTCCGCCTTTCTTAAATTTAAGTCCCCTGGTAACAAACTGGTAAATAAAAGCTAAAACTATCATCTTACCACTTTTAATCTGTTCGAGTTTTACCAAGTTTTAAGTATAGTTTTTCTAAAGGCATTGCAATGGAGGAAATATTATAAATATGTTTGTGATTTGACATTGAAAGTAGTTTTAAGCATTTCAGTTAATATTTTAAATCCAAAATTGATTTTGAAAGCTGTTTAACTTGAAATTGTGTAAAACGAACTTGTAGACATGTCATATTTTTCATTTGACATGGTAAAAACCGAACAGCTAGAGAATTTTAAGTAACCCAATGTATGGATGATTTGATAATGATAGGTTTTGATGAAACTGTTAAACCATTAGAATTACACTTTTATGAAGCTTTTAAAAATGTTTTACTTTCTTGTAATGAGAGAGCTATTGGAGAAATAATTTTTCTCTTTTCTGAATGTTCGAAAATACTAAACATTCCTTACATAAAGTTGGTAAATTTAAAGAAAAGTGTTTTAGAATGTGTTATAAAAAAAGTACGTTTAATAAAGAAATTAAATAAAGGGGGGGAATGATGTAATGGTAGTAAAATAAAAATAATGAATTATTATTGAAATATAGAGTTATAAGAAACTCTATTACATTTCCTGAAATTGTAATAAGAAATCACAGAAACGTATCATCGGAGGTTTTAATCAAGGGAGTTAATCAAAATTGTACAAAAATAAATATAACCTATAGAAATGAGATGAAAAAGAATGCGTTAAGTATAAGTATAAGTGACCTGCATAATAACTCTAATAAACCTAATATGAGCTAGAAAACAAGTTTCTGAACTCGAAAAAGCGCAAGATTATCAAATGAAAAAAATAATCCTAGAGTCAGACAGTCATGGACGAGGTTGGACTGAGTTATTATCAGCTAAAATGAACATTAATGTTAATATAACTAACTTTGTAAAGCAAATGCCACTCTGAAACAAGTTTTATGTGATTTGAACATTGCAACTAGAAACTTTACTTCTATAGATTTAGTAATTATAATTGGAGGGATAAATGATGTAGGGACAAATACTGATAATAGGCTGTTAAATACCCTAAACTTAGCTGTTAGTATTGTTTTAAAGGTTGACGTGATTTAGTTAACAATGTCTTGTAGGTTTGGTGCACCTTATTTAAATGATACAATGTATAAAATAACGAAGGTTATTTAAAAATTATTAAAGATAATGGTTCAATATTATTTGAATAAATAACTATCACCCAAAACGATTATACATGGCACGGCTTACATTTTTTCTCAATGAATACGTAGAACTTCGATGTAAACTAAACAGACCTTTCCTGGTTTTGCGTGAGACCTCTCTGTCTCTCCTGAAGTGCAAAACCTTCAACAAAAACTTGAGAGTGTAAAACAATGAATGTTATATGCACATATGTAATAGTTATCCGTTAGTAAACAATTTTACTTTTTTAGACAAAACAGTTTTGCTAAGGGAGAGCCGGAAAGAGACAGAGACAGAAGGGTGGAGTTGGGACATATGCAGAAGGACAGATGACACATTTCGAAATTCAAAATTTAGTTTAAATGTATATGCATACAATATAAGAAGCATAAAACAAAAAATCTCCTTATTGTTGATGTTCATAGATGAATTTTTAGTAAAGCCTTTTTGAAACATGGACAACTCAATGCAGCCAAAGTCAGTTCAATACTTTCAACGGTAGGCTCTGATTTCTCACGCTGTATTACTAGCGGGAATGGAGTGGCGATTCTCGTCATAAATTATATTCAACATAACAAAATAAATAATAACAACAATCGACCAGAATAACTTCCGAATCCTCAACATGTATTGAAAATATACTTTAGAATTTTATACCTGAAAAAGTTAATATGAACTAACCAGTTTTGTCTGACCTCAAGGGTCTTTCAGTACAGTTTGTTGTGTAGACAAAATAGTGTAAACCTAAAGAAGAAATTTTAATGAGAAAATTTGAATCTCTTCTCGGTTAGCAACAAATAGTTTTTCTGAGATGGAAACTTCCTTGGATGATATAAATAATAAACTAAAAGTTTTTTTTACTACGTTTAATAGATATCTTAAAAAAAGGTATCTTGGATGTCTTCTAAAAAGGTCCCAATCATTTAAACATTTTAATGTTGTTCAAAGGATGACGAAAGGCATTAAAATATCCAGTCATAGGAAGCGTGTTTTGCATGAAATTTTGAAATCCCAGAACTGCTCTGCTAAACTATTATTTACTATAGGAAATATTATAAAATTAATAAAGAGTTGTTCGGGATGCGAAAACCATGTCAAATGATGGGTATATATTTTGAATACTGAAAACAAAGCAGGGGCATGTGGAATATTGTCCGTGTCGAAATCGGAAAATCAAATGTCAAACAAAATTGCGATTTAACTTTGCATAAAGATGACGAGATAAATGACCATCCCATTCATATTGTGAAATCTTTATACTGTACATGTCACGAAAAATCTAAAAACATCTTGTCCTTCACCCATTGTATTGAAAATCATCAAATTAATGAAAACGCGTTTTCCTAAAATTGTATGGGATTGCATTATTTGTAACTTAAAACTAGGCATTCCTTAACCAGAAATTACAAAATGAATGAAAACACGATTTTCTATAATATACACTTTATTTGTGCAATTCAAATGCAAGAAGATGTTTCATTAAATAACATCCTCAGTTGTTACATGCATACAACCCTTCGGCACTGAACAATGACTGAGAAGGATAAAGCTTCAAACACATTGAAACAAGATGATTACTTAGTCATTGAAACATCGTATTGCACAAATAAATCATGTATTGTGGAAAATTGTGTTTTTAATCATTTGATGATCTAAATTTTCACAATTTATACAAGCCTCTCGCAAATTTATAAATTTATAATAAGTTTAAAAAACAAGAAGTCTGTTGACAGGGATAATATACAAACATCAGTCATAGCCAGTGCTGACGTTATCACAAAACTGTGTTATGTTTTCGTATAAACCAGTCTTCTGAAACTGGAATATTTCCAGAAAATTTAAAGTATTTAGTTTTTAAACATTAAAAAAAAAAGTCGATAGTAAAAAATTAGCAACTACCACCCTATAAATCTTTTCTAAATTTTTCCAAAGTATTTGAATATAATTATGAAACGAATCGTTTCTTTTCTTAGTAAATAGAGTATATTGAACAAAAATCAATTTGGTTTTCGTAGGGGCTTATCAACTTCTTAAACCATTTTTTTCTGTTTTAAATAATGTGAAAATGTTATTGAGGGGAAATATCAGATTGCATCTGTCTTCTCTGAACTTAGCATAAATACTCTACAACACAAACAAATTGATTTTTTTAATTTTTTTTTTTTTTTCACATACAATTTTGAAACACATATTTGAGGATTTTACAAAAACTAACCGCTAACGAAAAATCCCTAGAATAGTTGTGTGATATTAAATAATTTTATTCTGTAATGGGTCAAAAATATTTACTACAGATTCAATCAATCCTACCTACCGCTGGATAAAAAATATATATTTTCCACTCGAACATGAAATACTCGAAAGTGAACTGCTGAAATAGTGATCGTAAGACTTCCAAAATAATATATGAAAAAGGTAATAAATAGAGCGTTGAAATTTTACATGGAGGTTCGGGTGTTCATTAAGAAAGGATTTCAAAATCGACCTGAAATGGATTAATTTTTTTTTTCACTTTCAAATAATCAATAAATCAAAAGTATACCTAAATATTGCATCAGGATATTGATTTTATGGGTTTTGAGGAATTCTAATTCGAATACAATAAGTCCGAAGTCGGTAGAACGAAGCGTTCTCGAGATATCGTAACTTTTCATATTCGCTAACGAAAAATTACGAGTTTGATATTTCATATTTTTGTATATGTTGTGAGATAACGTTCGATTGTAAATTTTATTGAAAATGGAAGAAAATTTTAAAACAATACAAAATATTTATTTTACAAATAAAAAAAAAAAAAGCTAATAGAAAGAATATTTGGTTTGTTACAACAAGCTGTTGAACTTTGACACGAGAAGGGTAATGTTTATATGAACCTTTGACAGACAGGATTGGACTAAATCCTTCGTGTTTAATCGGTAAAATGTACAATTTTATCTCTGAAAATTTAATTTGAACGTGATTAGAAGTATCTTCTTCTACTGCAACAGCCTCAGCTATCCTCCATATTTGGGACTCACCTCATTTTTTGTTCATTATCCCGCCCTGTACAAAGATCCTTACTAAACATTTTTTGTTATATGTAATAATTGTTCTCTGATTTGCTCACACTAATGTTTCAATTACTCTCGTTTCACACATTCAATTATTAAAATCGGGTTTTCTTTTTAGTTTTTTAATAATACTATTAAAGTATTACAGAATTATTATTATTATTATTATTATTATTATTATTATTATTATTATTATTATTATTATTATTATTATTATTATTATTATGTCTTCTGATTTTATTGATTGTGATGATTTGGTCATAAATAGGTCTAATATGAAAAGTAATCACAGTTTGTTTTTTTTTAATTTGGATTTTATTCTGCCATAATTGAAAATTCACATGTGCAAAATAACGTTCTGAAATATGTATTTAAAATAATTTTAACAGCGTCCAACTTCAAAATTTAAGAAGAAAAAAAACTATGCTTGCTTTCTTGAAATTATTTTTCTTTCACTGTTTTTGTTTCATAAAGAGAGGACTAAGTGATCTAATTTTTTTCTTATAAATGGAAATACACGTGTAGGTCCTTTTCCTATAGGAAATATAATTAAATTTAGTTTTACTAAATATTATGAACGAAATATTCTCTGCTTAACTGTAAAGTATTAACTCTATGATCCACTGTTATCTATACTATAATTGAGCTAAACATAATACGAGTGTAGACAATACCTATAGCAATACGTGTGCTAATAAATGATCATGAAGCTTTTATGGGTTATCAATATTGCCCAACCCTCCACCTTTTGACATACAGAACGAATTAATAGTCCTTCAGGCAAGCGTCAGTTGCCCAAATTTTAAACAATGTAATAAGCGATACATTCGTACAAATGGAAACAAACAATAACACATTAGTGAGTGAAACTGATATGTTTTAATGGAGGGGAAGAGAGTGAGTTATCAGTTACTCCTGTAACCAAAAATATAGTCCATATAAAAAATCCAATCAGATGCTGTCGTCGTTTCCTCTTCACTTAAACATTTAAGATAGTAAATAATGATCAATGAAGGGCTTTACATGGTACGATCTGCACACTATACCTGCTACCATTCCAAAGAGCCGAACTACGCTTCTTAGCCTAGTTGAGCTCAATCACATTAGACAGTTTTGTAAGCGTAGTTTTAATCTACTTGTTGAAATACCTAGCTTTTTGTTATTAATATGAATGTAGATATTATTTACTATTTTTTAAAGTTTAAGTTACTTATAAATATTAGATTAAAAAATTTGGAACTTTAAAATCCCCTTCTTATTGAGCAAATTTTGAGAATTAAAATCACCGACCCCATAACAAATTTAAACACAATTTAATCAACCATTAATTCATGCGTTCACTCGTTAGAGTAATAGGACATACCGTACTAAGGTTGTGAGGCTCAGCGGAATGCATAATGTTGTCCTCATAAAACACAAAATGAAATTATTGATTTAGATCTTTTATTGTTTTACTCATTCTATATATGTCTATATATAAATATTCCTATATTCTCTATTTAAGAAAATCAAATCAAATTAAATAAATAACTCAAAATGAATAATATAATGTGATATTTAGTTATAATTTGTTTTAAAATAACTTTCACGTTCATATAAATATCCAATTACAAACTAATGTATAACCAACTTCATTCAATAAATCCAACACAATTTAGCTATTAATAGTCCAGCTATTAATTTAGAAAACCGTCTTCAAGCTCTTTCCTCATTGTGAGACTGGTTTTTAGCTTAGAAAACTACACGACATATTATTTTATGTTTCGAGAGTTTTGTAAATCAAAGCAATAATAATAATAGTCATGCAACTAAGATGGTAGTGGAAGACATAAAGTGCTTTGTCTTCGTTTTTACTTTTGGATACGATTGTTTCTAAACTTCAAACTTAGAATCAATTTATGCAAACTTTTTTTATACCCAATGTGTTGCAAAGCTTTATACATTTTACATTTAATTTATGACTGATGTGAGACATACTGATAAGAACAAATTTGCAACAACAACAACAAAATTCAAGTGTACGCTATTTTCGTATTTCATATTCTTAATTATTGAGTAACACATATATTATGTATATTTTAGATTTTTTTTTAAATCGCTGAATTTAAGGTAACATTCATTTTTCTAAAATGGATATGACGTTTTTCTGCTAATTTTGAAATTATACAATTAAAAATTACGTTTTTAGTATATATATTATACTTTATCCTGAGATCTGTTGAAAAATCGATGAGAAATTTGCAGTAACTTACAATAAATAACTTATTCTGAGCTTTTGTTGGACCTACAGATAAAAAGGTATTCCTGAAAAACTATTTGAAACTTCTAGTAATATCATTTTACAACTTTACCGACTGATTTTCCTAGTTAATCTGATTTTTCTTGTTCAACAAATGGATTGGTCCTTATTTTAATAAAATAGGACTCAAATTGCCACTGCTATAACGTTTTCTAACACACAAACACTTTTATTCACTGAAAGCGTCATTTGATAATCATAAGATATATCTCAGTAACTACTGTGGAAGTTCAAGGAGATCAAATAGGCGTAAGTTGTATATCAAAAATCACTGTTTTATTGCTTAGTTACTAGTGTATACAAAACTGCTTAGTTCATTGAAGTTTTATAATATAGATAAAATAGTATTATTAAAAATATAATGAAATAAGAAACTTTTTTTTCTAACATTGAATGTCACAATAGTAAAAATACAGATATCAGTAGATCGTTCAAAATAAGTTTGTATATTTTCACCAGCTTATTAATTTTAAAACTTAGCAAATAAGTGTATATTTCAAACAATTTTTGTTCATATGCAGTGGTTTTTCGTAGTATTATCCCTCGTTATTAAAACGTCAAGCTATTAATAACAGTTGTAATCTGTAAACATTTAATAACTTTCTACTTGTCATGACAACAAGAAAGTTTTTTACAATACATATTTCCAGTATTTTAATATTATATGTATACCCTCCATTTTGTTTACGCCAAAGAAGATGACTATCCAAATTATAATCCTTAAGTTCGGCATCTCATGTTATTTGCATGTTTAGCTTTACAACCCAAAATTAAACATCAATATTCAATTCCGAGACTTTAGATATACATTAAAAATTATAACTTTGAAATTTTATCAATACCCAATCAAAAAATTGTAACTAAACTAAATAAATCTTAATTATTAAATTTAGAAGCGTTAAAAATTATATTTAATTTTCCATCATCTATAATAAATACACTCTAGCGGGAAAATACAGAAATTAAAAAAAAAAAAATGTTTTTTATTCGGAATTATTTAAACGAAACTCTGTTTCCTAATTTATTAGGAATCTGAAATTATATTAATGTAAAACGTACTCCATATCCTAACTAAAAATCGTAGATGAATGCTATAATGGTTCCAGTCCATCCATATCAGTTAAGGCGGGCCCCGATATGTTTCAAAACTAAGTGAAACTGCCCCGACATTTTGGGTACTTTTGAAACGATGAAACTGCTCCGCTCATTAAAGAGGATTAGGAAATTGCCCCGAGCGCCCAAATAATATTGAAAATATTATTTTACATGATACGCTACGGGAACTAACCTAACCTTACAGGCTTATATGCTTGATTGAGGTTAAATTTAAACACACTACCGAAATTACGCTCGGGGCAATTTCAGCATTTGTAGTCTTGCGATGCGACCCTTCTTGATCCTCTTTAATGAGCGGAGCAGTTTCATCATTTCAAACGCATCTAAAATATCGAGGCAGTCTCATAGTACCCGTACGCACGGTTTATCTGAACTGCATAACAATGCCTATATGAAATAGACTGTACACCCTAACCTCATGTCACAGACATCGTCACTGTACTAGTATTATATTTTCTCTGGTTACGTACGGTACAGGGTTTATTTTAGCTAACGACTTTATTTTATTTTTTTAATTGGGAGTGGTACCATTAGACTACATGTAGAAATAAGATATGAAAACGAAGACCTATATTAGAATGTATAAATTTACCTATTTAAAAAAGTATGGGCAACAAAATAATTAAAATGACTCCCAGTTTGAATTTCTCTCATTTCCAAAACATCTTTCATATTTCAATACATAAGGGACACATAATATATTTAATTTTAAATAAGTTATTTTTATTGAACAGTAAAGCACGATAGACTGATGAACGGTATGTCAAAATCACTTTTTTCGGTTTCTTCATATCATACAATGTGAAGTTAATAAAAAAGGTCAATTTGTGTTCTGTTACAGCAGTAATTAAATAATTACTCTACATAAAGAACATTATACAAATGGCGAATCTCTGAATGGGAAACGAATTTACGTATAAACATTATATTGAAGTAAAAATTAATTATTAAATATTATATCATTTTAATTAATTAGCTTGCATAATTAATTTAGAAAATATAATATTTCCAGTGACCTAATTCATAAATACGTAAAACACTTCACAATAAAAATGTATTTAACATAATTAATTAAGATATAAATTTAGTATTTTTGTGATTTATTCTTCATGTCGAAAACAAAACATTTCGTTTTTTCTATGTTTTACAAACAAGAAACATACGTACGTATTCAACGTGGGATTATACCGTTTATATAAACGATTTTATAGTTTGGGTGGTAATCAAGTAATTATGTAGGGATCATTTACGTGTATTTATTTATTCCAAAAAAAACTATAAAGAAACAAAAAAAATATATTTTGGGGAAATAGTAGACACATAGTTATTTAACCTGTGCATGTAATTATACAAAGTTATATGGAAATACTGAACGAAGGGACAAAAACCACAAAAGGAACAAAAACAAATAACAAACCAACAATAAAGTAGCGTTGAACAACCATAACAAGCGGTAGAGATGAAAAAGTGGACTAGAAGTAAAAATAATATATTACCTGAAAATGTTTTAATAAAAACACAGGTGTAAACAAATCATATAGTGAAAGATGACGGGAAACAATTTATGGACACCGTTATCTGTACTCAGATGCTATGGACACACTTGCAAGAACCCCTGCCTATGTTCAATAACCTTCAACCACTCGGTTTTTATCTATTAATCCAAAAAATTTTAAATTTTTGCACATATTTTGGTATAATTCAAAAAAAAAGTTCTGTAATACATAATAGAAATTAGTAACTGAAAAGTTCAACTTATAATTTCTGTATTCTCATTTCACAAGATTGAACATCGTGTGTAAAATACTGGAGATTTAATTTATAAAAATTGAATTTTAAAGCGAAAACTAATAAATGTATAAGGAAGAGTTACTTCATATTAAAAAAGTTCATTGATTAAATATTTTCTCTGGTAAATTCCTTTTCGATTTTCTAAAAATATTACTTTCACGATAGACTTCTGAAAGATATTCAAAATGCCACCATGAACTTCTATAGACACAACCCCGAACTATTTTACTCTAGAAGCAGAGACTGAATGGATGCCAAAGTGCTTCTACCATATTTCCAAAAACAAATATTTTAATTAAAAGCAAGTTTACAATGAAATTTCTAAACTAAGTCTTAATATAAACAAGGTATGCTGACCAATTCAATCTGTTTTCAAACATTACGCCTAATATTTATATGAATCTACACTTTCAATTCAATCACAAGACCAATGGTTGTTTAAATAATTTCCTGACGAAAGTAATTTATTGTTTTTAAAAGGACAACCGGTGTTAGACTTGAAGATATGGAAATAAATTTTGATTTAAAAACATTCACGGTTACAAAATTTTGAGTGAACTATTTTTAATAATGAGTAATTATTTGAAATTAGGGTAAGGTTTTCATAGCACAAAAATGAGTTAAGCATTGACCAAAATTCGTAAATTTCTCTTTATTAAACTTCAACAACAGGTTTTATTCAGTGGCATACAATGTGTTATTTCTCGGGGTATGTCTAAAATACTCATCTATAAATCGTATTAAAACTTTGGTAAGGTATTTGTTTATATTTCTGGACGAATGACTTTTTTTGAAAATTAATTTAGTTTATATATAAAGTAAAAAATAAACTAAATAAATTTCCAAGAGTGTCTTACTTTTTGGAGCATCTTTACCATAAGTGGATATTAAAAATGTATACATTGTGTCAGGTGAAGAGGTTTTGAATTATTATCCCAGACATATGGAACACTCTATGAACTTGACACTTTACAGTTATGTTACATAGGTATGTAAAAAAATTACTCTCGAACATCTTATTTTTTTTTTTATTGTCGATTGAAACAAAATGGCGGAATAAAAAACAGAACATTAATCTTCTGGATAGAACCACTTCCTCCCACAAAGCAATGCAATTCAACTCTCGATCAGCTGTTATTAATACACAACAATGAAACAATCTAGTAGTTGTGTTTAATCAGTTCCATTGCAGTTGTATACATAGATTTCGGGTTTAATTAGCAAAATTAAAATGCCCGAAAAAATGTTTACTAATAATTTTTACTGGATTTTTTTTAATATTAAGTATTACTGTTTAAAACTTTCGCGAAATTAAATTTTGTTTTGCTTATATTCTGTCATAATTCAACTTAATACGTTAAATTAATCAAAGTGTTTAATATCAATTCTTCAAGATTTCTTGATAAGTAATTAAATACCACATTATATTTACAAGCTTTTCCAGAACACCAAATTTAACAAACTTGTAATCACTAATATATTCATACACTTCATACACTAAACGGACACCTTTCACAATATATCTTGCCTTATGAAAGAAACAATAAAATAATTGAATTAAACATTCCAACATGGTAGCATTAAAAGGGAACTATACAGTTTAATGCCGAGAATATCAAGTTGCGAGTAAGATTTGATCCCACCTAGCAAAATTGCTAACTTAATATGTGATATCGACGTAATCTGACTTGGAAGATGTTGACCAAGAAATCGAAACGTCCATCACTGCATCCAAACTCTATTAAACTGGAAGGCGAGTTTATTGTTTGTTTATTTGTGTGGTAGGGGACTTAGTATTTAAAATTGTAAAATTCACCACAATGACCATTGTTCATGAACCCATGCTTCGTTTGCAGTGAAGGTGAAACTTGTCCTTCGGCATTACGGTATTCTATTTTAATAAAATTGATGTTATATTTTGGTTGCAAACTAGCTGTTTGGAAAAAAATTAAGGGAGATCTTTCATCAATCTATAATAAATATATTAGCATAGTTTGGCTATATAATGAGAATGTTGAATAATAGCAAGGCGGAGATCGGAAAAAGTAACTCCCTTTCACAAACAGTCGTAGGGCGAGAGTAAATAAAGAAACAAAGTGAATTTCTCTTTATAAAAAGTAAATCTCATTGCAAATGGTGGGTGCGTTTTTCTTTGTAAATAAAGAATTATCGTCATAATATCGCTTCAGCGTTCGAGTTGAGTGACGAGTTATTTATTAATTCTACTTGAACTTGTTTCAGTTGGAAGCTACAAGTGTCGTAAACTCAAAATGACAACCTAGTCTTTGATGGGATCTTTCCTTCCGCCATGCCTGGAACAGACTTCCGCTTTTTGAAAATTGACGCTTGATTTCAAAGGCTGCGACAAACTAAAGCAAAGCTATCAAATATAGTTGACAATTAGGTATTGTACAGTGAAGAGATCGATGCGTTGAAATGAACAAATTCATTGCCGCTTTCTTAAAACTTTTACAAAAGTTCAAAATGTATTGTTTCGAAGTACGCTATGTTGTGTAGGTCTACAAAACCCTAGTGTTTTCATTTTCGTTTTTGTATATTTCTATGGTAGAAAATTAGGACTAAAAATGTAATATAAAGGTGCCCTATAGTACTATATATAATATTGTATAGCTAGTGCATACACAAAATTACGTTAAAATTTAGTTAAATTTGTTTTTGAAAATGCATCTCTATAAATACAAATATTAATCCCCCCCCCCATGTATTTTGAATACAACAAAATTTTTATTTAGAACACATAACTATGGAGTCTTTCGTAAATACAGTATGGAGTTTTAACGTATAAAAAAGTGTTTTTGTAATGTCTATCTATTTTGTAAACAAGATCCTATAAAAGACCTAATTTGAAAAAAATAAAATAAATAAAATGTATTTGTACATTTATGAATAAAATAAAATACATAATAATCTATCGATTTTCTTTTATAATGCATCCATAAATTAATTACAACCCTTGTTTTGCCGTTTCGCATACATTTTGTAGGGAACAAATTTTTTAATAGGTTTAAAAAAGCATATATTCGTATTTTTAAGTGTTTTTTGTGTGGAAATACTTAATTTGAGAATCCCTTAGTCTAAATAAATTATTCTTCCGAACAGTCCCACTCTTATAGCCTAAAAGAGAGAACTATTTTGATACAACTTTTTATGTGTGAATGTTATATCAATTCAGAAGTGTTGTCTTTTCTTACCTTTTTAAGATCAAAATAAAAAATATAGCGCCAAGGTTGGTTAGCCAATATTATTAGTCCTTCTTCCCAAAATGTCACATCGGGATTAACCGTCAAAAAGCGACCTGGCATTTGGAGATCCCATGTCAGAATTTAGAATATTTCATAATGAAACAAAGTAATTTCTATTAAATTTGTATTATATTGTATCGGTGATTTAAATTATAATGATATGGTAAACTGCATAAAAAAAGTATACTGAGTAAATTGTTAAAACCTCTACTAGTAAGGCGGAAGAAAGAGTAGAGTCCTCCAAGCCTATTTCAAACTTTTATTTAAATTTAAAAAGTTTAATAGAGGGCGAAATTTATAAGAAAGTTTTTATTCCTTCATGTTAAATTTCCACTCATAATTGAACACTTTTCATGGAGTCTGTCTACAGTAGGGTATAGACAATATTTGAACATAATATAGGATACTGAGTCACTCGGTATGTGCGTGACATGGGAGGGATGATGGGTTCTTGTCAAACTTTGTGTCGTAAATATGCCAGTGGAGTCATAATAACCTACTGTCACTCAAGGCTATTGTAAGTCGACCCTCAAAACATCGAACTTTCCTTATTTCCTAGAAGCAAGAAATAATTTCTGGAGTTCAGATTATGAGTAGGTTTGGTCAGAACTTATTATTTTTCTGTTCGATAAACAGGTATAGTCTTAAAGATAAATGTTAAGGAGCGGTAAATGTGCTCGCCATATTGAATTGTATAATTTAAATGTATAGCTAGGTTCAGAATTTTTTTTTTTTTGCATTACAGCCTAACATAAAATCATTTCATTTTTATTTGTGTAACGTGAAATAATGTTACCTTTAGCTTGCAAAACTTAACATGAAACTTGAATTTCAATTTCAAACCTGAAAAAAAACTAAGTTGCTTGCCATACTGTCTGTCTTGTGTTGTTTTTCTAAATACAGTTGTAATACTGGTTCAAGAAAGCACCTACAACTACTTTTCTTCTGTCTACAAAGCCTAACACGGTAAAAGTACTAATGAACAAAGACAAATTTTAATATATTCTACATTTGAAAATTTGCAAGACTTATAGACATTCTATTATATACATAATTAAGCATACATGAATAAGCATGATGTTTTCCCAGATTTTGTCCACACACTACCACTTAATTTTTGGAAAAAATACTACTGAATGAAGTATAAAAACAAAGTAAATTCTATGATTACATTTTTTCAATGAAATAATTTGTTGATTTTTAAATAAATTGTAAATTAAAAATATAATAGTATAAGGTGAATATAGAAATAAGCAATTAGTTATATAAAGGAAACAGGTACGATATAAATATCAGATAAAAAACTAACATAAACTTAGTTTTTGTTGTTGTTAAAGCATGGGCTACACATAAATCGAATAAGTAGCACGTTATATGAAATATATCTAATTATGGGACCGAAGTGTATTTCTATATTTTAATATTTTAATAGTAGAGGTCAAGTGACAGATATTAAGCTAAGATACTAAGTCTATTTGATTATTGACCTGGGTACTAAAAATGGTTACACATAAATGGTCGCTTTTCACAGGTGGCACAAATGGTAACATTCGTTTTGTTAAGTTTTTCTTGCCATTTTGTCCAGTCTTAAACAGTCTACCACACTTCTCATAGCTAATTTTAAATCTATCCCTTTTCTTCACTGGAGAGTCAACTTAGATGTTCTTGATAAGATGATGGAGTGCTTTGCTTTGCACTCTGCGGGAGGCGTCCAAAGGTGTCCAATAGAAGTGCTGTGGGAATACTTTCTATAAACTTCTTGATGATCAACTTTTTATTGGAGTTCAGACAACACAAAAAATTACTTTTTACAATGATCATTCCTCACATATCTTCATAACCTTTTGGTACCATTTGATACATTTTTAAGAGCAGTTCCATAAGATGCCATTTGGTCGCACATATTAATAACATAATACTTCCCCGTATAGTATTTCGAATGTGAGTTTTCTTACCAGAGGCCATGTTTTGTAATTACATCCACTCTTTCGTTTGTGTGAATAGTTGAAAGGAGAATGACATCTGTCTTATGCTTCCACTGTAAACCCCCATTTAAGTTTTTTGGCTAAGACTTGACCATTTGTTATCTTCTTAGTCACTTCTACAGAGAAATATTTTCTGTTGATCATCACAATACTTACTATAGGTCTACGTCAGAGTGCCAGAAAAAATAAAAGAATTAGGGATCACATGCGAAAAGAAAACACACAGTCTAATTTTCAGTGTGTGCAAAAATGATATACACATGGCTCAGACTATGCAGATATGTAAATATGTCACATTCTGGGCTATGTGTGTTATTTTGTGAAGATACGAAAAAATGGAATAAAATGATAAAGATGAATAGGACAATTGTTATTACGCAATAGGTACAAGTTTTAAAACTTGTTCAAACTTAAAAGACACTTGGCCCAGGACAACAGAAAAATCACTTCAATTGTGCCAGCCAACGAGTTAACATTGTAGGCCTACTTATGGCAAGCTATTTATGCCCAACCAAACTCGAAATAACTTTAAGGTATATGGCAAGTACGGAGAGCCTTAAATCACTTCAATATCTTTTTAGAATACCTTACAATGTCATTTCTAAGTTTTTACCTGATATGCTGAGTGGAATCTGTAAAGTTCTGAAATAATTTCTCAAGGTAAGTTACTCCTTTTTATCTGTAGAAAGCTAAAAATAAACTAAGTAACATACAATTGAACAGAGTTAAGTGGTACAAAATAATTAAAAACCTTCAATTGTGACAAATTCTTTAATAAATTTGCTGAATAACAGAGTTGACTGACTATAAATTTGTTGAATAACAGTTTTTCCTGATGTTAAATTTGTTAAATAATAGTTCTGTTTGACATTAAATAATTTTTTTTTTAAAGATGATAAAAAAGCTAATAATGGCCCTTCAGGCATTTCGCCTATGTGAAGCAGTGCTTTCTGGATGATGTCCAGTCCAGAATTATCTAAATTATGTACCGGTATGACATATGGGGTTTGCCCGTTCATGTCACTATTGCTTGTAGAGGTTGTCGGTGAGAACGGATATTGATAGTCTATTACATACAGCCTTTCCGCGGCAATGAGATTTTATATTAGCAATTGTAATTTAAGAAAACTACACAGAGGTATTTCACGCAACTGTGGTGCAATATGGTTTGCGAATCTACCATACCAGTCTTCCTGAACTGTTCCTGTAGGCTCTGTAATCAACTGGGCAATATTTTCCAGTTTGCCCATCAATAGCTGACTCGAAATGAGATGGATGTTATACCTATGTGTTCATACCTATTTCACAGCTTTATGAGGATGAATGCTTGGTGGAATTTTACTCCCACACCTTTTTCCTATCTGAGCGAAGTCGCAATGTGTGACATAGCCTTTGTGGTATAGTAAATAATAGGGTTAAAAGAAGCAATGTGATTGGATCTAGAAAATATAGGTCAAAGATTCTTATTGGTTCTTAGCGTACGCTAGTGTGGTAAAATTATTTAAAGAAAGCTGTAAACTATTAACAAAAGACATCCAAGAAAACAATTTTGTATAATAAATAGTCTTAGTATGAATTTATAGAAAATGTTTTAATGGAAAATAATGTAAATGTGTGAATGAATATAATTAATAATAAATTGATGTGTCAGTGAGTTTTGGAGGAACGCTCAGGTGGTAGGGGGAGAAATAGACTCTTGGCTGGACAGTCTTGAGATGGGATCTGACGGGGTCAGACCTGTTATAAATTTGTCTAGAGAAGTTTTTGATAATGTAGTGAAAAATGTTAAAAGAGTTGTAAGGAGTGTTTTAAGTGATAAGTTGCGTTAGTAAAGGACTAAAAAATCAATGTGGACGATAGACAGACATAATTTGATCAGTAACTTTGAACAATTTAATTAATAAAAAATGTAAAAGTAGCAAGACAAAGAATGAGACAATTTGTATATTTGTTGATGACAGGACGATAGATACAAATATTTTCAATGAACATTTGTGTTTAAATATTAATAGAGAAAGGATAAAGAATTACTAACACAATAAAATCTGATGGACAAGTTAGGAGAGACTTTTTATTCTAGACGTGATAAATAAAAAGATCGTGTCCCGCTTGGTGAAGTTTTCTTATTAAGACAGAACATCCTTAAAAACCATAAACATTTCTATGAACTTTTTTAAGAAAACACTTCTAGAGAACTGTACATCTGTACGAGCCATAGAGGTCAGTGAAAACAGCGATTGCAGAATATTTCCAAATTACTGGACGTTAGAGTTTCATACTTCAGACAATTTTTATAACTGGTGTTTTGGTATAGACGCCCTACTGTATGTTAATTATTAGGTTAAAGATTTGTATTATGTTTAAATTACTTGTTATACATTTTTGTTCGTTTTAATTCTTGTGAGATAATTTCATAATAAATAAATTTTAAATTTTCATTTACATAAATTAAATGTCTTTTAGAGAGCTGAAAAGTTATCTAAATTTTTACGATTAAAATTCTTGTTGCAACATTTTAAAAAGAAAAATATGTAATACGTAATACGAAAAGCTTTACCTTGATTCAAAAATAGAAGAAGAAATTTAAATAAAGAGATTTTTCTTAGCAGCTTTAGACAATAAAGTAATAATTATAATCTATGATTTTGTAGATGATATTTGTAAGATGTTTTTATGAATTAATAAATACTTATGTACAATTTCAGCAATACAACACTTAGAATATTTCTTGAATCGCCTATGCCAAGTACCTCTTGAAAAGAACTTTAGACTTGGAGAAATTGATAATTTAACTTCACTTTTTCAAAATTGGTAAGCGAAAGCTTCCTGGCGCCCATAAGCTAAGCAAGTTTAAATAATTATTAACTTCTTTTTATTTTTTCTTAAGATAAATACAAGTTTTAAAATAAACGTTAGATTGTATAATGATTACAATTGGCGCCCAACGTGGGGCTGTTTATTTGTAGATGGAATAATGTCTATCTATAAATAAAAAGACCGAAAATGGCAAGGTGATTTGAGAAAAGATTGGAGGTATCTTTACAGACTTTACACCAGTGAGTAGACTTTTCACCTAGAGGTAGACTAAATAGTAGAACCACATTAAAAAATGAACCAGATAAACCTCCATGAACATAAGTGACTAATTCGCATGAGATGCCAGGACCAAAACATTGTCCATACTCTAAAGCACCACCAAGAGCTTATTTTTTCGTCTATTTTACCACGAATCTTTTAAATACAATAATCAAGGAAACCAACTGGTCTATAAACCAAACAGTACTTAGAAAAGGGTAAAAGTTGCAGAAATTAAAGAGTTTATATCTGCAATTATAAATATGGGATTGGTGAAAAATCCACTATAAACAGCCATGATTTACTTCATCGTATCAGTTGACAACCTTGGTTTCAAAAATGTTCACGAGAAGTAGGTTTGAAACCATTTTGAGATTTTTCAATATTATATACAACATAACTTTTCGAAACAAAGAACAACCGAATATGATCCTTGCAGTAAATGTTAGCCACTTATAGACCATGTAAATAAGGTATTTTACCAACACTACATTCCACATCAGAACCTGCGTATTGATGACTCACTTACTGGGATTAAGAATCACACCCAATTATTACAATATATGCCTAATAAAAAACACCATAACTGGGGGTATCAAGTTGTGGCTACTTTGTGATTCCATAAAAAAAAATTATTTAGGCTTTCATGGTTACAAAGGAACAATGTAAAGTAAAGGAATGAAAGGAGTAAAGAAATTAAGGAAAAGGGCTTAGCTCACACAGTAGTTATTAAACTTTTGGAAATTTGGAATTATTTAAATAAAGGACATCTTCTGTTTGTTGATATATATTTTACAAATATTCCTTTAGCAGTATATTCTAGAGATAAAAAATATCTAAAAAGTGGGGAAATGCTAGACATTGCTTATGGAGAGAACACTTCTCAAAAATCGCAGGTAGTATTGCTACCAACAACTCCAAAGCATAATCTCTCCAAATATCTAAAATAAGACACAAACATCTCATCATAAAAAAGAAGCCACAAAAGATAGACCAGTATAATAAAAAAATGGGAGCTATAGACTGTACTGACAAAATGCTTTATTCATAATGAGATGAACACTGCAGTGTTAAGTACTAGCAAAAAGTGGTGTTTAAATTTTTTTTCACTTATGGATCCTGAATGCATATATTCTCTATAAACAAGCAACTCTGTAAACTACAATACAAAAATAATATCTAGGTTTAAAATTGCTATTGTATAGCTGTTGTTGAAAGAATGGCTGTCAACAAAAGATATTCCAGAACATTTGTGTGAAGAAAATACTCCACTTGCCACAATTTCAGATTGAGCAAACTTCCTGATAAAAAAGAAAAGAACAACTGTATTGTGTATAACAGAAGAAAAACGAAGAAGATCAAGAACATTTGACCTAAAATCCAGCCAAGGTGTTTATCCAGAGTGTGTTAGTATGCAAGTGTGTATAAAGATATGAATCGGATACAAGATAGTGAAAGACGCATAAATAGTGGAGTTGATTACATTCCTATAATTGTGAATTTTATGGTTTTTATGTGTTTTATGTACTACAAAAAAGTTTAAAAAAATGAACTAAACTATTATGTTTAGTGTTAGAAGAAGTTGAAATAAAACAAAATAGAGGTTAGTAAAGAATTATTTTTTAAATCTGTAACTATCATGTAAGGTTGATCTAACTTATGAGACAATTTACGCCCACAAACAACTTTTCCTTAGATAGATTAGAGAAAAATATTTACCAACATATTCTCTGGAAATTTGCAGTGTTTGTGCAAATACAGTAGTGTGTTAAAAAACTATATAAATTCTAAAATATTTATTTTGAGTAAACTTATTTGAATCCAAAATTCAAAAAACTAAAATAATTATTGTAGAAAACATAATTTAAAAAATTGCTTATTCCTTTATTTTCACTTATATGTGTAATACATATATTACCATGTATTTGAAGGAAAATATTAAAATACAGTAGTATGCATCTACTATTATTTTTAAATTAGTTACAAATTTTTGTTTAATTTCATGACAAAACTATCATTTTTGGTCTGGGCTTTTTGGCATACAAGTGCTATTAAGTCACTGGCCGTTTTGGAATAAAATGTTACTTTTTGTCTGGCATTTTAAGGGTTAAATCGTGGTTTTTACATCACTAACCAAAATGTCCTCTCTGATTTTAGAGTTATTATTAGTCCGCATTGTTTATCATTCTTGTACAAACTTACTTAATTGATGAGAAAATATGAAAAAAAGATGATTTGCTAGGCCTACAATCAAATAAATAAGCAAAAATTCTTTTTATGAATGCCTTGAAAAGTGAGAGAAGTTTCATTTGTTTATATATATATATATATATATATATATTATTTATTTATTTATTTTTTAATTATACATTTTAGCCATTAAAGCTTGACAAGAAACAATATGTTCCATGAGGAAAATCATATTCACTACTTTGTTTTATAAAAAATGAGGAGTTGATGCAATTTGGTTATTAAGTTACGAGAAGCATATAAAAAGATGAGTTTTGAGATGAGATACTATAGTATAATATTTATGTGAAAGGAGTTTTGAAAGATAATAGATGATTTTTTATTTTTCAAGGAAGTTTTAAGTAATGTTTGTAATTTTGAGTAATATGATGAATAGTGAGAAGTTTTTTAATGTTTTGTGAGATTTATAGAGTATATGAGTTGTCCTAGCAAACGTACAACTAATTTAAGTTGAAGGATAAAATAAAGCAAAGGCTTAAAGTTTCAAATATTTAATAGTATAAATGAGCTACAATTGTTTCGCCTTGCAGCATCGTCGGGCAACTGATAATTTACAGGTATAGACGTGAATAGTTCTATACCTGTAAATTATCAGTTGCCCGACGATGCCGCAAGGCGAAACAATTGTAGCTCATTTATACTATTAAATATTTGAAACTTTAAGCCTTTGCTTTATTTTATCCTTGATTATGGAGTTTCAACAGGAAATATCTGCTATTACATTAAAGTTAATTTAGGTTGAGATTTTATTTATAAGGAAAAATAACATAAAAGTAATAATAACTTTAAATGATAATTTGTTCAGATAAATAATAAATGATAAGATAAGAGAAGATTTCAAGATGTAACATAATTTGGATGGAGTAATAAAACAATTAAGTTAACAAAATGCTGGTTCTATGTAAACAGAAAGATCTTAAAGTACTTAAATAATTATTATTATGAAATTTTGAAATGTTAAAATAAGAAATGAAAATTGTAAATTTTGAAAATAAACTGGTTAATTGAAAAGAGAAGAAGAGTTAATCATAAATTTGATATAGAAAGGAGGGAGATTTGATGAGTAGAATTGGCATAATAAGTATTGAGAAATAGTTTTCCTTCCTAGATAACAGAAGTGTGTTTGTAAGGAGTCTTGAGCCGAAGGCTGGCAGATGATGTTTTCATGTGGTATTTAGGTCATGAGATAATGGTGAGTCTCAGACAGATGGCTAGAGATAAAGCTTGATGGAGGTCTATTGATAAGAATAAATAAGGTTTAATTATATGCATATTAGTTGATAGGATTTGTGAATATATAATATTAATGGATAATTGTATTTATTGACTTAGTTTAGAAAAGAGAAAAAATCTTATTTTTGTTTTGTTTCAACATGAATATTCTTGGCTGCTGGAACTTTATTTGTTTTGGAAATTTATTAGGATTTATTAAAAAAAAAAAAAAAAAAAAAAAAAAAAAAAAAAAAAAAAAATGGTAAATCAAAAATTGAAAAGATGTATATGGAGTATGGAAAATCTCTGGTTTAATATAACATATTGAACTAAAGATTTGGTGGAGTTTTGTAATGTGAATATTTTGAATTTTTGAATAGGAGATGGAAAGTAGCGGTAAAATAGATAAATCCTGTCATTGGTTAAAATGAAAATGGAAGAGCTAATAATGTTAAGCAAAAATAGGCTTTATTGCTGTAGAAAATGACGAGATGGTGGATTAAAATAGATTTCCAAAAATGTATTTATAGTAATGTTTAGTCTTAAGATTAACTTAGTATTTGAGTGAAATCTTATGTAAGTGAGGTGAAATTGCTTGTTGTCTAGGGGTTATGGGTTATAATCACATGATTAAGAAGTGATATACACAATCTGGAAGCGTGCTTAGAGTCAGTTACAGGAGAGCGTCTGAAATAGACAGACGTGGTTTCGATTAGTGAAAGAAATAATTCGTAGACAATGGAATTTGTATTAAAGTGATTTTTATATAATAAACAATGTAAAATACTAGTAGTTTTGAAGTCAGTTAATATTAGAATCAGTTACTGAACAATGTCAGAGATGGACAGATGCATTTTTAGTTTGTGAAGTGGTTAGTCTTTGTTAGTGAAAGCTGAGTACATGGTGTGATATAGACTTTGTTCGTTATATAGACAATTTTAAACGATATTGTAATTTGAAAGACTTGAATGTTAAAACATGAACTTTGTTTTATTAGTAGAGACAAAAATGTTCAAAAATCATGAATATTAGATTGAAATCTGAGACAACTTAGATGCTATGTGGACCATGGCGAACCTCAAATTTCAGGACGAGAACTGCACATTACAACCAAAGTCTACTTTGTGAAATAATTTGTACAATGTGGTAACACAGATAACAGACAATATAATTTTGTTTTCTTTGTAAAAAAGTACTAATGATGAAATTTTAATTATGATGAAAATATGTTAAAAATTTGTTTGATGAGTAAATTAAAATGTTATAAGTATTTTAATGTTACAACAGTCGGTACATAATGGAATTCCATGATAATGGAAATAATGAGACGATTATTCAATTCCACAAAACAGCTTTAATTGCGACATATGTTTTGCCGTTAGGCATTTTCAAGCAACTAAATTGAAAACAAAACAAGTCTAAATTAAAAATGTGAGACAAAAGGAAAGGTTAAAGTAAAGGGGTTGAGAAATGACAAAAGAAAGGTCAATGATCTGACCTGTGGGATGGAAGTGGGGATGTTTTAGAAAACAAAGGTTACACAATAGGTCTCAATAGTGGTGATTTTAACTATGAATTTAAAATTATCAAACAAATTAAAAAAAATAATGAAAATAATGACCTTATAATTTCAAAAGCTGACAAAGGAAATTCTATAGTTGTCATGAATAATAGGATTATATAAATAAAGTGAAAGATATACTTGCTGATCCTAATTTTAAGATACTAAAATATGATCCTACTGCTAATTGTAGTAAAGAGGTCAATAATATTTTTTTTAAATAGTAACAAATTATTTTCAAAAGATGAGGCCTTTTTTCTAAAAATTATGAACCCTTTAGCTCCTGGACTTTATGGTCTTCCCAAGCTACACAAGCCTTCCGTTCCTATTCGCCCTGTAGTTTCTTTTACTAATGCTCCCCCTTACAAACTAGCCCAAAAATCTAACACTATATTAAAAAATACAACAGATTTTAAGTCGAAATATAGTATCATTCATGAAATGCTTCAAAACACCAATGAGAAAGATTTTATTGATCAATTAAAATGTTCCATATACACTTGATGGATATGATTATTTTAAATTTAACAATCAATTTTATAAACAAGCAAAGGGATTGGCAATGGGTTCTCCTTTGTCACCCCTCCTTGCAGAAATTTTCATGGCTAAATTTGTTGAAAAATTATTTATGTCTAATAATGCCTTCTTAAACAAAATCGTGTACTGGTATCGCTATGTGGATGATGTCCTATGTCTTTTTAACTCATTTGTGACCATTGTCGACATTTGTCGACGTAATATTTGGGAATTTTTAACTAAGGTTCAGTTGGACACAGACATCGAAGGGTATTTTTTAGTATTCAGTTGGTATCCCTGCTACGCAACTACAACGTTTCGCGCCAGGTCTTAGCCAACTTGGGCGTGTCACATTTGAGGTTACGTTTGCCTGCACAGCACAACATGCCATACTTTGATTCGTAAGTTTTTTTACTATTACATTTTTGATTTTTCCTTGTAATATAGTTTCATTTATGATTCATTCTATCGAATGCATGTGTTAGCATAGTTTATAAAACGATAAATATAGTTTTACTACGTCGTTAAAATGATGTCGACAATGGTCACGAGCGGGTACAGGTCGGTTAATTATTGCCGGTCACAGTTTTTGTCGACAAATGTCGACAGTGAGCGCGAATGGGTACAGGTCCGTTAGTGTTACGAAATTGGGATTTTTATTATTTCAGGTTGACCGTGGACGAGATACTCGCATTATTAGAAGATGCAAGCGACGTGGTCAAGGCTACCGTATTCATTGAGCCTCCAGAAAACGCTCTTGTTAGTGATGGCGACAGCGATGACGAAGACCCCACATGCGACATCAACAAGCTGAGTGGCAATCAATTACAAGCTGGAGCAGAAGTTATATGTGAAAGGATAACAGAACATGGTCTTGAAACAGACAGATACGGGTTTTGTGAAGACACTGATGATGATGAAATACCCGGAACCCCACCACCCAACTCACACCCCCTGGAGCATCTGGAATTTTAGGAAAAAAAAAGTTACCAACCTTGCCGACAATAGTAGTGAAGTGAATGACACGGGAATAGTTGAAGGAGATGAACAGCATAATCATGAAAAATATGAAATGTCGAAAGACCAGATCACCGATGAACGAGGTGGACAGCAAATAAATGAAGTAGGCAATATCCCAGAACAAGCATCTTTAGTAGAAAAAAACACTTTTGAAGAGAATGATGAAAAAAAACATATGACAACTTGTCAATCCAAAGTAGAAGAGGGAGGCAGTGCTAAGAAAGTGAGGCCAAAACGAAATGTTGATAAAACAACAAAGAAAGTAGAGAAAGATAAAAAAAAGGAAAGCCGATAATCCAAAAAAGGTCCCAAAGAAGAGAAAAGAGAAACAAAATAGAAATTGGGAAAAACGGGACATACATGACAATTCCTCGGTTGAATTTGAACGCCCTAGTTATTTACAAAAAGATATTACTCCTGTGGAAGCTTTTGAATTCTTTTTTGATGACGAAGTAGTTGAGTACATTGTAGAGTGCACTAATCATTTTGCAGTAGAGAAAGGTAACACAACTTTTGTAACATCCATTGAAGAGATTCGCCTCTACTTTGCAATCTTACTTTTGTCTGGGTACAATGTATTGCCGAGAAGAAGAATGTATTGGGAAACTTCGGAGGACGTTCACAACAATGCTGTATCTAAGTCCATGTCCAGAAATAGATTTGAAGAAATAATGAGGTACATTCATTTCTGTAAAAATGCCGAAATTGAAAAAGCTGATAAATTCGGGAAAATAAGGCCAGTGTGGAATATGTTGAACGAACGGTGACTGACATTCTTTCCTGGAGATGCCTACTTATCTGTTGATGAATCAATGGTACCTTATTATGGGAGATCCGGCTCCAAACAGCATATTCATGGGAAACCTATTCGGTTTGGCTATAAAGTATGGGTTATGGCAACCAGACTAGGGTACGTAATTCAAGGAGAGCCATATCAAGGAAAAAACACTGGAACTATTGCACCTGGGCTAGGTGTTGGAGGGTCTGTAGAGATTCATTTACTTGGAGAGCTACCCCAAAACCAGAGGTACTGCGTTTTTTTCGATAACTTTTTCACATCGTTCCGTTTGTTGGAGGCGTTGAAAGCAAAGGGGTATGATGGAACGGGAACAGTCCGGGCTGATCGTGTAGAGAACGCTCCTCTGCCAGAGCCTAAGGTTTTGAAAAATAGAACCAAGAGGTTCCTACCACCAGCTTACTGACCAAGAAACCAATATAACGCTGGTGCGTTACAACGATAATAATGTTTTTACCATGGCATCAACTGTAGCTGGTGTTGAGCCCCTTGGCAAAGCAAAACGTTGGTGTGAACGAGCATAAAAGGCATATTTTTATCGCTCAACCTGCATCAGTTGTATTGTACAACACATATATGGGGGGAGTGGATTGAATGGACGAGAACGTCGCATACTATAGGATCAATATCAGATCGAAGAAGTGGTACTGGCCCATGATTTCTTACATGATAAGTGTGTCAATGAACAATGCCTGGCTAATCTATCGCCTCACTGCTAAGGGCCAAGAAGACAAATTAGATTTTCTGGGTTTCATACGCTACGTAGTCAAGTGTTATGTAGCAAAATACACCGTGTACCGACCCACAGCAGGACGCCCGAGCTCTAAGTCCTCCAGTAGGGTCCAAGAGGATGTCCGTTTCTCTGGAAACCATTTCCTGGAAACATCGGCGACTCAAGTCAGATGTGCCCACTGTGGTAAAGCCACCAGAAAAGTGTGTGGAACCTGTAAAATTGGCTGTCATGTACTGTGTGACAAACAGTTCCACACAAGATAAAGAAATTGCATTTACTAACGCAATAGATCCATTGACCAGAATCTTATCAGGTTTTGAGTGAAAATTATGTAGATTTCTAAAAAAACAATAGAAGTGCCTCTAGTTTTAGTTTAAATGTGTTTTATACTCAAATTTATACCATTTTATAACTTTTTACCTATTGTACTTTATACATAATTTATAAAAATATTAAACTTACTATTATTTTGAAGTCTCTTTTACTAAATGTTTTATATTTGAACTTGTAAAACGTAGGTTATTCATTGATATTTTCTAAATAAAATTATTATTATATATATTTTGTTAACATTTTTTGCTTCCCTAGTATCCAAGACAACATATTTTAGTAAATATTAAAAAAAAATGTAGTATTTATGTTCTATTTATAAACCTGTTCACACTCGCTGTTAACGTTTTTGGCACAAACGTAATGTACCTACTCGTGACCACTGTCGACATATGTCGACACTCCACAATTTATATATATATAAGTTTAAAAATTAAAAAAACAATAAAAACTTGTTAGCTCAACCCCTAACAACAAAATACTACGAGGAAAACGAAATTAGAGAAAAAAAATAATTTGTTCATAACTAAGGTTAACGGTACTACTAGACAGTTACAAAATTTCTTTCAATTCATTAATTCTATTCATAAACGTATTCAATTCACTATGGAAATTGGGGAAGGAAATAAAATCAATTTTCTTGTTCTAAATATCAACATAGAAAATATTGTTCACTCTTTCAATATATTTAGAAAACCTACATATTCAGATGCTGTTATTCCAGCATATTCTAACCACCCCATTAACCATAAGCATGCCTCCTTCCATAGCATGATTCATAGACTTATAGCATTCCCTTATCTCCTACAGATTTCCAGAATAAATTGAATACTATCAAACAAATTGCAGTCAATAACATGTACAGTACCGAATTAGTTGATAATATTTTAAATAAAAAATTTAAACGTAAAATATGTGATTCTCTATATAATTCTAAGTACAATGAAAAAGAAAACATAAATATTGTAAGGTTAATTTCATTGGAAACACTAGTTATAAATTTCGAAATTTAATATCTAATAGATATCATTATAAACCTGCGTTTTATTGCTGTAGAAATAAAGGAAAATTAATTATTAACAATAAGGATAAGAGAGATAGTTTAGAAAATAGTGGTGTATATAAAATTGCTAGTTGTGTAATGATTGCAATTTATTGTGATACATAGGTCAATCCGGAAGGTCAGTTAAGAAAAGAGTTAAAGAACATGTACACAGTTGGAAGTATGGCAAATCTAATTCAAATTTTGCAAATCATTTATTGGACACAGAACATAATTTTGATCCTAAGTTAAATGTTAAATTTCTGCATATTGAACAAAAAAGTAGGAAACTCAAGAACCTGGAATGTTTAGAAATCAACAGATCAATTTTAAAAAACCATACTTCCAACTTAAATTAACAAATATATCTTAACTCATCACCACTATTGAGACCTATTAAGTAACCTTTGTTTTCTAAAACACCCCCACTTCCATCCCACAGGTCAGATCATTGACCTTTCTTTTGTCATTTCTTAACCCCTTTACTCTAAAGAAATTTAGTTTCCCCCCTTTTGTCTCACATTTTTAGTTTAGACTTGTTTTGTTTTGAATTTAGTTGCTTGAAAATGCCTAACAGCGAAACATATGTCACAATTAAAGCTGTTATGTGGAATTGAATAATCCTCTCATTATTTCCATTTTTAAGAGTGTCTAACTTAAAGTTTTAAAAGAAAATTTCTTACTTAATAATAAATTATAATTTCAAAATATGAGATAAAGATACTCATATAAAAAATTTAATGAATAATAGTTGCAAATAATTTTAAAGTACAGAATCATTTACAAAAAACTAAGTCTCTTTAAGACAAAATAACTCTTTTTATTTTTAACATGATATAACTGCAAATAATAAACTAATGTATGTGTATTAATGATCTATGTTTGAATAAATAATATGTTCAGTTTCAGAAACAAAGAAAAGGACTTCTTATTTACCATTATACCATTTGAAGGTACACATTTAAAAGTATCTACGATCCTGCGAATTTTTTAGTTAATAATAATTAAACGTTAACTTTTCTAAATTGGTAAGCGTAACGCTTCCTAGCGCCCATGAAGCTGTGCAAATCATTTTATTTAAAACTAAATTTAATAAAGTAACATTACCCCTCATTATAAAATAATTACAGTCATACAAAATATTTGACATTTAATTATTAAATATTCACTAAAAACTACGGTACACAGAAAGAAATATATATGATTAATAAATATGGTAGTTTTTTAAATTAATTTAAAACATTTTAAAACTATAATATAAAAATAAGATATATTACAAAATATGTTTCAAAAACATTATTCAAAATATAAATTTAACATATCATTATATTTATTTAAAATTAATAAATTGGAAATACTTTTCATTAGTATGCTCTCTTTTTATTTAATATTACACCTAATCCAAGTTACAATGTTGTTAGTCATATATTACACATTAGGGAGGCAGTCCTTAAAAGCTAATACCATTTTTGTCTACACAGTAATTAGTAGTTGACAGTAAAGAAGAATAAAACAAATAAAAGAGTTGTGAATGAGGAGTTTAAATTTCACAGATCTAAACAAATTACTAATAAAATAAAAGACTTATCTAATAATTACTGATTGAAGAGCCTCTTCAACGAGTTAACTCATGCGATAATAAAGTCAACATGAGAATATTATATGAAAATATAAAAGTAGAATAACTCAGGAAGTAGTAATATATCAGGAATTTATGCATGTGTGTTAGTGTACCTTATTTATAAATTATAGATTTATTATCTCTAAAAAGAAAATAATATAAAATAGTTGTAGTAGTCCATGAATTTTGTTGTTATCTATCTCCCTTGAACTTGCTGTTGATTTGACCTTGGATAAATTCGCATTTTAATGCCATCTTTTGGTCTTAATGTCATTTCAGTTAGTCGAGGAACATCTTCATTTTTATAAACAGACTCTACTCTAAAGTTGCGAAGAATAGTTGCCAGAACGACTTTCTCTTCGTTCAGTGCAAACTTTTGACCTGAAACATTTATTAGCAAGTTTAAAATTATAAAATAATGGTGGCTAGTTACCCAACTATTCATACATACTTCATCATTTAAGCTCTCAAGACTAAGAAATGAGTGTTTAATCGAAATTATACATATATATATATATATATATATATATATATATATATATGTGTGTGTGTGTGTGTGTGTATGTATGTATAATAAGTAGCATATATTAAATATATATATATATATATATATATATATATAAATATATATATATACTAGCGGAATTCCCTGTACTTCGCTATGGATTTTTTTCAAATATTTTATAGCCATTAAACAATACTACGATAAAGTGTCCTGAGTAGTACTCTACCGTTAGAGAAAAAGACACATATTGAAAGAACTTAAGAGAATATACATTTTTAATATATATTAATGATAAATTACTTGATTCATTTAACTAAATCTATTTATTTTAATGAGATGGGACTTTTAAGTTAATTTTATACATACATATTTGAAGAATGTACACAATTAACTTTTATTTAAAACACCGATATTTATAACCTCAAAATCATAAAATATAAAATAATATTTTAGGTATAAATATTCAAACATTTAAATTCAAATAAACCACCTATAATATCAACCATAGTGATGATTTGAATAATTAGAAGCAATTTTTTTAAAATTTTACATTTTAAAACTGAACATTTTTTAAACTTTAATCAAATCTATAGTATCGTCCATATGTATAAAATGTACAAACATAATAATTGCTAGCCGTGGCTTTGCTCACATAGAAATATTGATTTTTGTCCTTATTTGTTTTGTTTTTTCCTTGCCATCTCTTGGATTGCCATGTTGTTGAATTTTTGCAGTAGATTAGTTAGAGAGCTTCAGGATATACTACATTCGATGTCCTTCCATTTGGAGCTAAGATGTAAAGATTGTCGGATTTTCCAACTCTTGAACAACCCACATACAGCTGACCATGAGAGAAACATGTTTAAGAAGGTCGAGTTTTACAACTTTGAGTGAGTGTCCTTGTGCCTTGTTTATGCTCATGGCAAAATTTAGAATAAATGGGAATTGAAGACGCTTAAATTGGAAAGGCAGATCTGAAGGGATGTTTGGGATCCCAGGAATAAAAACATTTTCATCCGCAGCTTGTCCAGTCATGATGGTTGCTTCAATAATATTCGGCATTTGTTTCTTGACAGAGAGTCGTGTTCCATTACAGAGTGAGGGTGGATGCATATTACGGAGAAGCATAATCGGAGCTCCAATACTTAATTCTAAGATGTGTGAGGGTATTCCAGGTGGGTTCAGTGTGTTTAAAAATTCTGGTGTGTAATTGACAACCTCATTTTTATCACAGGTAGTGTCGATTGATTTGTAAATATGAAGACATCTGGGCAATTCCTGTAAAAGTTTGTTATTGATGATATTTACATCATCATTTCTTGGGGCAAGAATCGCTCTTTGACACAGCCACGCGTGATCAGAAAAGTGCTATGACACATTTGGAAACACCGCCTCTTTCAGCTCTTGTTGAGTGTTCACAATTTGTCCAATATTTTGCATTGCTATATATCCATCTCCATTGTCTGAACATACAGTACCATTTCCTAGTTGAAGTAATCTGCAAATTGCTGGGCAGAAGGATCACTGTACATATGTACTCGCATGTTTGTTGATAGTCGAAGTCTTTAAATATCATTCCAAATGTGAGATGATTTTATACAGGCCTGCATTTCATCTGCTCTAGTGCCGCAGGGAATAACCGGAAGTGTCTGTCGAAAGTCACCAGCTAAGACCATTATGATGCCTCCCATTCTTCAAAATTATAAAATAAAACAAAATATTGTAGACTTAAATTCAAATAAAAAAGCTGTATAATTACTTACTTTTCACGTGTGCAAAACTTTTCACCTCAAGACGTAAAAAAAATAGTGATGAAAATGCAGCCACAGATCATTGCAAGCAATATTTGACAAATAATAAGCCAAAGCGTTGCCCGATTTTCCAAAACTTATTAATAGAAACTCGGTTCTTGGTGCACACAGGGTGAAATTAATACTGTAGGCCTAAATAATTCTCAATTTAAGGTTGAAATAAGCAAGCTGTTTAATTATCAGCTGACACTGTAATTTGTTTTCTTTATTTTCCTTATTATAGTAATAAATTACTTAATTTACTTAACTCAATCTTAAAGTGATGGGACTTTTAATTTAATTCTATACATACAATTAAATATTATTTAAAACACTGTTTCTTATAACCTTAAAATCTTGATTCAAAACAAAAACAAACTTTTAAATGTCATAAGTCAGGGGCGAAATAGGCCTAAATATTTCTCAATTTTAGGTTGAAATAAGCCAGCTGTTTAATTATCAGCTGATGTTGTAATTTTTTTCTCGTTATTTTCCTTATATATTAAATATAGTGATAAATTATAGGTTATGTTAAATTACTTGATTTACTTAATTTTAAAAATTTTAAATTCAAATTTTGAAAAAATAGCTTCGAGGTACACAAGGACTTATATTAATATTATTAAGTGTTAACATTACCAATGATAAACACTTGAATCCCAAAATGATTAAATATTTACCTATATTGCAGACAATTGTTACAACCCGTAAACATAATTCTAAATATGATTTCTATATACAAAAATTTCCAAAAATCACTATAGAACATGTTTATTTATAAATTCAAGAATTTTCGAAAATTCACTTAAAAGAAAAACGAAAATTTGTATTTAATTCATCCACTTATATATATATATATATATATATATATATATATATATATATATAACGTAACTAGCCTAATGGTAATTACTAAGTATGCAAATGTACCCAATGTTGTATGAAATCAATATATACAAGATGATTCTTATATCTCCGAACTCTAAATGAATAATGTATCTCAATATAGAAATCATAAAATTTATGTCATTTAACATAATATTTACTATATGTATTTTGTAAATTAGAGATAACAGTTTTTAATATTTCTTTGGTATTTGATGGTGGAATTGTACTACATTTTGAAATAGACACAAATCTACTCGACAACATATGTTTGCAGATACACAATTCAATACATTCAGTGGGGTGCCCCTTAAAGCATCGGTTATGTTGTTTTGGAAATCAAGTTGCCCTTAAGATAGCCCAAACAGAAAAAATCTGGGAGAGACGGATCCGGCGACCATGGTATGGACAATTGTTTTTTAAATTAATCACAAACCATCGTCATTGTTTTATTAGAGATGTGACAGGTCACATCATCTTGTAGAAACCAACAATGGCCTTCATCAAATTGAAGGATAGCTACAAATTGTTATGTTATTTCTGCCTAAACGATGGAATAAACATGTGTCGAAGAAAATTGGTCCAACAATTCTTTTTCTGAATATGGCATACCAAACTACAGTTTTCACTATGTGAAGTGGAACCTCGTTATAAAATCATAAGGATTAGCAGCAGCCCAGATGTGAGTGTTCTGGATGTTAATGTATTCATTTAAATAAAACTATAGATAAAAACAGTACTGTTAAGTTTATTATTCTTATTGTTACCAATGAATCCCTTAAACTAACCACAATAGACTCCATGCACTTCTTTTATCTATCTTGGACTACTGAACTTGATATCACTGCAGGTTCAGATGTTCAGTGGTTCTCTGACACATTGAATAAGATGGTTCTATCTGTTTAAATAACCGAAATGATTTACTGGTAGAAATCAGAATAATCTATTGAACATGTTCTGTAAACTCCAGCATACTGATTGTAACTGGGGGTTTATATGCCTATTATTAACACTTTTTGTATCACAAAAACATTGCACAAAATCATACACTGTTGATTTTTTTGAAATATAAACATTAAAAAAAAATTCTACAAACAACTCGCACGATTGTAAGATTTTACCATGAAGTAAATTACCAACAATGTGACCCTTTGATTCTTTGTGAAACTCATGGCAGACTGACTATCAGACTATCACAAGAAGGGGTAATGATGTAATCACAAAAACTCATTCCCTGGGTTACCCAAACATATTACAACCTACAAGATTATCACTCTTTATTAGTTTTGTGGTTAACATTTAAATAAATACATTTAGGGGATATATAATCACACTGTATATATAAATGTAATTATATACCTTAGAAAACAAAATTGTTTTAATTAAAACCAACAATGCATGTTTAATTGATTTGGAGGTACAAACATAAAAGCACCTAAATTAAATTTCTGAAATATTTGCTTTACTTGCATACAGCAGGACCCCAATTATCCAGACCCCGTTAATCCAGACTTCGCTTAATCCGGACTGCCGTTTTATTGACATCTACCATCATAAAATGTTTAATTCAGTAAAATTCTCAGATCAATATCAAAAATTAAATTTTTTATTTTTTTTTTTTCATTATTGATTATAAAAAGTTAAGCATAACGACAGAGACATTTTTTCTGATGCTGTAACAAAAATACAATAATCAAACACTTGTATGGTGGTAGATGAATACAATTCATTCAAATATCAAATTTTTCCATCAGCTAGAATCAACAAAAAACAATATGAACAGCTTTCGCACGCATTTGAAAGACGAGGCCCGCACTAGCCCGCCCTTTGATAATAGATAGAGGAAAAATATCAGTAATAAATGTCACACTGAAAATGATTGTAAAATATGTTCACACCATAAGCTCCAACCAGAGTTTTCTTATTTTATGAGGTGTCTTTTTAAAGTACTGTTTTGAAATAAAAATAAAACAAGTAAACATTTCTTAACAATTTAATTTTTACATGAAAGCCTGTACTTTAATCTACTTTTCTTTATAATTCTCACCAATATTAAGGAACTTATCTTATCGTACAACCAGCTTTTGCATACCATCCACGTAGAAATCTGCCGCTTGATTAGACAACCATTGCAATACAATCGTCTAACATCTTCATCATTGTCATGGCGCTGACCACCCAGATATTTCTTAAAATTTCTCCTGTAAGTTTTGGGCTTCAAACCTCGTCACCTTTCTCTCTGTACCACTCTAGGAAAGTCAAAGAACTGGCTAAACATTTGCTTTTGTGCATCTCAGTCAGCATTTTTGGTACCCAGTGTGAGCATAACTTTCAATAAGTTAAATTTAAATGTGCTGTCACAATTTCATAAAGCAAACATCTTTACACTTCAGAAAACGTATAAGATAATGACAAAATTGTAAAGTGTCTGTACTCTCTCACTTTTCCATCTACTTTCTGCAGCAAATCTTCAATAATGACTGAAGATCGCCCACTTCATTCCTCATCGTGCAGATTCGTACACCTATCTATAAAAGCTGTCACCCATTTCAGTACCATCCCATCACTCATAATGTTTTCTCCATACACTTCACTGAATTGATGATGAATTTCAGCTGCTTTCACGCCTTTAGCGCGAAGAACTCGAATCACAGCTTATTTTCACAGTCGGTGGGATTCTCATTCGTAGGAAGCATTCCAAATACTCACAAACAAATGTAAACACGGTCGAATGATTCTATATTTGTGTCTGTGGTTTGACAACAGATGGCGGTACATAACTCCATGGGGCAAATGCCGATCCGAATGCTACAGCAGCGGAATTTTAAAACTGCAATTACTTAATAAACACGCCTCATATATATCATAACAAACACCAAATCTTAGTTAAAGAAATTTCATGGTGTACTGTATATGGTTAAACTGTATTTATTTTTTTCATAAGCCATAACTTTATTTATTTAAAGGTTATCAACTCTATTTTATTAT
The DNA here is from genome assembly GCA_963513935.1 of Aphrophora alni. Classification (NCBI taxonomy): domain Eukaryota; kingdom Metazoa; phylum Arthropoda; class Insecta; order Hemiptera; family Aphrophoridae; genus Aphrophora; species Aphrophora alni. Next base: position 61,904,382 of record OY740769.1, on the reverse strand, counting down.
ATTTACTGTATTTCTTTTGTCATATTATCTATTTATATTTTTATTATTTATTGTTATTCAACATTTCATATCTGTAAATATTGTCATACATTCTAATTAATACTATAATCTGACTGGCCATAGAATCATTGTATATGTCCACGGGTAAATAAATAAACATATTTGGTGCCACGATTAATGTAATTCCTTCTTACAAGTCACTGGTGATGAAAGTATTTTCATTTCTAAAGATCTTCACTGAAACCAGTATGTATGTTTATTGTTTGATCTTGCCCAATCCAAGGTTACATACCGAGGAATAGGAATAATTTTCCTATCTCACCAACCTATCCTGCACTAATGGGGGTTGAATATAAAAGCAGAGGTAGTACAAAGCAACAGGATCTTAAATCCTAATCTCACATATTACGTAAATACTCATAACTTCATACTTCTAATGGATTTATAAAAGTAGCACTGCAGTTTTCATATTCATACAATTCATCGAAGTTATTGGATCTTATAAATATATTTGAACCATATTTTAGAAATTTCAGTAGTTTATAATACTTACCAATGCAATTCCTCGGCCCAGCGCTAAATGCTAAGTAAGCGTAAGGATGTCTTGCCCTAATTTTTTCTGGCAGAAAATTATCAGGGTTGAAAACTTCTGGATTTTCATAATGTTCTGGATCACGTTGAATAACTGCAAATTCCAACTTCAATTCAGTTCCAGCAGGTACGAGGTAGTCACCTAATAATAACATTACCCCAAATTGTTTTATCTGAAATTATTTACTTCTTTTTCTTATATCCAATTGATTATATTCAGTTTGTATTGCATGAAGAACAAAAAATACAAGTGACAAAGAATTCAAATCTTCATGCAACAACAAGTGCATAAAAAATTACTAATTGCACTACAATATAAAATGAATAAACAATCAAAGTTATTACAACCAATTAATTAACTAACAGACTGTTACAAGATTGCAATTTTATTACTGTTGTTCTGTAGTTTCATTTCCTATGCTGCATAGGCTATGCATGGTTTGATTATTTGGTCTTAACAAATCTTATAGTTCTTCGTTTTTGAATATGCTTTGTTTTTGCTTCACTAGGGTTGACGACTTGGGCTAAAAGAGCTTTGTAATTCTTAAAGTTTAAATGTAACCTCTATCCACTTTGCATTTATTATCAACATAATAGTGGTTTATATTTAAATATATTCACTACTCCCTTTCCTAGCATTTGTAACTCAGGACTTGTATCAAAAGAATTTGAATAAAGTTATTAATTATCACAAAAATATAACATTGTACAAATAAATATATGTTTTATTGCTTTCATTTTCTTATTAGAAATGTAACAAAATTAAAACATTAATCCATAATGTGTTACTAAAAAACGGTAAATTCAAACCAAAGAGTTTATTGGTTTTTTGAGTGATTAATGAGACTAATAAAACTTTATTATTATTTGATTATAATTAATTACATAAACTTCAATCAAAATTCCTTTCAAATAAAACAAAAACTGGTGTGTGCCACACCACACACTGGAAGTGATATCTTCTATGGCCGGCCAGTATTTCCAATATCTTTCGAACAATACGGGGGGGGGGACATGCTTCAAGAAAACTTTGCAACATTAAATTCAACAAGTTAATAATTTTATTATTGTTACTGAATATTATAATAAATTTTTTTTTAATTTATTCAAAAATGTGTATTGTAGATATGTATATATACATATAAAACCTAGATGTAGAAAACGGCACAATTGACAATCCTTAAAATTATCACTTATCATAATCTATAATAATTATCTGATTATCTCTATGCCATATATCTTAATGTTTTATATATTTAAAAATTTCAAATCATCATCATTATCGGTTTCATCATTAATTTGCATGTTATCTGTAGTAGTTTCGTATATATATATATATATATATATATATATATATATATATATATATATATATATATATTGAGTTCCAGCATTGTTACTTTCAGTTAATTCTAAAAAAGACACTATTGGCTTATGATAAGTAAAGTAAACTTTCAAAAATTTTTGATTGAAAATTTTTCAAAAATCTTGTAAATACAGCATCAATCGTTGTTCCGTACCTCGTCGTGCTCTGATTTCTGGCATTCGACATTTCCAAATTCAGTTTTTCTCTCAGAAAGTCGATCAATGGTTGTGCATTTTCATCGGAAAAATTAACATTAAAATCTCCACTAATTACCATTGGAATTTCATGAAAGTTTTGTTTAAGTCAATGCGTGACAGAAAATTGGAAATCGCTCATAGTTATATCTCTTTATATTTCTCCTGGAAAAAACATTAAAGATATTATTAAATTTTTGCACCAAAATTTGTTAATATATACTAAAGATGGTTCTGCGTTGCTTGAAGAAAACTTTCATGAAATTCCAAAGGTAATTAGTGGAGATTTTAATGTTAATTGTGCCGATGAAAATGCAGATCTATTGATCGACTTCTGAGAGAAAAAATAAATTTGGGAATGTCGAATGCCAGAAATCAGAGCACGACGATGTACGGAACAACAATTGACGCTGTATTTACAAGATTTTTGGAAAATTTTCAATCAAAAATTTTTGTCAGTTACTTTACTTATCATAAGCCAAGTAAAATATTAGTTTATTTTAAAGATATTAACACATAACTTTAAAAAATAATAATAATAATTGCAAATGTAAAAGGTGAACATTTATTAAAGTGACAAAATTAAAATATATTAAAAAACAATAAAATCTATCAAATTAGATTGTCTAAATAGACTTAAACAAACTTTGATAAATGATTGTCCAAAATAAGAGACTTATTCATTCTGCTAACAAAAAAATAATGAGACTGAAATCCACACTATGATGGCTTATATATGCAATTGCTCACCTAATTCAATTGATGATGCAATTTAAAAACACAAACATTCCACTGTAAACTGAGTCACAAAGTTAAAATAACGTCCATCCACAACGCAACCTGATGCAACACTGAACAGGTTTTTAAATGATTGACTCATACCATGTGGGCTTGGAGAGGATTCCTGTCTGAACAGGCAAAGATTTTTGTCATCATTGCGCATGTGCGAGCCGACCAGCCAGCTGACTGATTATGCAGTTCTTATGGTACGCAGTGACCGTACATGAGTTTGCGGTTTTACTCCCATCCCAGAAAGTGCCCGACAGGCCTATAGAAGTTATCACTTCAAAAACATCAATCAATAATCAAATAAGTGAGTTGAAATTATTCTTGATTGAAGTTTATGAAGAGAAATTAATCAATTAATAATTAAGTTTTATTAGTTTCTTTTAATCACTCATAGAAACAAGAAAATTATAAGTCTAATATTTCCTATTAAACCACAAAAGTATGAGCTTGGGATTTTATTAACACTCAGCAGTTGCAGTAAGTGGTTAACAGAATAACTATCAGGAATATTTCAATTTTCAATTCCATATACTGTATAACTAAAATATTATAAAAATAGTTTAGAGTTTAATAGAGCACATAACCTATCAGTACAGATTTTGTATGGGTAGGAGACACAGGCTTAACTTGGAAAGTGGTCCATTGTATTACCAAATACTACAAAAAAAGAAAAAGAAAAAACACTAACATTCTGAAATATTTCGTAAACACTGTTCCCTTTCTCAATCAGTAGAGAGTATAAAAAGAAGACTGAACAGTTATATCTAGGATGGATCTGTGTTGAGTGTTGAACCACAGATACGATAATATAGTTTAGGAAGATCCATTGTGAAAATGTGATAGGACAGTAAGATAGAACAAAGCTTACACTATTTTTTTTTTTTTTTTTTAATCATAAAATCGATTGTGTCTCCTATCCATACAAAATTTAACCTATTTATAAAAATATTAACAGGCTTCTGCTTTTCCCCCATTTTTCAACAACTCAGCTTTAAAATATTATCAAAATCATGTATATAATACTTATACTTAACACACTAGCCAAACACAGTTGCACTTTTGTGAATTCTGAAGTGTTCAGTATTCTAAATGGAAATTGGCTAAATCATAAATTTCTGAAAACAATAATTATAGGATCAGATGAAATTGGAATATTAAAAATAGTGGTTTATGATTATATTTATTTTTATTAATATGCTCTCAGAAAATATTGGCACAATATTTTTTTTTTATTTATGTATGTTTAACAGATAAGTAAGTCATGCCATATGCTTTTAAAATCACAATTAGTGATTTTTTCCATATTGTTATTAGATGTCAGTAACTTTATTCTTGACCCCACAGAAGTGTAGATTTGTTTAGTCTTTGCTATGGTTTGTGTTCAAAATGTTTCTTACATAACATGATCCTAAAGACTTACTTAGGTAGATATTAAATGAAAATCACAAGCATAAATACTGAATTATTACTATTTCAAAATTCTGTCTGTTATTTAAAATTCATCATATTAGATACAATGTTAAATATTTTTTTACAGATAAGTTTTTTTATCATCATTATCAAAGAACAGTTTTATTCTTGGTGTTTAAAACAACATCCAACTGTCATATAGGGATGGTTAAAAAAACTGCAAATTTTAACTGTACAGAAAATTTAATGAGTATTATATAAAAAAAAGAAGTTTTTTTTAAATATCAGGCTTGAATTATTAAATAATGATAACTTATATATTCTGGTTATATATTTGTAAAACTAAATTCGGGTTTTTGTTCACACTCTGAAACTCCTAAAACTAAAATATTATTTTACAAACTTCTAACCAAACTATATCATCCATGAAGAATTTAAAAAAGAGTAAATATGAAGTGGGGAGAGTGATTTTTACCACAACTGGTATATTGTGATTGGGACTTTACAAAATTACTATATTTCTTTTAGTATAATACTAGAATTATTTTGAAAAGAATATTGGGTTATTTAGAACATAAACAATGATATATCATTATTTTTTACATAAAATAGTTCATAGAAATTAAATTATAATATATTAATGCCTGATGTTACCAACACTACAACAATTGTATTAAGTGTGTTTTTGTTTTATTCATTGTGATGGTGCCTCAAAGATACTGATATAGCTGTAAAATAAAATTTAAAAAGATTACATAACAGAAACAAAAAATGAAAACATACAGTTTTGTAAAACTTGTATAACATTGCCTTCTTGAATTTTTATTGCAAAGAATTTGGGAGTATTATTCTGCTCCTCTTACCAAGTACTTTGAGTGGTGGAGATGTTTCTAAAATTAATTAATAAATATTCAGGTATATTTATATGTTTACCACCATCATGGATAGTGAGGAAATTGAATGTTATATTTACTACAGCAGTGTCCTTATTTTAAAGAACAAACAAAATTTTCAAGATAGTTATAAATTGATTATGCGTTAGTTAGATATCTTCATTTTGTCTGATTCATAGTTAAAGGAAAGAATTAAATATACTGATTATTTCTGTCAATCTCTGTAAGTCATATCTGCTTAGGATGTATATGATACAGTGGCCAATGATGGTATTTGCATTTTTACAGTTAATATGAAGAAAGTACTTGTAAAGCAAAAGTAAGATTAATATTTGCTGGGACAGACAGGTAGTTCTAAAACATTCAAGTCACCTAAGATGATGTTAGTAGAAATAGATGAGTGTGAACAAATTTGTTGATAACATTGAGCAACTAAACCCTGTGCAGTGGCTGATAATGAAATCGTGGATAGCTATGACTATCCAGGGGGGCCAGCGAGCTGGGAGGGCCTCCGAGCTGGGAGGGCCTGCAAGCCTGGACCGGGATTTTTTTTGGGAAATTTTACCGGGACCCGGGACCCGGACCCGCGACGGGTCCTGCCACATGGGCCCCCCCTATCATAACAATATTTTTATGAGTATTATCAAGAAATTACTAAAATAAGGTAAAATGTCTTCAGATAAGATTGTGCATCGTGCATCCAAAACGGCAATAACCATTATTTTTTAGAGAGCAGTATTTATTATTTAATGTCATGATACGAAGTATGTGTATTGTTTACCATTGGCCGATAAGTAATGCAGCTATCCCTACGCCGCGCATCGCGGTGACTCACCGGCGCCGGCCGGCAAAAAGATAAACATCCGGGAAAAGATTATTGGGAGAGGGGGGGCCCGATGAACAAATTTGCGGGGGGGCCTGCGGGTTCTTATCGCCGCCACTGTGACTATCCTCTCGTCTTTTATATCCTAAATCTAATTGATGGTATCAAGACTGTTTTTCCAGAATATGATTCAAAGCTGGTTCATGGAGGGACATTTTAGCTAGCAAAGAAAAAAAAATTGTAGCAGGCAACAATCTTCCTGGTTAAACCTAATCAATGGAAACGGAGATGGTTTATGGGAATAGAAAAATATACAAATCCAAAATTGTTATTAATATTTGTACAGAGTATTGTGCTCTTTCTCCTTCCTTTCCAGAAAATGAATACAATGAGAACATTGGCACTGAATTTCTATTACATACCCCTCACCCCCAACAATAAGAAAATGTACACTTCTGGCTTAGAAACACTCTTACCTAACTGAAGATCATTTTGTAAGTATCGAGCAACAGCTGGTACACTAGGGTAAAGCCTCAATGTTTCCTTTATCACTCTTTCCAAGTATTTCATTTCAACAAGATCAGCTGATGTAATTCTTCTGTTTGTACCTTGAAAAATACTGTCCAGCTCTTCAGCCACTTTGTTCTAGAAAAAAAATATTAAAATTAAATATTTTTTGTGCTTATTTTTATTAGTTCCATTGGTTATTAACCTTATAAGTTGCAATCGATAATTGGATGTCTAAACTGTGTGTGACGGTAGTGTGTAGACAAAGTAAAAACAGTTTTTTACAAACGAACAATTCACCAAATAAAAACAGTTCTATCCCAATAATCTAAGTACCATTGTAAAGCTAATGATCTATACTTATTAATTCTTATAACCAAAAATTTCTAAATTGCAATAGAAATAATTTAATAAATCACTAAAATTACTTACTAAAGTTAAGTTAAGTTTAATAAATCGCACTTATTTGCTAGGGAAAAAACGATACATTTTGTCGCAGTAGTAAACAAAATGTATGTCTTCTTTGTCACAAATCCACTTTTCTGTCAAACTATTCCATATCTACACTGTGTAGTATTTTCTTTCTCTTTTGAATGGTGCCTTCCAAATTATTCTCGCTCTCATAGTTAATGAGACATAGACATTTTGAAAGATCATGACTAAAACAATTAGTTCCTTTTGCCATTTGTAATAATAATGCCACTTGATGTCAAATTATTATTAGTATTTAATTTTTTCTTTATTATTATTTTTTTTGTAATAATTTATAACATCATTGAAAAGAGGAAGTTTGGAGGTTTCGTGAGAAATATAGCATGTTTCTCTTGGAAAAATATTTTGGTAGAACATTGAGCTTCCCAGATGGAATTTGTTTTTTTTTTTTTTTTGACACTAACCGAGATGATTCACAAACAAGTATACTACAAAACTTTTGCATAACTTAAAAAAAGAAAAATTTGGTTATGTGGTTGTCATGGGCACTTTCTTAGATTTTTCATTCTTTTTACTAGACATTTTTTAATTCTTGATACATACTAACTCCAAACTGTTACTTATATATGACTTTATCATTTCACAAATGAATTCTATGAACCTTTATGAGAAAATTTATAAATAACAAATGGATTTACTATTATTATACTATTACTATTTTTTGTGATTAAAAAAAATAAATAAAAATATTGACAAATTAGCAAAAATGGAATGTTGTTATACTGACAGTTGTAGAGTTCTATGATATATTGTTCTTGAAAATTAGGAGAACCATAATGTACAAAAATTCTGAAATATATTTTTGACACTACCCTTTGTTGGATAAGGTTGAATTTTGGAGGCTTGGTTATGAAAATGTAGTCACACCATATTTTAACTAATGCAACATAACTAGGCCAGAATCATAAACTAATAGTGCTAGATCATGAACTGACTGATTATGCATTTTGACATAAAACTTTTGGCACCGAAAATCAATTAATACTCTTACCGGTTTCAATAAAGCTACAAAAAATGACTTGTAATATTCCTTAAATCTCAATTCACCATACTGGGTATATTGCTTTTTTTGCCGTCTAGAATAACAATGACCAATGATGGAAATCATTCATTTAATGCCAAACCACACAGGTAATTCATTACATGGTTAAAATAGACAAATATTTAATCTGGTTAAAAACTAGATTTGATTTGAAATTCCTTCAATCATATTATTTCAAAAATGTAATACCAAATGAGACAAAGGGTACCCGATAAAGTGAATTATTCCTGATAGTAGTTCCACTCCTCCATTTTCATTAGTGACATCAATCTTGAACTAACCATCCCAAGATTTGTCCAAAAAATGAATAAATACCAGAATGCTTCCTGCAGACAACACTGGAGTTCATCAATGCTAGGTACCACGGATTTCACTGGATTTTAAAAGGTGGTTCAGTTGAAACTTCTAAACTAAACAACAGAAACAGAGTTTGTCCTACCATCTGGATCTACCTGTAGTAGGCCTACTAATGCTAAACTACTTCCAATGTATGGAGTACTTGGTTAAATTCGCTTCATCTCTGTAAACAGTATTTGCATTTTTTTTGTTTGGCTCTAGATCAGTCTTACAATTAATTAAAAACAGTGACCAACACAGTTCCACTACCACATGACATGGTGAAAATGTTACACATGCAAAATATTAACTTCTAATTGATATCTAGTCTCAGTGACGTTCTCATCAATGAAAGAGCTTATCACTTGATTGGCCTTGCAACAAAACTACATCCTGCACCAACAAGACAGATATCTGAGAGGGGTATCTAAGAAGAGGGTGTTTGAGAAAAGTGTGTCTAACAGAAATTAGAAAAATGTATAAGTGGCTGTACAAATCTGTGGACAAAGAGTACAATGGGTTGTGCTCTCTTAAAAATTCAGAGAACCCCTTCTGATGTGTCACATTTTCGAGATGTACCAAGGTCAACTGCCTGATGATTGCTGATTATATAAGCGCAGGGCATATTATCATGCAAACATACTTGAATAAATTTACCTAGCCGAATCTCCTCATTGTTTGGTTTGTGGCAGGAAATATGAAACAATTGAATACATCTTATTGTACTGTGAATCTGGTAATATTGCAAGAAATAGTCTAAAAAGTAAAATGACTACAACTAATACAGAGTTTGCAAACATCACAAAAATCCTAGATATAGGGCATTGGCAAAGAAATTTTTAGGAGATATCGAGCCATCGAAGAGTTAACTCTGAAAGCCCATGGTAATAGGTAGAGACAACTCTGTTGACTTGTCTCGTACTGAGCTGAGTGTGTCTTCAAAACTTAGGTCCATGTGGCATAGCGTTGAAGTAGGCAATTTCCACCTTGCCATTTTTTGGCTGCTGGTGCTGACTCATAGCTTTTTTGGAGTCGGCACGTAGTTTATTCGAGTGCTGATGTTTCCTGTTGGAATGTACGGACATTCCCATTCGGGTTCTCTCTCCAGCTGTGTTGAACCTTGCTGAGATGGTGCTGACTTCAAGTATTTTGTCAGCTACTGCTGCAAGTCATTCAAGATCGGCCTCTGAGATGGCGGCTAAAATCCCTTATGTGTGAGTTAAAGGGCCCTGAGCCAGATTGTTTTCAGGACTTCATTGGACATGGTGTTGCTTGCTAGGGTTTGCATATCATGTAACAGCTGAGTGGATGTCAAATGTCCTAACTGTGTCTTTTATAACAAGCGTAGGATGTGATGTTCTTGACTCTAGCTGAACCTCTCCTTCAATGTAGTATAAGGCTGATTTACGGGTTGTGTCACTAAGTTGGCCACTTGCACCAGGAACATGTAGGGCAGCTGGCTGTAAAGAATTGAAATCTTCTGTCCACTGTGGCAAACCTGTTGGTACTGAATATGCCTTCCACTTGAAAGTACCATAGTGTTGGATATTCTTCAAAGAATGGCGGTAGGCATGCTGGAAAGTTGACGGGTGCAAATGGATTTGTGGTTGTTCCTGCTGATTGTTCTTATGACTTGCTGTCTTGTAATCAGATTGGGGTCACCAATTGTTGGAGCTGGAATATTTTGGGGTTTGACTGAAGATAGGGGTACTATCATTTATGTATCAGAAGGGCTTCGACAATATGCGTATTCAATAGGAAGTGACTTTGTAGGAATTCGTCCCAAGGGGATCAGTCCTCAGACAATGAATGAGGTAGAGTGCCATCAGGATCAGTCAACAGACCACTCAGAGGTTCGAATGTACTTTCTGGACCAACCTTTAGGCAATGAATGGGGAAGTCCTTGTTCCCGGGATCAGCCGACAGACCATGGAGGTAACGCTCATCCCGAGGGGATCAGTGGAATCTTGCTTGCAAGTCTAACTGAAATGACAGACAGGGTTGTCAACACTACGATATTGGGATGTTACTATGAGCTGTTTGAAATTTGGAGTGAGTTATATTGGGAGATTCCAGAAATATAGAGGAATAGGCTTGACGCTGAAAAAGTTGTGATATGTGACTGCTTGCGTTGTGTCTTTTTAGTTTTAGAACTTCATTCAAAATTTCACCATGGCTGATTAATTAATTAGAGTAATGACATTCGAGGTTCTCCAGAAGACCAACTCCCATTTTCGGATATTATATTTATTAACTAAAAATTAGAAGAGTGGACAATGTGGTACCAACCAATTCCAAGTCTTTTTTTAAGTATTATTTTGTTCTGAGAGTGTTTAATTAGTAATCATTCATAATTCAGTCATAAATTAAATTAATCTCTTCAAAGCTGGATATCCTAATGGTGGGCAGATCTGGGGTGAATATTTACACCTAAATATGGGCTTGGGCCAGAAAAATGTTTTGTTTCCAAAATGTATACCGTAGAGTAGGGCTTAATGTAACGGTATACTACAGAACTACTATTTCCTACTACAGATTTTCAGTATCACTGATTACCTCTCTAAATACACTACATTTTTGAAGAAAATATTGACTAAACAAAAAATAGTTTATTATCTGGGTAGTCCTTATAAACACATTTTAGAAATAATTTGTTGGAAATGTCTTGTAAAATATTTTAATATCATATATTATTTCTTTTTTGATTTGGAAAGTATATATTTATTTCCATTAAAATACAAACATATATTACCTGAATATCTGGATGATTTCCTAGAAGAAGCAATGCCCATGCAAGTCCATTTGATGTTGTGTCGTTCCCCTGAAGAATAAACAAAATATAACCTTAAACAACTAATGTCAGCCTAAAGGAAAGTGGCTACATTACTATCGACAAAGAGTTAATTATTTTTTAACTTTATTAATTAAAAAGATACTTTAGGTAATTTTTTTTTTATTTTCAATTTGCAAAAAAAAAAATAATTTCAGTACTAAATAATATATTTAGTAATGAAATTAATATAATATAACAATAATATAACAGAAGTATCTAGATATGAAAATACACTTCTTTACTCATTGATCTAGGTGTGTTATGTTTTAATTTTTCACTCTATTACTTAAGTTATTAGGCAAATGGTGTAAATAGCACCCCCACAACTCCAGCAGGTCAAGGGGCGCATTATATAAAGGAATTCAAAAAATAAAATGTAGTCAACGCATTATCATCAAAATAAATTTTACAATGAAAAATATTTCATTAAGATATCTTAATTAAACTGTTCCATAAATATTATAATCACAGATCATAAGTCAGAAACCGTAATCATTATGGTTGCACAATTTGTTTACTAGCAGTTAACAATAATGCCGCCCCACCCAAACTTATCAAGACCTATTTGAGGAATACAATGTCTAACCCCAGACTGAGTTCTCTGGCAGTTTTGAACATTGAACATGAACAGGCTTGTGCTAGCGACCTTATCACGTTAGAAGACAAGTATTTTCACATGAAGAAAAGAAGAACTTTTAAATAATTGTAATTATAACAACTTATAAGATTTTTGTAAATAATAAACCTTGATGTGTAAAGTTGCAGTCTTTTGTTTCTTTTTATAGATGATAAATTAGTTTAAACTTAAAGCTTACATGTTCTTTTGAGTGTGATTGGCATATTTAATTACAATGCTACCAACAGATAGATGGTCATGTAAAGAATGTGCTATATATAAATTAATTTACTTTCATTTCAATTTATAGTAAAAATAATATCTAATTACTTCCAGGTAGTAATTACTCATAAGACCAAGGGGTCAAAGGGTGGAATTCTTTAAGGGTGGAGAGGGGTCATCTAGAGCTGACAAGTTACAACAAGTTACAACTTCGTTTTTTGGTAGGGATGGCAGTCTTGTACCTGCAGGGGGTGCCAATCAATATAGATACGATACTGTATTAGGCAGACAACATAATACCAAAGATTTATATATATATATATATATATATATATATATATATATATATATATATATATGTATATATATATATTTATTTATTTATTTATTTATCTATACACACAAACACAGTCATTTTCTTCAGTTTTCCACTTAACCAGAAATTTCACTGGATCGTGATATAACTTTAGTAACCCTATGTCCTTAGGATGAAGAACTCAAATTCATCATCATTATTTTTATATTATGAAACAAAAGTATGTCATGAAATTTATATCAATTATTTAAACATTCTATATATAATTAATTCTACAGTTGAATAAATAATTACACATAATTCAATTGATTCAAATAGATCAAAAAGAAACATTTATTTATAAGTTGAAAATCGTTTTGTTTTAAAGTCTAAGAGGAGCAGCTGTTTTATTTTTAATTAAGAAAACATAATGTAACAAATTATTCCTGTACATATCTAATTAAACATGATTGTTTATAAGAAGTAGGTAAGGTTATGATTCTAAGGTTAAGAACTGGTATGAAAAGATTAATTAATTTATGAAAAGTTAGGTATGTAAGGTTCTTTATATTTCTTGTTTATTTTGTTACTTAACTAGGAAATAAGCTACCATGTCCCCTTCAAATACTGTTCAGATCTTCACATAATAACTTTCCAACTAGCAATTGTTAAAAAGAATTCAACAACTTTGTATATATAAACATAAAACTGGATTGCTCCAGTTATAGTGAAAGTTATTCTAATTAGGCTTCATGATCAATGAAAAGCACTGTGTTCTTGTTAGGAAAGGAGTTATAAAACACAGTATATGGGGAACTTGGTGCACTGAAATATTAACTACTGCTATTGTCACTTGTGCTAATGATAATGATAAAAAAAAAGGAATTCAAAATTATTGTTTATTGGTATATAATTTAAGCCCCTAAACTACAATGTTTATTTAATTATTTTTATAGTTATATTGCAAAAGTCAATACAAGTCTAATGATTCGGCATTAACAATTCAGTCACTATTGTCACTTGTGCTAATGATAATGATCAAAAAAATGAATATAAAATTATTGTTTATTGTTATATAATTTAAGCCCTTAAACTACAAGGTTTGTTTAATTATTTTTAGAGTTATATTGCAAAAGTCAATAAAAGTCTGATGATTTGGCATCTAAAAGTTCAGTAAATGCAATAATCTAGCATATGGGTAAACAACAAAAATAGAGTTGTTATGAGATATTGCTGACATTTTATGTCACTCTTTGTGTAGTGTATATGCTATGTCATATTTATATGAATTCTTACAGTGGTTTAAAATTTTTGTAAGGGAAATAATTTCATGCAACTCATAATTTAAAAATTTCATTTATACTCCAATTTTTTTAAATAAATAAACATAGTTTTAATTATTTGTGTTTAAATGAATATGTCAACAATATTGCAGCAACAAACTGTAATCAAGATTCTAAAAAGCACCAAATGATACAGCTAACATCAAAATTTGTATATATATGTATGTTTAGGTACGCCCAATCTAGGCTGTTCTGGTAGAAGTATGAAGTGCTACTTAAACAAATGTTGTACAAGCATGAATATGGATGGATTAAGTAATTAAGTTTCTTGATTTTAAGTATTTTATTTAGTTACTGGCTATACTACACATACTTTAGTTCAAGTACTTAATAAATTCAAGTAGAAATGTAGTGTTATGCCTAGAGATCACACATGCAAGAGGCCCTTCATATATTACACACTGACACTGAGGAAAAATACTATAATTGTTTCATTTGCACTCATTTCTTGTTTTTTTTTTTTAAATGATTTTATAAATTCATTTTAACGATATTTTATTCTTTGTATGGTAGCAAAATGATATGTATCATAAAAGCAATTAGGAAAAAAAAACATAATAATAATAACTAAATAATTTTTATAAAACTGTAAAACACACCTCAAACATAAACGTGTCAACTTCTTCTCTGATTTCATGATCAGTTAAATTAGAGCCTTCCTCAGAAGCATCCAACAATACATCCAGAAGAGCATTCCTCTTTTTTATTCCTAAACAAACTTAAAAACTGAAGATTTATGAAATTCTCTCTTTCACACACACACACTATTTATAATACCTCATATCTTTATCACTTAGTCTTGGTCATTTCCGATCTTCATTAGTACTTATGGATGGCTATTAAGCAATAAAATTAAAATTGTGATTTTTAGATCCTGGAATAATTTTACACATTATAATGTATTAAAACAAATTCCCTAATAATTTTTAATCTAGAAAAGATTCTTAGGTTGAAAAGTTTAAATTAGGCTTTAATACTATTTTACTAAAGAAATAAAGAACACTATGTCAATGTTGTGGTATTTATAGCTTACAACACATTTGTAACTACTATTTTATTTTCAGCCATAATCAAGCTTACAACATCTAAACCTAGTGGTAATAACAATTTAAATTAGGTTTATTTATGTGGTTTTCTTACAATTATTATCAATTTTGATTGCTTGTGCTGAGATAACTGGGTAGCAAATTAATATTCACTAAAATATTTTCAGCGTTGATTATTATTTTTTAATAATTTCATTCATATATACACATTTATAACGACTGTTAAAAAAGTATCCAATTTTAGGCTATAAAAAATAAAATAACTCATGAGTAGGCCTGAACTCTACTGAGGCCTACTCTACATGAGCATTACTCTGGCGTGAAGTTATATAATAAACTGCCACAATATCTGAAAAAAGAATATTTGTTGTGGAGTTAAAGAAATGTTTGCAAAGTTCCTAGCACAACAGAAATTATATTTGGTTAAAGAGTACTTGGAGTTGTAAAAATATGTAAAATGTTTTTGTGTTATTTATTGGTTTGTTATGTTTGTATATATTTATTTATATAATAAAATCCATGTGTAAGATAACTGTAATTGTGTAAGGTCTACTTTGTGATATAGAACTGTATTTAGTGTAATTGTGACAATCCAAATGTGTACTGCAGATGCATATTTATACCTAATTGAGCCAATTAATACAATACAGCACATAGTCTCCTTAGAGTTGTATACACATCTCTCAATTCTCCCACAACCATGGGAAGCTTTCCTTAAAGCTTTCTTTGGATAATAGGCAAAAACCAGAAGTACTATGATGAAGTCTGATGAGTAGAGAGCCTGAAGTAACACAAGTATTTTGTTTGATCAAGAAATTATGAATCAGATGTGAGAATGAGATTGAACAGTGTCAAGATGCAGCCATCAAGTTGCCGCTGCCCTAAGGTGTCTTGCACCACATGGAATGAGGAAGATGTCAAAGGACCCCAGGTAGTATTCTTTGGAAATGTTTGTAGTAAATTTAAAAATAGGGTGAAGTTAATTATTTATTAATTATAATTTATTAATTTATTAATTTGCTCGACTTAAGGGCGCCAGATGTGTTAACATCAATTTTGAAAAAGGAAAAGAAGTTAATTTTCGTTATTAACAAAAAAATCTCTAGGGTCGCAGGCTCTTTTTACGGTGTACTTACAGTGAATTTGGTATTGCAATGAAAACACTTGTCTCTGAAATATTAACATACAGATTTATTAAACATTCAAAGAAACATCCTACAAATATTATTAGTAAAAAAAAATCATATTTATAAATACTAGTTATCATTTAGTTTTAATAACAAATCATGGATTTATATTTCCTTTATTTAAGTACTTTCAAATTAATCAACTTTATCTTCAAAATGCTTCTACAAATAAAATTGTTGCAACAGGAATTTAATCTATGAAATTTTGAGTAACTTTGCAGCTCTCTACAACAAAGGATTCTAATTTATTATTTAAAATTTTATTTTTTATTATTTTTTCTTGAAATAATCTAATATAAAGAATTTTTTATATTAAGAAACATGTACAAAAATTAATTTTCAACATAACACAGATTATTAATCAAATAGGTAATGTATAGCGTCTATACCAAAACGCCGACAAAAAAATATATTGTCTGAACACGAGGAGAAAACTGATGTCCGGCAAATTGAAGTTTTACAGCTCCTCGTTGGTTCTCCATCATTCAAAAGTCGTTTTCTCGAATAGTTTGAGAATGTTCATAACTCACTAACATGTTCAGTCTTTCTGAAATCATTTTTATCTCGCGGTATATAGTTTTTTCTTTTAACACAGTCGTACAGAATAATCGTTCTATTACATGAGTCTATTGTCCACTATAACTGTTCAGTTGTATTGTAATGAGAACTTATCACTTGAAAACACTCTTTACTTTTATAGTTCAATGTTTTAATTACACTTTAACAACATTTTTGTTAAGTTAAGCTCATTAGTGCAATTCAACGAATCGGGCTCTAATCTAAGACATTTTAAAAAACACAACTTGTCCATTCAAGCGGTGGACTCCAACTAACTAGTTGCCATGAGGCAAATCTCACTTCCGAAAGCGTTCCTTCCGGTTACATATTCACTGCCATAGTTATTATATATATATCATCACATAAAATCAAAATTCACATATAAAGAAATTAAACACTCGCAAATATTTGTATTGTACTAATACTAAACATTTTTATTTGTTTTTAGCCTTGAAAATCTATTTTTTCTTTATAAATGAGTTTACTTGTTTAAAATTATTATTCGAACTTTCCATCTCTATGGTTTAACCGCGTCTTTTAAATGAGTCAATATTTAGATCTGACTTTTCACACTGTTACAAAAACCCCACAAAGATTTGTATTATAATACAAGTATTGTAACACAAATCTTTCTATATATATAAATTTCAAATCGAAGAAAAAAAATATAATTTTTCAATAGATTTTCAAAACTTTTTATTTCAGAAGCTAAGGACTTCATAAAAGAAAATAAGTATCCCTAGTATACTTAATTTAAGAAAGATTCTCTTTTCTTATAAAAACTAAAAAATCTATTTACTAAATCCTACTTTACTATCTTAATTTATTTACGTTATCATAACTCATCAAAACTAAATATAATTCCATTAGCACTAAACCTTATCTCTATTTACATAAAGAAAACCCTACATCCGCTTTATTTCCAACATCCGTTGACTGAAACTTTCCCATCAACATTTTTTGTTGACAGGATCCCGTCACTCAAAGCTTATCTCCCAGACAGCCGTCTATATACTTTTTCTCGTCTCATCCTCTTTGCCAAGACGACATTTCTACATCCTTTGAAAATCTACCTTTGACTCTAAATATTCATCTGAATAATTCCTTCAACTTAATACAATTAAAATTTAAAACTTCTCATTATCATTTAACACCATTACAAAATTATTTACTTATTACTCAAAATTACTTCAATTTACTTTAAAACTTTTCAATTATCATCTTATATTATTATTTATTTTAGTTTAAATCCAATAATTACTTATTCTTTATCAATTCTCAATTACTCTTTGTCTCGCTGGGATAAAATGTTAACTACTGATTTTACAATCACAAAAAACTCTTTTCTTCAACTAAAATTCAAAATATAACATCATTATTATCAAAAAAAATAAAATTACTTACAAAACTCATCTATTTATTTCAAAATTACCTCTTTACAATTGTATTGTCTCTCAGTATCCTTTTAGTACTATATCTCAAAATTATTTCCATCTTAAATCCTTCATATTTTAATAATTAAAGTTGCACTAATCCTCAAAAAACCTCTTTATTATTCATATTTGTGTAGCCCACGTAGGTTACCTACATCATTTATATAAATAATCTCTTTATTTCAACGTAGCTTCCTTTAAAAATCATAATAATCGCCGTATTTCGTAGAATTCCTTAAATCTCCTTATGTTTCATTAAAATCGCCGCATTCCTCTTTATATATCATCGCAGTACTCAAAAAACCTCTTAAAACTAAAATTTAACCATCAATGCAACTTAACTACTCTTTTTATAAAAGCTTATTAACAGAACAACTTCATTTTAAATACCACTTTACTCAACAATTCTGTAAAGTCATCATCTTCATATAAAACTCAAAAAATCTCTCATTTAAATTACTTCATTAAAATCTCCTTAGTCATCAATTACTTAAATTAAAAAAAACTTCAAAAAATAATAAAATTTACATTGCTTTCCCAGCTAACACCGTATTTCATCAAAATCTTTAGACACCTTTATCAAATAACTTCTCACCATCATCTATTATCTTAAATTCAATTATTATTTATTAAAAATCGTTAATTCTTTTATTTTATTTATAAATTTCATCAAAATCTCTCCTATCATTACTAATTTACTACTTTTTCATTAAAAAACAAAAACTTAACCTCCTTTATTCATTATTTAACATCAAAAAACTTAAGAAACTTAATTATTATCTGTCTTGGCAAAACTCACCTAGATTCTCTAACCTTTAACCAATTTTTTTTTTTTAAATTTTCCACACCATAAATCACTTAAGACTAACAACTTTTTATCATATTATTAAATAATTCTGGATGTTTACAACATCAAACATACAAATTATCATTTTACAACTTAATATCTAATTACATATTCTAATTTATCAACATTTTTTACAATTTCACCAAAATTTTAATTTATTTCATAAAAAACTTCTCCTTTCTGTCACGTCCGGTTTATTTTTAAATATATACAGATTGATCGCGTCTGCATATATATCCTACAATTTATTTGCCTTCAACATCTGTCTAAGTTTTTTATTACATGATATCTTTTCATGTAATAATGTCATCATTATTTATTATGCATTTTACCTCACTACTTTCCCCACCACAGTCCTTCTGACCGCCTACTTTTTACCGTGCATACTTCTAATTGCTCTTTGGACTCTTACACAAAGTAACATGTTGTGACGTTGAAATGTGCAATGGTTGAATGCAATATCCCTACTAAATTCAAGATAAAGCCCAGAACACATCCCTATTTCACAACACGCCCTCTATGCAGTCCCAGAATGCCTTATTCTTACGAATAAAACATTCCATTTTGACTACACAAACTCCTACCTCCTCCCAAAAATGTTCATGTACTCCCTAAATGCATTTACACGAAGAAAATTTTAAAATTCATAAAAAATTTCATTCAAATCGCATCATCCGAAGTTGAAATAATGTTTATTTTTACCAATCTTATTACTAGCATCGTCGATTTTCTGTTTATGTAATCCTTTCTAGACGTTATTATTCAAATTCAAAAAGAAAATTTTATTTTTAAAATTTATTCTAAGTTCTTTACTTAGAAGTTTTACATTTAATACTATTAAAGTTATTCAAGTAATCAACTTTTTATTTTTATCTACGTTATTTAAAACCAATTATCCTTTATTTAAGTAATTTTTATTTGAAAACGCAAGTTAAATTAGAATTATAAACCAAAAGTTTTTTATTTTCGAGAACAGTATATTCATAACACCCTGTACTGGTCTCTATGCTATACGCAATAGAATCTTAGGCTTGATTTAGGCATAAACAATTTCCCCTTTGTATATAGGTGATGCAATTCTTTATCTGTTTACTGATAAGGAATCGACTATGAAATCTTTTTAGCTCCAATACGGTCTGTAGATGAATCTCAACTCTCATCACATTATTGAATATTCAACATTGAATCCACCTACTTAATATTGAATATTATTTCTTCAACACTACTCTGTCCTTGCTTCGAACTAACTATCTTATCTATGTCACGTAACCTCAATATTTATGTTGGAATAAACAACACTCGGTTATTTACTGATATAAACCTTAGCGTCTTTCACTTAGCAAATACCTAAACTTTTTCTAAAACTAAACTCTTAATCTTTTAACTTGGCTTATTATTTAGTTATTTATTAATACTCATATTATTGTTATTTCAAATTATAAACTATACATTTATTCAAATTCAAACTATTTACTAACAAAATCTTAACTACTTTTTATTAATTATCTTTCACAATCTAGTCCGTTTGTTTATAAAAATGTCTTTACATTTATATCAGTCGTTCCAAATTTCAATTTATTACAACAATTATAAATTATCTATTTTTTACGATGGTTTCCCGATTGGTGAAAGATTTTAAAGTACATGATTAAATTTTTTAACACACTTCTATAGTTAAATACTACTTCTGGCTTAGAGATCTGTTCTAGGCTAGGTCTTGCAAATGACCCTTCCTCTACAAAAGATTCCCCTTTGTTATTGTCTGGAAGTATTGACAAAACAACTTTTCCTTTCTCTCTTACGGACATACCTACATCTCTCTTTCTCTCAAACACCTTAGAATCTACTGACCTAATTTCAACATCTGTTAGTTTAGGAATTCTAACCCCACCATTTTTATATATCATCACAAAGCCTTCCTTTACTATCTCTACATTTTCATTTTCAAAATTATATTTAAAGTTAGATTTTTCACAAAAACTTTTAATTTCTTGTTCTTGGGTTTGAAAGATACTCTTAAATTTTATCATTACATAATTTTTAAACTCTACATTCTTATGACCCACTTGTTTTTTAGAATAGACAGCTGATACCTTTGTTATTAGATTATTTACTTTTACTTTGTTTTTTGAATTAATTATTCCACGCTTCACCCCACCAGACTTGGTAACCCCATCATTTTTCTTAATTTCAACATTATCTATTAACTGTTTTAAATCATTGTTTTCAAAAGATTCATTTTGACTTATCTTAGGCCTATTCATTATTTTAATTTTTAATTTTTCTAGCTCAAATTTACTGTTCATACTTTGCCCAAACTTTTCTATTTCCCCCAACATCTTAAACTTAATCTGACTTAAACCATCATTTACAACACACTCATTCTTGCTTATGTTAGGCTTAACTATTGTCTCATTTTTTAATTTTTCTTGTTCTACTCCCTGATTCCAATTATCAAATTTATTATCTAAATCTTGCTTTGTTTCCAATCTACTTTGTTCAAATCTTTTATTCACATCCTTTATTTCTTTCTTAAGTAATTCTAACATTTCCATTAAGCTTAAATTCTGATCTTCCTTTACCAAATTATTATCTTTATTCATTGAGTCACTTGAAACCTTATTTACTTCATCTTGCTCAGTTATTCTAACCTGTTTAGCCCCTAGATTATTATTATTATTTGTACCCTCCATTTTTAGTTATTATTATTATTTACCTTTAGTTTTAAGTTTAAATTTTAATTACCAACATCATTACCCTAACCTGTTCATTATTATTAATATTTATAGTTTCTAAATCCATTTTATTTTATTATATTTAACACTAAAAAATTTTTAAAAAAGAATCTTTCTTATATTATTTAGAGAGTCCTTACCTTGATTTTAAGTGTTCCCATTACCAAAATCACTGTTTATTTCGACCAAAACTGCCCCATTGTTGGGAGCCAATTGTAGTAAATTTAAAAATGTGGTGTTATTAATTATTTATTAATTATAATTTATTAATTTATTAATTTGCTCGACTTAAGGGCGCCAGATGTGTTAACATCAATTTTGAAAAAGGAAAAGAAGTTAATTTTCGTTATTAACAAAAAAATCTCTAGGGTCGCAGGCTCTTTTTACGGTGTACTTACAGTGAATTTGGTATTGCAATGAAAACACTTGTCTCTGAAATATTAACATACAGATTTATTAAACATTCAAAGAAACATCCTACAAATATTATTAGTAAAAAAAAATCATATTTATAAATACTAGTTATCATTTAGTTTTAATAACAAATCATGGATTTATATTTCCTTTATTTAAGTACTTTCAAATTAATCAACTTTATCTTCAAAATGCTTCTACAAATAAAATTGTTGCAACAGGAATTTAATCTATGAAATTTTGAGTAACTTTGCAGCTCTCTACAACAAAGGATTCTAATTTATTATTTAAAATTTTATTTTTTATTATTTTTTCTTGAAATAATCTAATATAAAGAATTTTTTATATTAAGAAACATGTACAAAAATTAATTTTCAACATAACACAGATTATTAATCAAATAGGTAATGTATAGCGTCTATACCAAAACGCCGACAAAAAAATATATTGTCTGAACACGAGGAGAAAACTGATGTCCGGCAAATTGAAGTTTTACAGCTCCTCGTTGGTTCTCCATCATTCAAAAGTCGTTTTCTCGAATAGTTTGAGAATGTTCATAACTCACTAACATGTTCAGTCTTTCTGAAATCATTTTTATCTCGCGGTATATAGTTTTTTCTTTTAACACAGTCGTACAGAATAATCGTTCTATTACATGAGTCTATTGTCCACTATAACTGTTCAGTTGTATTGTAATGAGAACTTATCACTTGAAAACACTCTTTACTTTTATAGTTCAATGTTTTAATTACACTTTAACAACATTTTTGTTAAGTTAAGCTCATTAGTGCAATTCAACGAATCGGGCTCTAATCTAAGACATTTTAAAAAACACAACTTGTCCATTCAAGCGGTGGACTCCAACTAACTAGTTGCCATGAGGCAAATCTCACTTCCGAAAGCGTTCCTTCCGGTTACATATTCACTGCCATAGTTATTATATATATATCATCACATAAAATCAAAATTCACATATAAAGAAATTAAACACTCGCAAATATTTGTATTGTACTAATACTAAACATTTTTATTTGTTTTTAGCCTTGAAAATCTATTTTTTCTTTATAAATGAGTTTACTTGTTTAAAATTATTATTCGAACTTTCCATCTCTATGGTTTAACCGCGTCTTTTAAATGAGTCAATATTTAGATCTGACTTTTCACACTGTTACATGTTTAGGCTTTTTGGTGCATACTTATTCATGCACCATCCTATAGGAATCAAAGAAAATTTCGATATTACATTTACATTGCTGCACACCTGCTGTGCATTTTTCATCTTTGGAGATGTTGAATAATTCCATTATGGTGACTGTACCTTGGTTTCTGGATCATATCCATGAACTATAAGATTAGTTATCACCAATGTTTATGGTGTTCAGGAAGTCAGAGTTGTTATTTGAGGAGTTTAGCTTGTCCTTAATGACTTAAACATTTCAGCATGTTAAGAATCGTTTTCATTTCAGTCACTCTGCATCGATGTGTGGCTAACTTTGAAATAATTGTATCACTACTTGACGTGTGTACAAATCAAAATTCTATCATGTAATACAAAATAGATGTATGACAATCAGCTAGGTACACTATAAATTGTGTATATATAATCATTTTATACACTTCTAACTTGTCTCTACAAATATTTAAATATGCAATAAGTATGTTAACTAAATTTCATTACATACCAAATTGGTCTCCAGTTTGACTTTGTCCATTCATTTGTTTCAACTTCAGCCGAGCAGCTTTTCTTTCATCAATAACCTGGTTATAGACTTATTTGTAATTTAAATTATAACATTAACTTAAAGTAATTGGTGTTCAAATCTTTATACTAACTGTAAGGATACAAATGATTCAAGAAATAAATTATAAAGTATATTAATAATATTTAATTATTATCATCTCATTATTTATAGATAGTTTTTTTCTTTTTTTAAATTTAAGTTTAGACATTTATGTTAAGATTATATTTGCAGAAATTATCTCAAGATTTTCTTAACCTTCCATCGGGTGCATCACAGAAACTACCAACCAGTTGTATTTTTTTCATTAAATTTATTACTTGTCTTCGGTCGACAGTCTTACCACTTGCCCTACGTTACGAGCATCACTCTAGGAAAAGGGTGTTACATTATTTACACCACATTCTATCTTAGTTTCAGTATGAATTCAGCTAATGTTACTCACTGGAGGTTTCCTCTGTGAACGCCCTATAGTGATATATAAAAACAGTATTTTTAAACTTATACAAACTGTGTATTGAGTATTTTGCATTTTTATTTCTCTATAAATTAGATGCTTCACTTTGTAGTTTTTTAGTTGTATATTTTTTGTCTTTTTACAAAACTGTTTTTCCTTGAATAAATACTGTTGTGACATCCAATAATTAAAATTTTAATAATTTTAGGTAATATAAAGAGTTACTTTTTTGTGATTTATTTTATTTGTACCTATATCTTTCTTTTTATTGAATTATTGTGAAACATTTGTGAATTAGAATTGCAAGATTTATGTAAAGTGTTGAAAGGGAAGAAATGAAAGTAGTTGAAAGACTGACTGGTTCATTTATAAGACAATTAAATGAAGAAAGTGATGAATACAACAGTTTGGCAAATAATTAGAAGACAGCCAGGAAGGTGGGATAGTTGAAGACAGCGGCCAAGATGTAGATTTGGAACAATCAATAATGACCCACTTGAAACAGTTGATTTTCATGATTTTGAAAATATGTCACTTGCAAGCAGATTAGATGGAAATATTGTACAACGTAATGATAGAAGATTTGTCTATATTAGTAAAACCAAAGATATGTTATGGGGTGTTGAATCAAATCAAAGACCATCCACTCAACATTGAAACATTTTGTGAATGAGAATGGGCTGTGTCCCTCGCTCTGCAAAAGACACAAAAACACTTTTCAAGTATGGAAGTTATTTTTGTTTCAAGGGTTAGTAAGATAAGAGATAACACTAATGTTTAGATTAACAAAAAGAAAGCCAAATATGCCAGAGAAAGAGAAACAAATGAAACAACATTACAAGAAATCAGAGCTGTTTTAGTCATACTGTATATGGCAGATGTTATGAGAGCGTCGCATTTTTTTTAGAAGAAATATGGTCTTTAGATGGATTTGGAATGAATATTTCAGGTGTCAGGTGTCACATCCATCAAAAGGTTTTAATTCATACTATAACCTTTAAAAGGTTTTAATTCGGGCTATAAGGTTTGATGATATTCTTACGAGAGAAGATCCAAAAGTGTTGTACAACATGTTGTTCAACCTATCTCAGGCACAGAAAGAAACGTCACTGTTGACAACTTTTTACTTTCATACCTATCTGCTTTGAATTATTGAAAAATGACAGCCTAACACTTGTCTGAACAATGAGGAAAAATAAAAGTGAAATTCCTTCTACTTTCCTTGAAACTAAGCTACAAGCAGTAGGAAGTTCACTTTTTGAGTTTAGAAAAGTATGTACGATGGTGTCTTACGTGCTAAAGAAAAACAAAAATGTAGTACTTTTATCATCAATGCATGGTGAAAATGCAAACAGATCTTGACCAGAACTCTCCAACTTTTGGAAAACCTGAGATTATTTTATTTTACAACTCGAGCAAGGGAGGGGTTGACACTGTGGATAAGTACAAAGCCACTTACTCCACTGCAAGGGTGTGCAATTGCTGGCCAGTGAGAATTTTTTTATTCACTTTTGGACATTGGAGTACTAAACAGTTTCATTATCCTTAAAAGTAATGTTCAAATTCTAAAAATGAAAAGTAGTATGATTTTGCACAACTTGGCAAAAGATTTATGTCAAGATTACATGCAGTCAAGACTATCAATCAAGAGTATACCAAGGCACACCAAGCAACATATATGCAAGATCATGGGCATTGACGAACCTCAACAACAAAGGCCTCAACCAGCTGTTGATTTTAATACAGGAATATGTTACTGCTGTAACTGGAGGAAAAACAACTATCAAAAACTAGATGTTCAACGTATAATTTTTTTCATTTGTCGAGAACACTCTGCGCAAGTGCAGTGTGTTTATTGTGTTCAGATTGAAGATGAAAGTGAAGTGAGCGAATAAACAAATACAGTGACAAACGTTAAAAATAATATTAAGTAAGTTTCAATTATTTTGTGTTGTGCTTTTAGTAGTACTAGAACCCTTTTTATAGGCATTATATATGTATAAGATTTTCTACAAAATAGTATATTTTAGGTCTTATAGATTTCTTTCATGGAATTTTTCCCAGGTCTATATTTTGAACTTAATAGTTAAAAGATAAATCTTAACATTTTTTAGTTAAATATAAATGTTTATGTTCTAATGTAAAAATTAATCTTGACAATACAATAAAAATTTATAATTTCAAAAACCTGGAGGTAACTTCCGTGAGTACCCGATCGCATTACAAAATCTATGCGTCCTATGGAAGGTTAAGTCTCCGCAACAAAACTACCATTATTATACCAAAACATATATTTGAATAATACAATAATATTTTATTTCTTATGAGAACTTCTAGGAGATATATAGCAATTACATTTTTTTTTTAATTACACACAAAAGAAATCTGTGATATATCAAAATATTTTTATTTATTTTTTTATTTATGTAATTCACAATTACTTCATATTATTTCACTTATTAAAACAAAACAAAATTCGGTTTAGGTAAAATTAACAAATCATAATAGTTATTCAAATTGTCACTTTCTTCAAATTAATAATAATCGTTGCAAATGAATCTTTGCTCTCGGGTATTAGGAAATAAGTCCGGTTTGTAACGTTCACAATTCTGAGATCTTTATATCAAGATATATTTGATTGGGAGAAATGAAATAGCTGGAAGTAACATGGTTAATCAATAAATGTAATGTAATTATAAAAGATTTTATTGCATGGATTATTTGCATTCAAAGACAAAAACTAAAATTCAGAAGTTGAATGTAGACAAAAAGACGCGATTTCAGAGTTTTTAAACGTACTACAGTATTATGTATGTGTGTGTATTAGAAACAATTGGAAAACTTATAAGAGATGTTAGTTTAAGATTTCACAATTAATTGTAATGATTGTAATAATATTAAGTGATTTCGTATGTTTAATGAAATTAAGATGTAACATGTAAAATGCAATAAAAGGACTTTTATAAAGAAAACAGTCATAATAAGATAAATAAGAAAACTATTGTTCGATTGTTCCAAATAATTTAAGTGAAAATGAACTTTTAGATAAAATGTCATAAGTAGTGTGAGACATTTTTATTAGTGAATTAAAGAAGTAAAAGATCTCTATGAACTTTATGTATACTTTTAATATAAAATAAATTTGTAATTTTTACAGGAATCTTGTTCTATAATTTGTTAATTAATTATAAAAAATGTATGTATTTCAGGAGGAGTTATGAAACCGCTTAACCAAAATATGTATGTTTAATATATATATATATATATATATATATATATATATATATATATATATATATATATATATATATATATATATATATATATATATATATATTGTAATGTAATAGAGGGCTCTCAAAAGGTCAGTGCTCGACAGGCCATAAATTGTGAAGAGTTGAAATCGTTGACAGCTAGAAAAACAATTCTAACATCAGTCACGGACCTCAAGGAGTCAAATAAACCATTCAAAAGTCAATGCCTTCAACCGTAATTATTTTAAATAGACCAATGAAGGAAATTACGTCAGTTCTGAAGTAACGTAAAAGATTTAAAATAAGCCAATGAAGGAAGAGGATCAGAATAAAGCATTTGAAAATAAAAATTATAAATAAGGGTGGAAGAGAAGCGCAAGAGATCTTTTTGGTTGTTAACTTATTGAAGAAAGGTGTTCCGGAGAAAGTGTTTCTCTTAGTAGCAAAAAGAAAAATGTTGTGAAAGATTTAGCCGAAATCAACCGTCGAAATTAAAATAAATAGTAACTGCTTCATTTTGTACAAGTATTTATTAATATTCTTCGAAGCATAGTTAAAAGATAATCACCGTTTATAAGTTAAAAAGAGTCGTCGTCATAAAAGTGTGTGAGTAATAATGTCGTTCTACAAGTGTTTGAACAAGAATAATCATCGGATAAATTTAAAAGAATCGTCGTCATAAAAGTGTATGAAGAAAAGAAGATTTGTTGAAAAGATTAAGGCAAATCAATCCATCTACTGGCAGTCTACGCGGAAACCACGTTCAAGGAACAAGGAACATTGGAGCTGTAATAGAACTTCAGAGTCGATAAGTACAAATTAATGGACAATTTCAATTAAACAACCTACCACCAAATTCTATTTTATATTAAGTAAATTACAGTCACCAAAGAACCTAACGAACCCGTAAAGAGAAAGCAAATTAAATTAATAAATATTAAATTTCAGTTAGCCGGAGCATTTTATCAAAATAATTAAAAGTAAAATTTTAAAAGTAAAAAATTCTGATGCACTCTTATTTTTTTATTTTAGATTAAGACATTGTATAATAAGTAAGTTGTATTTAACTATGTACTTAGAATAAGTAGTAGATTAAGATGTTAATTGTATAATTATTAAGTGCATCAAATTTGAACATTAATTGTTTTGTTTTTTTATTGTAAATGATTTTTAAACTTTAATTTTTCAATTAAAGAAAGAGTTAAAACCTACAGGTGTTAAAGTATTTATTTTATTAACATTTTTATATATAACAATTTTTGGGAATAAATTATGTATGTCAGAATTTTTTCATGATCATTTATCATATATGAGTACATTTTCCTGAAATTCACCACCCAAGGAAAGAGAAAAATAAATAAGTGTTTGTGCTTTTCTCACAAGCTGGCTGGCGCCTGACAATTTAAAGTAAATTCTTCCCAATATAAATTTAAACAATAAATAAATTCTAGACTTCAGTTTTAATTAAAAGGTGATGAAATAAATTATTACAGGTTATAGTTTGATTTACCAAATCTCTATTGATGGTACCAAATCTTATCACTGGGGGAGGTAAAGAGCTGGCTTTTTTCCCAAATTCAATAAATTATTAAAATAAAGTCATTAATCATATAAATGTTCTATCAACGTTCAAATAATGAAATAATAAATATCAAACTATACATAGTCAAATGTGATTCTGAAAGCTGGATGATGATTTTGGCTATGGGAATTACAGTTAGGTTAAAATCATTTTGTTCTGATAACAGTTTTCATGTTGATTAAAGAAAATGTCAACACATAAAACAAAAGGTTTCAAAAGATTAAAAAATAATAATAATATCTATGTGAGTATGATGATGAATATATGGATGGATCTCACCAGTTTTGTCTGATCTGTTTTTTATTGGTTTTCTTTATTCTTCAATATATTCGTAATAAAAGGTAATTTCTATTCATAACTGCACTGCTTTTTCTTGTTGAAGACGACTTTGTTGAGGATATTGTATGGATTTATTCTTCAAAATTTCAACTCTTACATTCAGCAATTATTAGGAAAATACATCTGTTTCAAACAAATGGTTCCTCAACAATCTTCTTTTTTATAACTTGAGCCCTCTGAATTAAATGTGATTGATTTGTGATTTTGTTAGTACAGTATGACGATTATTCTTCTATGAGTACGAATAGATGCAATAAATTTCGATATAATATTTTAGAATAGGAAATTCAATTTTTTTTACTAATTATAAAGACTGAAGTTATATTAAAGACAATTATATAACTTCTCTAATACTATATTTAATTATCTAAACTGTATATTTAGTTGTTAAACACATGAAATAATTAAAACGTACAAAAATGCAATGACCAATCGAAAAGCATGCTGATGGATAGGTGTGGTATTACGTCACGAATTATATGTTGTCCGGTCTTTTACTTATAAAACACAACAAATGCTGACTTTATATTGTATAACTAATTATACATATGTATTTAAGATTTTGTGTGAAATAATTTGGATATAGAAATATATGGTATCTTTAAGAATGTTATCACTTTTTCCCGTTGTTCTGTAAATATTTTATAATCTTCTAAAATGTGATGTAAGGCAAAGTTATTTTTTGGTAATGAGTAATTTTTATGCCGATTTTCAAATTGTTATTCCCATGTTACAAAATGGTTTTGTGAATTTTGATTACCTTTTCTAGATAGATGGATTAGCTTGAAAACATTTTGTGGTAGAAAACATAGTGCTATATATGGAGAAATGTGTTGATTTTGAGTTTTACTAAGATTTTGTTGGGAAATGAATTGAAATTAGGCAATTTGCTAGTATGGTACTTTTCCTAACTGCCACTAGATGTTGGGGAGTTCATTTGTTTTAACTTCAAGACTCTGTAAAAGAATGTTTGAAATTAATTTTTTAATAACTCATTTTGAATTGTTATATAGTATTTACAATAAGGCTTATACGTTTCTTGCCAGGTATAGGTCAGAAATCCATCAGTATAAGATCATTACATGTTATAAACATATATAGGCTATGTACCAACAGAACAAATTTTTTCCTTCTTCATTACTGATATGGATCAACACAATGAAACAAATAATATGAAGCATATTTAAGGTCCTTTCACACCATAATCTACCATCTTTATACCTCCAAATGGAAAAAAATATTATAAGTATTCAGAATAAAGAAAAGTTATATTTACCTTTAATGTAAAATTATGGACTGTCTTTAAAGCTGAAGCTTTTTGGCGGCCAAGTGAATTAAATACATAAAATATCCAATTATTCCACAGCCAAGGTTTAAACATTTGTTCAGTAAGTGCTTTAGTTAATCTAAAAACAAAATAAAAGTGTCGTTTTGTGAAATTTTTAAATAAGGTTGATTTACAAAATATTTATAACTGTGGTAGCCGGCAATCTTGGATTGAAAGCTCAATAAACAACTGTTTTTACTCCAGCTTTTTTCTTAAACATACTGTTAAGTTCTCAATAACACATTACAGTATATTTAATAAGTTGTTTGCGATTATCTTTCTCCAATTTAGTAGTTTGTATCTCAGTATGCAAGTATGTAATCCCACTGGATTTATTCAGAATGGAGGACCAAAGTAAATAGTTTAAAAAAATATTATTATTATAAATTTACTACTTACATAATATGACTCTGTTAAATAGTATTTGAGAGCCAGGCCATTTAGTTGATTTAATTCACATTGAAATTTACACATAATCAATTTACAAAAATATTTAGTTTTTAATTTCATATCTCAGAAGGCAATAATAACCCTTTTTGTTCCCTCCTGATGATTCCTCCAAATAGCCTTTTTGATTAATAAATGTAACTTAAATGTATTGTATTTATTCCTTCAATCCTATTAAATTGTTCATAGGTTTGAAAAACCATGTATATTATCTAATATTATTAAAATTATCATAACTTTTAATTTAACTATATATTTTACCTAAGTTCTCACTGTGTCCAAGGATCTTGCAGCTTAAAAAGGGGAGAGGATAAATCATGACCTATTATAAAGTATTGTAAAAACATTGGTGTTTATTATAATAATATGACTTTATTTCATGCCATTAGTTTATTTTTAAATGATGGGTAAGCAACCCATCTCTACCCTATTCCTTAATGCTTCACTGCATTATTCAACTGCTTTCAACAATATTGATACAGATATAAGAATTTGAACACTCAAATTTTTATACCAGTAATCCTTGATATATATTTCATCTGGTGGCACCTTCTTTTAGGCACATCAAATATGAAGCAATTTATATATTCTATCTTATGAGCAAATACCTACAATTCTTTCATTATACCCACACCACTTTATTACTTTCCACTTTCTATGTTTCTATGGAAAATCTTGTCACATCAGAAAATTCATGCCAGTCATAATCATTCAAGTGAATTGGTTTTAAATTTTGCATACTATTCATATAAATACTGTTTATTTGACTTGAATGATTCTACATACTATTTGCCAAACTCCGCTATGTTTTTCGGTAAATAAGTTAATAAGACTAAAGTTTCACAATAAAAAAAGATTGAGCTTGTTAATTTTATTTTATTTTAATTTTATTGTGAATATGAAGAATGTATTACTGTTGTAAGTGAAGTGAAATGCAGGAATAACACATTCAAAAACAAAAGTGTGTCAACAGACTGTGAAACTAAAATAAGTAAAATGTACATTGTCATCAGTGCGTCCTCATTCTTTATAAACGGTTTGTAATATGAAACAAATTCATTACTTCATGTTTTGTAAAATAAGTTGTATAAGGGAGAATCAGAACCTCTAGGTTTATAAATATTTATCATATGTGCTTTGTTTTTCAGTACACTTATTGAACCTATTATCATGAATTTTAGCCCATATATTTTATGATGCACAACTATTTTTTATCTTGTTCTTTGAGGCAAAAAACATTTTTAAAAAACAAAAGATAAGAAAGAAAATTATTTTATACAAAACGGTAGAAAATAGTATAAAATGAAAACCCCTAGATCTTCAACACTTTAATAGTGTCAAGATCGAAAGAAAACCAGAGTTGGTTAAGAGAGACCTGATAGGAAAGATGAAAGAGGGATCTAACCCATGGCCACAAAAAAAGTGAATTTATAGCTAGGTTTCCTTGGTATTGCCTAAAGTGAGCCTCTGAAGGTTCCTAGCAAAAATATGTTTAGAAACAAAAATTTTCCTTTATCATTTAAAAATGGAAACCAATTAAACACTTTTTTGCATATTTTCTATTTGTATGTCATATTTATTTTAAATAATAAGTTGTAAGTGCTATAATAATAATTTAAATCTCAAGTAATTTTACAATTAATAAGATGGCCATGAATAATAAAGAGCCTCATTCATTATCCATATTAGTAATGTAATATTTTTTATTACTATTTCAGATATTTTTACATATATACAAGGATTAAGGATATACACATAAAATATTTACTTACATAGTATGTGCAGAAATGTAAGACATACTATCTTTCACACTATCTTTCTTATGAAGTTGTTGCACATCTAAATCGACGCCCATTGCAGTTTCTAAACAATATACAAACGGAAACTTTATATTTTGATTTAAAATCACACAACTATAGTTAAAGAATGATGATATTTAGTTTAAATTATATTTTGATATATAACAGGTTTGTGTAAAAAAACTTAATGAACATTCTTTATTTACATTTTTATTATATTAACAATCTATATTATAAAGTCTTGAAATTAAGCTGTTTGTGGGTTTTTCTGACTATTTTGTATACTTATAAGCAGTAGCGGCCGATGGTTAAGGGCAATGGGAGGGCTCAGTTTTATTTTATACACGTAAGGGAAGGCATGTTATCATTCACTTAACATTCACAATCACAAAGGGTTAAACTTAAAAACATAAACAAACAACTTGTGTGAGTGGCGAGACACTATTTAGAACAGTTGCGCCAACTTATTTTGCCCATCGAAAACAAGGTTTTTAGTAATGCGGAACATCTAATTTATGGTGGCTTCACTGACTGATGTCTGCGCGCGCAGCTTCGGATTCTGCCCTAGAAGCCCATTACACGCTGTGTAAATGACGTCACGGCACCCTCAGCTCTGTCTGCTGCTTGCCCCATATGACTAAATGCAATGAAACTGGGACGCTCTGGCCACCGTCCGAACTCCAGAATACATTCGTCAAATATTTTATATTGTAAAACTTCCGCTACAAATGATGGTGAAATCCATAGCGGCAATTCATAATTCATTTATCTCCACAGAATTAAATACATAGAGGTATTTACATTATTAAAATAATATTATCATTGGGGGGGGGGGCGGCGTCCGAGAGTCCTTATGAGTAAGCCGCCACTGCTTATAAGTGACATACAGGTGTGTAGTTTTTTACTTCCTGGTGCCAAAAGTAAGATGAAAAAATATTAAATATTGATCATTTGTAAAAGAGGTCTGATCTGAGGCCAATTAAATTTTTGATATTAAACTTATGAGGATACTTTTAATCAGTTGTTGTATGTGAATATTATTATGTTTTAACATGTTTGTTTTGACAATTAAATAAAAAACGTTTTCCTTTTGTTCAAAGTTTGATATGTTGAGTTCAAATTGGTAAGTTTATTAATGACAACAATAAATTAGAAGAACAATTAATTATGCTATATTTACAATTTTTCTGTCTAGATTAACAATTATTACTAATTATTATGCTATTTAATAATTATTTAAATCTTTTAATTATGAATAATTGAATGATTATTAAACTTTGACACATGCCGAAGTATGGACATAGCTCAAGAAGAACATTTAACCAAAAACAATTTGAATAAATTCCAGAATATTATGGCATTCCGATATCTACTTAGAACTTAGAACTTGCACACATGCACAGATACTAAAGGCACGACACAATGTCAAACAGCTCAGGCACTACAGGAACTCTTGACAATAACAGACGAGATACAGCAAATGGCAATTGCAAACAGCGAACGTAAGACTGATGGACATACAAGATAACCCAGGGCATTAAGCAGCATTGGTCAATTAATTCATTGGTGCTGTGGTATGGCCACAGATGAAGAATTAATTACACGTGTTAACAGTGAACGAAGAAACCGTCAACAGACATATCAACAGTGTACAGAATCTCATCAGGGGCGATCATGCAGACCTTATCAATACAGCAGCTACTTTACAAGGCTACTCAGCAAATGTGTCAACGGTATTGCAGCAAGTTCATACGGCAATGAACGAGCTCAAAAATGTTATGTTTCTGATGGAGAACCATGGAAGTGACCATGGAAGTGTACGACAAACTTGTACTTAATCTGCTAAGACAACAAAGAAAATTATATTATAATACTATAAACCTGATGTTTAGCAATGTACATAATAGTTGTAAGGACCGTGTGTCTACGCACATGACCTTACACCCTACACAGTTATCCAGAGATTTAAAACAGTTAAAATCAAGGTTACATACTAAACAATGGTCATTGGCAATACCAAGAGACTACATGCACCTTTATTACCACTATCCCATTACCTCATGCACAATAACTCCTTCCTCTGTGATCTCAACTATCAGAATTCCAATCAAGCATCGCTATAGCGCCTGGAAACTGTACGACTACCTACCTATGCGGCTTTGATGGAAGAATCACAAATGCACAATATCCATGGAACCAACTATAGTGGCCACAAGGAATTCCATAAAAACACTAACACGAAAGCAGTTGGACGACTGTCAGCCAAAGAAGACTGGTCTATGCTTCCTACCACGACAGCATGCATCAGGGGCGATATCAAGAGGCTGTGCTGCTCAACTCATAGCAGGCGGTGATATTCAAAGCATAGCGGGAGCATGTACATTTCACTGCAGGCCCAGCGACAAGGAAATTCTGATTACAGAGATCACAGGAGACACCTTCACAATTACAAATCCTACTCCTGACACAATTATTAGTGCGTAGGCACTAATCCCACATGATCTCCCAGGCACTATTGAGATTACATTGCCATGTCATTGTTCTTTACACGACGGCAAACATGTCCTGATAGACAGACAATTCCCATGTGACAGCAGGGCATCCTTGGATCCAACCCTACGCCATGTGGTACCTGTCTCATGGACTACCCTCACTTCACTAATCCTGAAGCCCCTCACACAACATGATCCCCAAGTTTCCTAAACATATCCCATATCCTAAATACAAATTGGTCTCTTTCCACTCCAGTAATGTTCATACACAACAACATAATGGGGGAAGACCTAAATTCAGTATCCCTGCCCAAAAACTGGTCAGACGTGTTGGACACTACGGCGTTAATACACATTACACTAACAATATGGATGACCTTAACTACAGTCATATTATTTTTCATGTGTGTTAAAATGTATTTCATAACAAAAATAAAACATATTCAAGTTCCTGAGAGGGATTATCCTCCTTTATAGTAGATTTATCATATGACATCGGGTCGATGTCTCGTGGGCGCCGGTGATGTTAGGAATATATTTAATTAAATTTTATGTTAACTTATAATTATTTCATTTTAGTATAATATAATCATACAATACTCAAAATGGCCCAACTATTGTGAAAGAATTGAAAAAGTGTTAACTTGCATCGGAAGTAGAACACCACGAGCGATGAAAGATATATAAGCAGCCGGCACTAAGTAGAGGGGATCTTTTGGAGGTTAGAAGATACCGGCTGTGTCGCTAGCCGTGGTGAAAGAAGACAGCCCCAGGGAGTTTGATTTTTAACGGAAGGACTAGAAAGGGACTGGCTGAATTTGAGACTCTACAAGGTGAGCAAGCATTACTATATTAACGCACTTGTAATATCAATCATTTCAATTAAACAAAAGTAATAATAGTTGGAATAATTCTGGGTTTTGTGTGATGAATATTTAGTTTTGAATATTGTTTAAATCATTGTGGATATTGGATAGATTCTAATAGAGATAATAACGTGTTTTGCTTTTGATATTGATCCCACTATTTTATTATTGTGTATTCTTTTTGTATTGTATTGAATTGTATGAAAGATAGATATGAATTTGTGTTATTAATGCTGAACCACTGATTTGATTGAAAGTTAAAGAACCCAGGCAGTTTAGAGGAGCCGTTCCTAACAGAACCCATTTTTTATCATTGCATTACAACTTAAATATGCAGATTATTCCCAGAAACACTACTAAAGTGGTAGGTATTACCCACTTGATTTGTACTTACTACAATGGAAATGAAATAAAGGTGTACAACAAAATCGAAAAGTAATATTACAAAAACAACTAGAATACACCTTAACCAGCTATTCACTAGTAAACTTCTTATTAAATACATGAAAGTACAGAGACCAGTGGCGGCTTACTCATAAGGACTCTCGGACGCCGCCCCCCCCAATTATAATATTATTTTAATAATG
Source organism: Aphrophora alni (assembly GCA_963513935.1). Classification (NCBI taxonomy): domain Eukaryota; kingdom Metazoa; phylum Arthropoda; class Insecta; order Hemiptera; family Aphrophoridae; genus Aphrophora; species Aphrophora alni. The sequence goes on along the minus strand of OY740769.1, from coordinate 61,867,521 downwards.
TAAATACCTATATGTATTTAATTCTTTGGAGATAAATGAATTATGAATTGCCGCTATGGATTTCACCATCATTTGTAGCGGAAGTTTTACAATATAAAATATTTGACGAATGTATTCTGGAGTTCGGACGGTGGCCAGAGCGTCCCAGTTTCATTGCATTTAGTCATATGGGGCAAGCAGCAGACAGAGCTGAGGGTGCCGTGACGTCATTTACACAGCGTGTAATGGGCTTCCAGGGCAGAGTCCGAAGCTGCGCGCGCAGACATCAGTCAGTGCAGCCACCATAAATTAGATATTCCGCATTACTAAAAACCTTGTTTTCGATGGGTAAAATAAGTTGGCGCAACTGTTCTAAATAGTGTCTCTCGCCAATCACACGAGTTGTTTGTTTATGTTTTTAAGTTTAACCCTTTGTGATTGTGAATGTTAAGTGAATGATAACATGTATAAAATAAAACAGATCCTTACGTGTATAAAATAAAACAGAGCCCTCCCATTGCCATTAACCATCGGCCGCTACTGACAGAAACATCCTAATTTGGTGAACTTGCTGTCCCTTCTTCAACTTTTGTAATAAACCATCATGATCCAATAAGGAAAACCAGGATGCCCCCCAAAAAAAAAAAAAAAAACAAGAAACAAAACTCAGATTATAATACATCTAGTATGTTTATCGTAATACTCTTATGTACATTTTGATTTTAATGTTTACCAATCAGACGATTGTAATTAAACAGATGAAATATACATGAAAAAGTCTTTCTAAAATCAGATATATTTTATCTCTCTTTGGCTAGCTCAATAGGTTCACAAATACATCTGAGTTAAATCATACAATTTTTGTTCTTTTTATTTATTGACGGTAGTGCACTGGTTAGTTTATTTTTTTAAATTATTAACTTATACAAATTATAATTAAGAGTTACTTAATAGACTTCACCCACCTTATAGGTTGAAGAAAATTGAATGTCCACAGGAAATTGTAGTCAAATATATATAAAACTATTCTTTGAAGGAAACCTTCATGTCATATACAAAACACAAACACAAAACAAAATCCTGTATACAACAATTACAAACATACAATGTTTCACGAAGAAACAAAACACTTTGCGTCCTCAGGTGTTAGTCCTACCGATGTTCACAGACTTTTTTAGTCTCAACTGCTCTGAGCACCTAACATATGTCAAGTGAAAAGGGATCGGACATTGATGTCTTTAAAAATAGTCATTAGCGTGAATTCTTGCATAGTTGTGACTTGGTATCAATGTTATTGACGGGAACTCACGCAAACACAATTAACATGTTATATTATTTCCTTAAAAGTGAGTGGTTCTTAGTATAGTCACCATCTGGTATAAAAGTGAAAGGAGCTCCTACCTCCCTCCACAGAAAGACATAGGGGCTAGTACCATAAACAACCGCCATCAGCGCCGGCTGTCAGCGTCATTGACCTAAGTTCCCGCTTGCGTATAGCAGCCCGCCATTCCGAGTAAATCTGCACTAGTTAACAGAAGTTACACACTTTCTTTCAGATACTGTGATGTTTTTTATTTGTTTTGATATTTTTGTAGATAGTGTATATATTAGATAGCCATGGCAAACCAGGACAATCCGGATTTTGATGACTTTGTATTAGGACTAATGGATGCAACATTTTAAAGTGCATATAATTCGGATAATGATCATAGTGACAGGACGATATTTTATTGCATAATATAATAAAATATTATTAGAAACATAGAAATATAGAAAGTGCAAGTGAATCCAAAAATGAAGAGACTGTTCCCCAATTGGACATTGGTTGGACAAACGTTACTTATAACGATCCTGGACCTATCTGTACCATACCAGTTTACAAAGTAAATCGGGGTATAAATGTGCCTTCGTTTTTCAATACGGAAACAAGCCCAGTAGAATATTTTTATTTGTTTTTAATGAAAATCTCATACAACATATTTGTGATGAGACTAACCGTTTTGCAAATATAAAAAAATATGAAGCAAAATCCCCCAAATTCCATTTAAGACATTGGAATAATATAGATAGACTACTTTGAAAGTTTTTTGGGAACTGTTATAAATATGGGGGGATAATTCCATTGCCAATCCTAGAGTCATATTTTAGTTCAAGATGGAAAAGGTGTATCCCACTGATTTATTTTCACAGCATGACTTTTTGAATATATTTTGGAACCTTCATTTTAATCATAGCCAAGGAAATGTAAAGTCTACGCCTAAGGAATTTCACATCCAACCAGTTGTAGAACACTTGAAATATGTTTGTATATTGTTTTACACCCCCAGTAACACTGTAGCAGTTGATGAGAGTACGATTGAATTCAAAGGAAAAGTATTGTTTCGTGTTTACAACCCACAGAAACCAAATAAATATGGTATGAAGGTATTTGTTATATCTAATTCTGAAAACGGATACATTTATGATTTCTTGCATTCTTTTGGAAAAAAGACTTCATTCCAAATTCAAAGCTTTTGAAAGCTACACAAATCGTCAAACTTTTGAATCAGTCTGTAATCATGAAAAACTCTAGTAATCCAACCCGAGGGTTGCATGTATATACTGCCTGGTACTATACTAGCCCAGAGTTAGCTTCACATCTGCTTCCAATGAACTGCTATCTAACCACGACTATTATGATGCAGAGAACCGATATGCCTAAACAAGAACATTGAAAAAAGAAGAGATTTTATCCAAAAGGAAGGGTAATGTTTTGGTAACGTCATGGCGGGATAAGAGAGTTGTAAATTTATTGAGTACAAAAAGTAAAGGGAGGAAGAACAATATGACAAATAACCGGTAAACCCCCAACTGGTTAGCCTAATGGTGTTCTCGACTATATAAAAAACATGGGCGGTGTAGACAGAAGTGACCACTTCATTGCTTCATATCATTTATTAGACGAACAAAAAAGTGGTACAGAAAATATTTTATTTGAAGTAGCACTGGTTATATTCTGTATAAGGAAGTACATAAGAAAAACAGCAACAAGCGACTTTCTCAGGTCAACTTTCCAACTTGGTTCGCGACATTGTAGTTGAAAGGGTTGCTAATAACCCAAAAAGAAAAAACCGAGCCGCACAGGCCAAAAGGTCCAAAAGAGGAGAGGCTTCAAGAGAGACCATTTCTGAAAAAGAGTTAGAAGCAGGGTTGTTTGTGTAAGAAGAGGACAGCGCCACGATTCAGCCATTGTCCTCTACCGATGAGCCTGCACTTCATCCAGACGTATGTTTTGAGAACTATCTTACAAAACAAACAACTAAATCTGTTTTACTTACTTTTATTTACATGTGTTTTTATATCCCTATGACTGTATACTTCGTATATTTTTAAAATTTTTAATACAATTTTTTTTATTTGTCATATTATTCTTAATCGTATAAAAATATACATAGTGATCAATACTGACTTTTATATTTTTTCTAACATCCTTATTAAGTAAATCAACAATAAAAAAAAAATTAACTCTAAAATTTCTATTAATAACGTAATCTAGTTTTACAGCAATTTCAATGTAACACTTAAACGGTTAAAGGTTCAACCCCCACCAAGTTCATGTCGCTAGTTTCCAAATTATGACTATCAAAAAGTCTATGAACTTCATTTTTATTATTTCATAATTTTTTTTTTTTTTGTAATTTTTGATAAACAAAATGTATAACATCAAAGTTTGTCTAATCTTTATAATAAAGTAATATTGGTAGGCCTACCTACGTATAAATTTGTAATTTAACTTTAATAATCTGACCTAACCTACCTTATTTCACTGGTCTGTATAATACAGTATGACTGGTGTTGCAGCTGGGTTTCGGTTTAGACTAAGGATAGAGGTACTATTGTTTAGGTATCAGAAGGGCTTTGACCATATACATATTCAGTAAGATGTATAAGATGTGTAAGAATTTAGAAAGGAGTTTGTCCTGAGGGGATCAGTCCTTTTGACTTTGTAATGGCCAGGTAGCAACATATCAAGTTAATGTACAAACTAATACTTATAATGCTTATTTACTCCTCTTGTCCAGTATGTGTAGAAAGGTGTACATATGATGAAACACAAATATATTTTTCAAAACATTTACAGTCTATGTTGCCAGTTAGACAAGCCCTAAATTATTACATTTTGGTCAGAATTTTGTAGTGGTGTCATATATCAAGTTAATATAGAATCCATATCCATTGGTTGTTGAAATGCTAATATTTATCCTAGATATTAAGTATATCTAGAAAACAAATAGGAGACCTAAATGTACTAAAACATCCAGGCGCTGTATATCTTATCATATGTAAATCGCTGACAGTGTTACTGACCAGAGTTGCCTATATAATTAGGCCTAATTTCCCAAGGTCACCATTCCATCTGTTGATGCTAAACATCAAAGCAGGAACTGTTAGCAATAGAAGTAGTATAAATTTAAGTGACCTATATTAAAGTTAGTGACTCGGACCACTTTTTTTTAAAAATTGTAAAGCAAATCTTAAACCATGACCGGTAGAAGCTAAGTCAGAAGAATTAATAGCATCCCTAAAAACTAAAATATAATATAATATCCATTTAGCTTCTTTACACAGAATTCCATCTATCTTCTCCCATCTCAATGAAGTTAGAATAACCACATCATAGTTTTTAAAGCTTATTTAAGTGTACAGTAGTTCTGATTATACTTACGACATATAATATCCAATGTAGCTAAAGTGAGCATTGGGTATATATCAAATTCAGCACCTGGAGTGATCTGTTTTAAACATTTCAAAAGATTGTCACTTTTATCAACAAAAATTTCAATAAAGGACTCCAGCATTGTAAAGTGAAAAGTTGGGGTGATCATTTTTCGATGTGAATGCCATTTTGTACCTGAAAAGTCAAGTTAAAAGTAAACCATTATAATGTGTTAAGGTAATATTAACTTAAATTACTATTGTTATAATAATTATAAATAGTTGCTGATGTTTCATTAATATGTAAAAAAACTTAATTATGAAACCTTATTCTTATATTAAATGTTGAGCTTGACTTATGAGAAAAATTATACAGTATAACAAACACACAGAACAAAATTCTCACAAAAAACACGGCCAGTAATTGGCTCAAATTAAAGGCTTTTTGGTTATATGGTTTGTGATACTAGTTCACTAAGTTTTAAATGTTTGACCTAATATGTGTTCATTGTATAGTTGTTTTTATGGCTGTATTGCATGTTTCCTTTGGTATAATTTTGTTGTTATACTGATTTTTATAATGGATACCACTCTTAAAGACCGACATTCTGTATGTTTTATATTGTATATGTTGACACTGTCTATTGTCATGAAAGATGGTTCTGGACTCGGGTCATAGTTTTGATCCGAAATTAAATGTTAAACTCTTACATATAGAAAATAAAAGCAATAGATTAAATAATTTAGAATGTTTAGAAATAAATAGATCTATTTCTCTTAGGCCTATTTTCAACTTAAATGACCAAATTTTATTAAATTTTTCACCCCTTCTAAAACCCATCCTTAACATAGTTCATCAACCTTCATCTACCTGCTAGGTTATTCACCCTACCCTTCCTGATTTCTCTATTGTACTTTAGTTTCCTGTTACTTGTGTATGTGTAAATAGTTGTCAATACCTGTTAATTATCAGTTGCCAGATGATGCCTTAAGGCGAAACAATTGTAGCTGATTTATATTATTAAAATATTTTGAAACTTTAAGCATTATTGCTTTTTTTTATCCTTGAATTAAAAAGGTAATCGTAGAAATATTTCTTTTCAGTTTTTTTTTTACCTTTTTCTGTAAATTAACAGCATTTCAAATTGGTTTTTGGTTTCACCTTACATTCATAACTAAGCAATTGTGAAATCCAATTTTGTAATAATAATGTGATCTCTGCAAAAATTGATACCAATTATATTTATATTAGTAAAGAAATCATATAGATAATATAGGTACAATATTTCATGAAAATAGGGATTTTGTTTATTTATATAGAACTATGTATAACTTCAAAAAGTGTAAAAAATTAATGAATTAAATAATTTCATAAAATATGATATATATTTCTGTCTATAGGTTTCTAATATTTTTTGTACATATTTTTTCTTTCTTTTATTTTTTAGCAATAAGCAGAAACATATAAAAATCAAATAAAGTAAGCAACAACAAATTTCATTTTTATATATAATAAAATAATGAGAGGTTTAGAAAGGGATAAATTAAATAAGACACCAAGTAAACACTAATCCCATATTATATACCGATTCTAAATATATTTTTATAATTGAAGTACCTATTTCAAAAATTCTTACCTGTACTTGTAAGAAGTCCTGTACCTAACCATGCATGGAGGAAGGTATAAAAGAATGACTTTTGAATTTCTTTTGAACTACTCAGAATTTTCTGAAAATAGTAAATAGTATTATCAAACAATACACATATAAATGTAAATAAGTAACAACATTAAATGACTGAAAGGATACTCAATTTAAATAACCAAAAACAACTACTATATATACTAAGAAAATACAAGTCAAAACTAAAGAGTTTGAAATAGGCGTATTGTGTGCTTTAACTTGGTTTTAACAAAGAAAATAACTAAGAATTTGGAATTAATCTATCTTTTCAGAACAACAAACAAATCATTTTAAGCTTTAACAATGAAAATATTTTTTAACACATCCAACAATTTTTTGTTCATATTTTCTTTAACCAAACAAACATTATTCATTCCTACAGTGACATGAAGAAAGTACACACTCAGCAATGCTAGATTTCTCAGGCCTGTCAAATTAATTATGCAACATTTGCTCTTTAAATCATGTTATAAACTTTCTCCTATTTTGACCAAGATATAACTAATCACATGAGTCACACTCAATATTATAATTTCCAGACTTCTCCAACATCAGAACTTTATCTTTTGGATTACCTAACAATTATCCCAGGCGATTTATTGTTAAATAACAATTTTAAAATTTTAATTATTGAAAATTTATATGTATGTATGCTAGGTGATTCATGAAGTTTTACCAATGCTTTCTGAGCTCATTCTACAGGCCAAAAGAAAGAATAAACTTCATATAAACATATGTCCTAAAAGATTGTGTGTGAACGATTTCACCATGATTTCTAATCCTCCTGTAAATTTCAATCTTGCTGAAATCCCTGGGACAAAATTAAGAGGCAAATTTGGTGGTTTATTATGCAATTTGACCTGAAAAACTGTAAAAATTAGGTTTCAGAATTGTTAAAACTGAAACATAGGTTAGATAAAACTGGAGGAAAACACAAATAATTGGGGTAGAAAAATATACTTTTTAAGTTCACTATGAAATAACTTAGTTAAATTGTTGATAAACGTGTACAAGTTTTCAACAAAACTTGTATAGAATTAATTTGAACAAATTGGTATAAGATAAAGTACAAAATAATCAAATACAATGTTTATTACAAAGAAACTGATAATACTTTTTGTAGGAAAATAATGGCGGATAGAGATTAATATAATTACAATTCAAATTACCAGGGCTATCCAGAAAGTAACAGACGTTTTGAAATAAAATATAAACAAAGTGAAAAATAACAATTTTTATTATATAGCCTACATTTTGAAGGTAAACTCTTAAGCTATTTTTCTACATAATCGCCATATAAATTAACTTTGTAGAAATCTGCCGCTTGGGAGTTCAACCACTGGTTTACACCGGCATGGGGTTCAGGGTCAGTGTCAAAGCATTGCGTAGCGAGCCATGTCTTCATCACTGGGAAAATATGGTAATCGCTCGGCGCCAAATCCGGGCTGTACGGCGGAAGATTGAAAACTTCCTATCCAAAACTGTCCAAGAGCTCTTGGGTACGCTTGGCCGTGTGTGGACGGGCGTTGTCATGGAAAAACAAAACTTTCCCGCTAAATTTTCCCCGACGCTTGTTTTGGATTGCGCGTCTTAATTTTTGGAGGTTTTCACAATACCTCTCTGAATTGATTGTTTGGCCACATTCAAGAAAGTCAACGAAAATCACTCCCTGAACGTCCCAAAACACAGTAGCCATGATTTTTTTTGCTGATAACATCTGCAGGCACTTCCTCGGTTTCTTGGGCGAATGCGTGTGACCCCATTCCATTGATTGCCGTTTTGTTTCACAGTTGACCAGCTTTTTTTACCAACAAAAATCTTATCACATCACGCACTTCACAACTGGCGGGATTTCAATCACAGCGCTCATTTTAAGACTTCACTGTATAAAAAAATACAATAGGAAAGATGCTCTAGCTACCACGGCTGAATGCGTACTGAGTGTAGAAACATTCTGACGCCAAGATGGTGGCGCTAGCCCCGCCCACTGCCGCGCCAGGACTAAATGTCTATTACTTTCTGGATCGCCCACGTAAAATAGATGTGAAAGAAGAGTTAAACAACAGTATTTATTTTCAAAACATTTTAATAACAGATAGCCTACGTGGGATATTTTCAATCCAAAAGTTGTTAATGAAAAATTCAATTGTTGTCGACATTTAAACAATGCTGTGTATTTAGTGTATAAATCTGACTGTTTGTAAAATGATTTCCTTTCCTTTTGTGATTGGTGAATTAATTTGTTTACAACAATTTTAAGTTTAGAAGATGCCCCACGATTAGGCCGCCCACACATTACTACTGAACAAGTTCAAGTTGAAGTTAAAGCGAACTTTACCATGAACCCACATACAGCTCCTGAAGTAGGTATTTCGAAAAGTAGTGTGCATAGCGTAATAAGGAAACACAAGTACATCCTTAAAAAGTGCAGCTTCATCAGGAAATGAACGAAGATGATCCTGATAGAAGACTACAATTTGGTGAGCAGGTGTTAGTGGAGATCAATAACAATAATTATTATTTAATAAGGCTGTTTTAGTGATGAAATAGTATTTTCTTTAAATGGAGTGGTCAATCTATATAACTGCCGCTATTGGTCTGACGTAAATCCACATTGGATGGTAGAAGCACATTCACAACATGAACAGAAAGTGAATGTAGATTGCAATTTAAACGGGCAGAAATATTTGGAAATGTTAGAACAAAATATTGTTCCTGCAATAGATGGTATAGCTCAACATTTTTATGATGCTTTTTTTCAGCAAAATGGTGTACTATCACACTATCATGTAACAGTGCTGAATTTCTTGAATGAATGTTTTCCTGGAAGATGGATTAGATGACATGGTGCAATAGAGTGGCCGGCTCGTTCACCAATTCCAACTCCACTATATTTTTTCTTTTAGGGTTCGTAAAAAGTAAAGTTTATGAAACAAGACCACAAAACATTGATCAGCTAAGAGAAAGGATTGTACGTTCTTGTCATCTGATTACACCACAGATGTTAGAAAACGTGAGGGATGTCTTAGAACAAAGACTGTAGTTTTCTCAGGAAGTGAATAGTGGCCATTTCGATTAGTTAATATGACTGTAAACAAAGGTTAGTCTTTAGAATTAGTGCAGTTGGGTTGGGAATGTAAATAGAATTTAAATTTTTATTATTTTTTTTTATTGATACAACTATTAGTAAAAGTGCATTTGAAAAGTGTTTGAAATGGAAAATTTTTCACTTACCCTCTGTTGCAGACATTAAAGAATGTAAAACAGTACTTGATTTTAAAGATCTAATTTAACCTAAACCCATACTGAAGTACAGTATCACATAATCTGCTAACAACAACCATTGACAGTATTTTGTTTAACTCTCCAAACATTTTTGGCTCCTGTTTGTTATAGGGTCATCGAAAAACATTTTTAAGCACATCATTGGTTTTGTCTTTTAAATAGCTTTAAAATCAGGGGTAGCAAGATGGGGGTTACTATTGAAAGTTTTGAAGTTACCCCTGCATCCCCTACTTCAAGGCAGGGGATGAAACTCTAAATTAGATAAAAAACAACTATATCTTATGCTAGAAAAATGTGCCAAAGTTTAATTGGTTATTTAAAAAAATTAAAATATTAAGTAGGAGGTGTGGGACTTTTTTGATACACGGTATATATATATATACCATGTATAAAAAAAACTCCTTATCCATGAGTTTTTGGCAAAAAATAATTATCCTGTCTGTCCACATCTGCCTTACTCTCCGGATTTAGCAACATGAGACTTCTGGCTATTCCCAAAAATTAACCCTTAGCACGCTGAATAACAATTTAGGCTATTTACTCATAACGTGCTATTAGGAAAAATTTTTTTTTTTGTAATTGTTTAAAGTTCTATTTGATTTTGGGTTCTTACAGATATATTTGGTTAAAAAAAATGTAGATTGGTTTAAAAATTATTTTTTACAGATTAAAACAAGAAAAAATACTTAATTTCACATTTTTGACCGCCCTATGAAACAGATTAATTTTTTTTTTTTATATTTACAAACAAATCATATTAATTTTTTTTATATAAAAGTAGGCCTACCATTTAATTCAAAATAACCAGAATTTCATCAAACAAATAAATTTTACTAAAAAAAGATTTTGAGAAAAATAAACATATCGCATCAAAAATATCTTTCTACTGCTCATAATAATTACCTACATTCAGGACATCAAAAAAATTACTAATATAGACTAAATATACATATAAACACACAAACAATATTTGATGATAATACTGTGTCCATAGAAACTGTCTATATTTCAAAATGTATTCTGTAGTTGAAAAAGATGCATTCATTATTTAATCGATAACTTGATCAAATTAAAGGTCGTCAGGGTTTGCCATTTGTATAACTAGCCTATTTTACACAAAATAAAAATGTATACTATCCTCCTGAGACCCGATGTCCTGTTTTTAGGTCATTGACTTGTACGTCATTGAGTCCTGCATAAAATACTGATCTATTGTGACGAAGACCTGATGTGCTATTTTTAGGACAGAAATTTTAACTCAAGTGGGACCTGAACTTTTTTTGTTTATATCAGTTCTATGTGACTTAAAAAGTCCTAAAAAAATACTGAAAAAAAATTATTTTATATATTTAGTACATTTTCAAATGTGCTAATAATAGCACATTCGGTCTCTATTAGTAAAGGTAGATACTAAATAAACATTTAGGTTTGGTACGTTTTTATTGCACCAATTGATAAAAACACTACATAAAAAGGTTTTTTACTACAAATGTTTTACTTTTTGTGAAATTCGTAAAAACAGTTCTTATTTTTCTTGAGGCATAGGAACACATTGCACCTAGAGCAAAAGATCGTACTTTTAAGGCTGCATTTTGGCATTCTGCACCTTTGTTGGTCCTGATGTACCATGGGGAGGTGTTCAGCTCTCTTTGTCCGGTTTTCCAAAGATGGCAGCGGTATTTTCCTCCCATCTGCAGCTTCAGCTTTTCTCATTCTGTCCTCATCTTTTATTTCCTCTTCTGATGATTCATCAGGGTCACTATTTTGTAGAATCAGCCTTTCTCCAAACGACAATTTGAAGGTCCTAAACTGAGGAATATCTTTCTTTCTGATGCCTTGGCTTCGTTTGTATTTGCACATTTGAAGCCAGGAGTTCACAATGGCCAAGTCCACAAAATGCTTAATACACCTAACCGTCCATTTCTTTGTCCTCGATCTAGATGGGCAATACGACAGCATCTTGTTTGCTAGATCCACCCCTCCCATATTACAGTTGTAGGAGCTCACAACTTTTGGCTGCTTTACCTCCACATACTTCTTCTCTCTTTTACTCCATCTGTTTACTGTGCATTCTGGTTCTTGGCTTTCATCTGTTGATAGCATGACAACTGGTTTCTTTTTTGAGATGTCGTGGGTTGTTGCTCATCCTCTTCAGTATCTGAGCTCTGAAGTTCTGGTTCATAGTCAGGGTCGTCATCTGTATTATCCATATCGCTGTCAAGGAGTTGAGGAAACATGGCCTGATTTCGAGCTACAGGAATCATATCAGGTTCTTCGTCTGACTTGTCATCTTTGAAATCAGACTCGTCGTAATTTAGCTCCGCTAGTTAACTCATCATTGTTAACTGAGGGAAAAACACAAAATGCGTTAATTTAATATATTGTTACTTATTAGTTTTAAGGGCATTTTTGTTGCTTAGAAATGAAGTTTATTTACAAACTATTTGCTGAAACATGTAGTTTTAGAATTGATTGTAAAATATACATTATAATACTTGTTGAGACCAAATGTGCTATTTTTAGCACAAGTGAAAAACCGCCATTGACCTAGTTGAGACCTAATGTGCTATTAAAAGGACATCAATAATCAACCCATAATTACTGTACAAAATCCTAAGGTTTTAGTTGTAAACTTAAGTCAATCTTGATTTCCATCATTACCCCAACAATATCTAACTGTTTAAAATACATTATCATTGATTTTAATACGACTTACCTGTGTCCAAAGAACGGTCTGCAGAGTTTCGACGTGCAGCCATGATGAAAATAACATGTGCAACTGGCAAAAGTTAGGTTAGGGGCAACATCTAGTGGAGATTCCAGCAACTAAGACAGCCTCATGGCAGTGGTAAAAACCCAATCTCTTAAGGGAAACAAAATTTCCCTCCAGAATTGTTTTACTAATAAGTCCTAAAAATAGGACATCAGGCGTTTTGGCGAAAAAAGCATACTACTACTTCAGGACTCAACGTAGTACATAAATCTGTTCCAAAAATAGGACATCAGGTCTTAGTTCATAATTTTTTTTTTTCAGGTCTCAGGAGGCTATAACCTAAAATATAAATAATACGGCCTAAACAAATCAACAATGAAGAGCTATAGCAGTGATAATGCTGACAAAACCTTTTACAACTGACCGTCGTAGCTTACTGAGACGAGAAATCACGTTATACGCGCTGGGGCAGAACACAAAATGGCGCATGGTTGCTATAATAACCAAATAAAGTCCAATGACAGGTGATCGAGAACAAATACCGTAATGGGAGTGTCACGTTATACCAATATAACATTTCCCTCCACTCTATTGGGCTTTAAACGAATTAAAAATACCTGCAGAAGTCAAATAGTGTTTAATCGAGATATCCCGTCATACGCGTTACCAGTCAAGTTGAGGGTTACGTGAAATCCCGTCATACGCGTTCTAAGGGTTAAAGTTATGATAAAAGAGAAATGTTTTGACACCATTCCTGACATTGATAGGTCCATGATGGACCAGCTGAAGGCCCCTCTGAAAGAAGCCTTCCAGAAATTCTTCCAGTCACAGAATCAACAGTGGGATAAGCTACCATCAATGGAATTGCTAACCAAGGAGAGTACTTTGTAGGAGATTAATACCAATTTGATGTAAGCTTATTACTTTGTGCGTAATAAAAATAATCACCGTATTTTTTTATCATACCTCATATATATAATAGGTGTGTATTTTGATATTAATTCAAAAATAGCAACCTCTTTGTGAGACACCCATTATAAATGTCTGTTAGGATAATATGCAGTGTCATTGGATTAAATTAACACATGAAGATGTGTAAGATATGGAATGTCCTTTGTTATAATGATCGATTAAAACAAATTGGTATTCGTAAATTTCTAAAGTCCTAATATTCTCACTTACTTCTTACAAGTGATTTTGAAAAATCTTATAATTCTATAAGAATCATGAAACTTCAAAAACTCTATAATGATGAGTACTTTGGATAGCCCTAAGATAGACAACCCAGGACGATAAATGTCCAACTTTCCTTTTATCCGCAAATTCAGATGTATTTTGTTTTGTTTTTTGAGTTTAAATAAATTTATACATAATCAATCTATGGGGTATAAATATGTATCAAAACTGTAAAATTTTGAATCAATCATATTAGCCACGGATCAATTATATAATTATATTATATTAAATGTGAGTACTCACGTCTGTTGATCCTTTTTGTTTTCTCTCAATAAAACAATTGCAATTTCGGGCATGAAGTACCCATCATCAGGTTTTTATAATCATATCACATACACAAGAACGCAAAAACACATATATATTTCACTCCGTGTGGAGATCGTTAGAGTCAAAACACGCACTTTTTTATACAAACATTGGTGTGCACACCGCATCAGTTGTTTAGGTTGTACTGTCTGAAGTTAGGTTAAGCAACGATTATTGGACCGTGTCCCCCTCCCTTGTCTTGTGATTAGCGTATCATACAATAAAATTTTGAAATCAATTTGTCTTTTTGTACTTAAAATTTAAAATAGTGTATTAAAAACAGTGTAGTCGTGCAAATAGGTAGACACTTTTATAAAATAGTCTAAATATATGGACACGTTTTAAATTTTCAATAATCATGAAGAATATGAGATTTAAATTTATTAACTTTCCGCATGATTGGAATGGAAAAAGAAGTAGTATGTTATATAGTACCAGATACAATGGTGTGTGAAGATTACTCTTCAGTTATAAATATAAAATTATGCAATGAAACATACTTACTTCTAAATACTCAGCTTTAGACACAACTACAACAGGTTTGTATAAAAGCCAAAGCCGGAATATAGTTCCATAATCTTTGCGCAGGCGGGCTGCAACTTCATAAACCTCTGAAATACAAAAACAATTAGATAAGTAAAGAAAATTTTGAAATACAAAAGAGAGAGAGATAACTTAAGCCTCACGTTGAGGTGCCAAATTGAAATAAAATTCGTACTGACTAAAAAAAAAAAAGCTAAAGATTTAAAATTCATATAGCAGTTTATAATTAGTCTAAATAAGGAAATCAAAATCACATGAGAACACATTAAGGTTTATTATTATAATTATTATTTAAGAACAAGTACATAAATTATATAACTCAACACTGAAAAAAAATTAACTTTGAAAATTATATACAATTTATTAGTCAATTATTATACAATTAGTCTCTCAGTTCACTAATTTAAGGATACAAATTAATAAAGTTATTATTTAATTAAAATAGGTTGACCAGTTTTTTGCATAAATTATCTCTTTCAAATTATATATATATATATATATAGGAAAAGCTAAACTAGTCAGAACTACTTTATCTCGCGGTTGTTTAGGCTCGGTGCTGGTTTTTTCCAAATTTTATGAAAAATACATATATATACAAATCATAAATTAACAAATTTGAACTAAGTACCAAATGTCCTTACAAGGATAATATCAAAAGGATTGTGTGTATGGAAGTATCAATGGAATGTCTATTTTATCTTAGGAGCATGAATTGAAATTTAATTGTCTATATCAAGTATAAATATTATATTTTCAAATAATTTATTCCTCGTATACCTGAAAATTCTTCTGAGCAAGGATTAAGAATTGTCTCTGTCAATTAAGTATAAATAGGATAAGGAAATCTGATTTGATCTCACCCAACTATTTCTTTAAATTTTCTTTAATATTTTGTGGGATTCAGACTATAATGCACTGTATAAATAACCCACACTATTTAAGGGTTCTTCTGGTAATGGTACTAGTACTGGTTCTACTGGACTGAACTCGATGATTACTTGGCAAAATCTGTTTCAATTCTTCTTGTCAAGGAAAGCACCATTTCATTTCAGAAGACGCCAACAATAATACCATTTCTTCAAGAGTGGTGTTCCCAAACTTTGAATTGCCTGCTTCCTGAATCACATGGTCTTTTGTCTATATGTGTCTGTATATCAAGTGAAATATTTGGAGAATTATTTATTAATAATTGTTTCTCTGAGGTTTATAATTAATTATTTAATTTGGAAGATAGCACTCTTGGATACTAAATAAATTACGTTAGAATAATAAACAAACAAATAATTTCTTTAGTACATTAAAATATTACTAGCTAATCTACATATTTTAATTAATACAAATTGCATTAAAAATCCTACTTAAAATTTCTTCCGCCAACGTGAGTTTTAAAAGTAGGCGTGTCTGTTGATTCGATCTTCTAAGAAGACATAAAAAATCAGCCATGTTTATTTGGGACTTGGTTTTGTTTTTAAATTATACTAAATTACTCGTAAATCCTGTGTATTTTTAAAAACAACTTTTTAGATGTATTAGATTCCGTTCTATCCATTAATAATATTAGTTTCTTCCAATAAATTCTTGTCTATGATTCTCATACTACAGTTTTCTAAGTGGTATTTTAAAATTTGGATATTTCTTTTCAGAGGTTGAATCACGGTTGCCTAATAATTTTCCTATATGAACTGTTTAACTGGGAATAATTTTTAGTGGGAAACATGGTCTTTACATGTCGGGAAATAATTTTAATTTCCAATTTTATTCTTGAATTCCTAGGCCTACCAATTGATGGTTGAATATTGAATTGGAATTGATTGTAGTGTTTGCTAGATATTGTGTATGTTGCTCTCCGTTTGAATGACATTCCTTATGTAATACCTAAAAAAGGTTAATCCAGTTTGAATAATAAATATAGCGGGAAATCGTATAGAAAGAAATTGGGAGGGGGCAAACAAGTCGAAAACGTGACTTATGTCTTTAAAAAGTTAAAATAAAGTAAATTCAATTAATATAGATTTCCAAACACAAGAAAGTAATAATGTATAGGATTTAAGAACTTTACTTATAAGGATTTATATAATTTTGTGGGTGTAATATAGAATTAATTAAAAAGGAAGTTGTGGGTGTGCTCAGAGCTTGGAACAGTGCATTTGATGTCATGTGAGAAATATTCTAACTGACGTAGCGGGAATTAAAACACTATCCGTGGAGGAAGTAGGGTGAACCCCAAAAAATAACGGAAGTGAGATTTTCACCATGAGGCTCCATGAGGCCGGCAGTCTAGTTTGGGATGTTGAGAGAGAAGGTCGTATTTTTCTCGTTGAACAAGTATTTTAAAGAAATGTACTTCAAGTGTTATAAAAAGGTCTAGTTTGGTGTGTTATGTATGTGTTATGTAGAACGGTTGTTCTTTAGAGTCTTAATTGGGAAATTTATAGGACAAGTATAGTTTGTGATGTTGAGAGAACAGAGTGTTAGAAGTGCTTATTACGAATCGCGTGTAAATTTGAAGGACAATAGACAATCACGCGAGTAATATTGAATTCGGTCGTATTGTGGACAGTTACAAAGTGAAAAGATGGACTAACAAATTAGTAAACATTCTAGACATAAACATTTTGCGAAGTGTAACAGAAATGCTTTTGGTAGAACTCGTTTTCCGCGGGCAGAAGAAAAGGCGATCATCAAACAACAGACTTCAGGTTTCACCATTGTGTAAATGCATTCTGAGCCAACGATCTGGTAAAATGTGTTAATTAACACATGAACTTAATTCACTTTTTGTATAAAATTTAATGTTTATTTTCTAATTTTGTAAATTGACATTTTATATTTCTATTTTTAAATAAAAAATTAATTGATGTCTGTTGACATATTGTTTATCAGAAATGCACTAAACTTAATGCCAAATAACAGAGATTTTGAATCTGTTCATTTTAAAAATAATTGTTGCAACATAAAGTTAAATTCAATATAAAACAAAGTAAATTTTTTAAAGTAAATAAAAGATTAATTCTGATAGTTATAGGTATTGTTCATAATATGTTCTATGTGATAAATTTTAATGTATAAATGTGCTTTTGAATAATAAATTTATGTTAAAATTTCAGTTTAATAAGAGTTCTTCATTTGATACCAGGAATCACTGTGGAGTAGTGATGTGCGAGTTCGAATTAAAATACTCGGTGATTCCGAGTATCAAAATACTCGGAAGAGTCCGAGTATTAAAATCCTCGGTTTCGAATTAAAATACTCGGTCAAAATCCTCGTAACTAGGAACAAGGAGGAAGTAATGTGCGAGTCATAGCGAGTATCCTCGGTCTGCGAGTATCCTCGGTGTGCGGCGAGTATCCTCGGACAACTGTATTCGTTAGTGTTGTGTCAATTCCAAACAAAATACTCGGTGTTTCTACTTTGGTTACATTTGTTTCTAAGCTGATTTTTCACTACACATTAATTAAACATTACGATTTTGAGTTATAATGATTTAGATTCGGTAACAAGTTCAATTTAAAATAACAATAATATTAATTTATTTCCACATTAACAAAAAGTAAATTAAATTATTATTTAATTGTTATTACTTATATTTAAATAAATATTTATAGGTTACCATCTTTATAAAAAATATAGTAAATTAACTTATTTTAAATATGGTAACTAAATTATTAATGTTGGTAATAATTATTGTACTTACGTTTAATTACTGAATTTGTGTCGAGGCAGGATAACATTTAATTACGTATTACAAGTGTCAATCACATATTGTTTAAAAAAATAAATAGCCTACTTGGTGGATCAGTCTAACAGAAATATAACACACACACATAATGCGCATAATCATTCTGCGCAGATACTCGATGTCGAATTAATAATACGAGTATTGAAATAGTTCGAAGCCGAGTATTGCGAGTATCTATTTCACCCGAGTATCAACATCGCTACTGTGGAGTACCCTTTTAAAAATAACTTACGCCCTGAGGTTCAAATAGGTAAATTCATGTTTTTTTCAAAATTGATGTTAACACATCTGGCGCCCATAAATGCTGTGTAAAATTTTAAAATCATAAATAAATAAAATCAATTATCTTAAATTCCTTTTTTTTGTTAGTAAAGTAATATTCTATAAAACCTTAAGTTTTATAGTTATTACACTTAAAAGGATAGATTTGGGAGTAACAAACACATTGTGAAGAGAGATAGGATATAGAAGAACTGTAGTTTTCCATTAAAGCATGAATATTTATTTAGTTGGTGCTTAAAATTTATTTCAATATAAATATTATAATAACTCCAATTTGTACAATCATTAATGAAGTTTACTTTGAGTACAATTTTCAGCCATTCTTAGATTGTCTTCTTAAACATTCTGAGTTAATAAATTGCTAAGCAATTCAACTATGTATCAACTAAGAACATTAACAAATCAACACTAAGGATAGCGGAAAATTTTACTCAAAGTAATTAGGTAAATCCTAGCAGAATATTATTACTTCAAATTTACAAGACAGAAGAATAGGCAGGAGAAGGTAGAAGAACAAGGAAAAAGTGGCATGTCCTCCAATAAGTTCTCCTACCAAATTTAAGCTTTCTTCCAGGACTTTTTATCAGAGATGCTTTCTGAAGCTAATTAAAAGTTTTAAGACATATGTCTTAGTTGCAGCCTAAAAAAAAGTTATACATGGTCTGGGGACCAACAATAGGCTGATAAATTTATTAGTGCTCCTTATTGTACTCTCATCTTTGACTTTTGAGATACTGGTAACTGATACATAGATCAGGATGAAAAACTTGCTAAAGTTTTCTTCCTAATATACTCAAATATTTGACTTTTGAGATACTGGTAACTGATATACAGATCAGGATGAAAAACTCACTGAAGTTCTCTTATTTGACTCTCTTTGACCTCTATTTGTATCCAAAAGCAAAAGTTTTTTACATAAAACAGTGAAATTTGATAAAATCAGGTATATAAAAAACTTCCATTTTCTGATTTTTTTTTTAAGTTTTCCTGATAATATCAATGCTTTTACGAAATGTGTTAGGCAAAATTTGAATAATATGTTAAAAAACTAAATTTGACTATTCATACTTTTTCTGTTGATAAACTAGTTCAAGCCATTGTAAATAATTATATTTACAGCTAGTTAAAAAAATTGATACGGTCTAGAGTGTAAAATAGGGAATTTTTTTTAACGGCTAAAAATTAACTAAATTTTACTTTTTTCTGACAAAAGAAGACACAAAAAAATACTGTACCTAATTTGGTGAAACTGGACAAAATTTTATAGGTAGAGAGGTCACACATTCATAATACACAAACTGGGTATTTATTTGCTTCATCTTATTAACTCTAAAATCAAGCCGTTTAAACAATAAAGATTTTAGTCAAAAGTTATTTGGGTTTCAAAAGATACAATAAAGATCATTATTTACTATTTAATATGGTGGATGTATTCAAGATCAACAGCTTATAATAATAATTATAGGATTTAATTTAAATGATACTGTTTAACAGAAGTGATAAATAGAATATACTCTATACTATTGTATTATATTAATGGAATATCATCTGTGGGAATTTCTCGACCTTCAATAGAATAAAATACTGTTACTACAATAGTGGAGTTGAATAAAACACTAGTAATAGCAGACTTAATTTACTTGCCTAGCAAATTTAATCTAATTTTAATAAAATATCAAAGTAATAATCTAAACACTTCTAAACCAATATCTAAAATCGCAAATAAAGGAAAACTGAAGGTCGAGAAAAATTGGCAAAACCTGAAACTGAAACTGAAATGAAACCTGAAAATAAATCTAGATATTAATGGTAAATCCTACACGAATAACAGTTTTAACTAATAATGGTTATATTTAAAAAAAAAAAATTGTACTTTGTTTGTATATGTACTTGTGAGGCAATGATAAATCTCCATTTATCAGTATAAAAACAACTAATGTACATAAATTTAAGAAATATTGTAAAATATATACATATGGAGTGTGGCATAAAAGCATCAGAATGATTACATAACTAAGCTCCTCTTGTAGAACATTCAGGCAACCCGCCATTTTATAGGTATCTACCTAACAGAGTGCAAAAAAAGGTTTTTACAAAATACATAGTGTTCCAAAAATGAAAATTTTATATATTTTTTCATATTCATTCAAAAGTATTTCAACACCAAAGTTGCCATACTCAGTGATGGACATGTATGATAATAACTAAACTATAACTATTTATATAACTATACTTAGTTATAATTAGTCTATAGTTTAGTTATTGTGGCTCGTGCATCACTGAAGATGGCGACTTTGTTGTTGAAATGAGTTTGTATAAATAAAAATACTTTTTATGAGAATTTGTGTTTAAGTTTTATTCTATCAGTTAGTAGTTTTGTTTAATTTTAATCTAGATCATCTAAACCTGTTCCTTAGCCCTTAGCAACCATCATTTTGTTTTTTCCAGTTGTTAGCATTAATTGATTTTTGCTCAGAAATGCCTACAACTGCATCGTTACAGTACACAAGATGTAATTTGTCATGTGGACCTCAATAGTGTTTCTATTTGGTTTCAGTAGCTTACAGTTGCTTTCTAAGTAACTATGGAACTGTCAGAACCCATTGAGATTGTTATACCCATGATGCTTGGGTAAGATAACTGACTTATTTAACAATACATTTTTCAAATCAAGTTCCCATATCAAAATCAACAGTATTCAGGACAGTAAAACATGTATAGAGAAATAATCCTATAAAATATTATCCCCATTCTGTAAGAAGGAAGTCTGCCATTATGATGAGACATCTCTAAACATACTACAGCCATTTGTGGTCCCCATAGTCCCCATACAAATGACTTAGAAAAGTTGTCCTTGAGTGTGAAGTACTTTTCTGTAGACCAAATTATGAAGGTCATTAAATTCTTGCCATAAAATATTCACCTTTTAAATGAACATCCAGAAAATTATTTTGACAGACATATTGAATACTGATGTCATGGTGGAAAATATAACAACACAACAATATATCATTTTAACAATAGGTTTTTTTTTCTAATGAGGCAATGTTTATGCTAAATAATAATGTAAATAGGAACATTTGCTAATTCTGGAGTCACAAAAATCCAAATTGGATACAAAAATGGTGCACCTAAAATGGTGGTCACTAGAGGTAAGGAACAGGTTTAGATATTCTAGATTAAAATTAAACCACACTACTAAACTTGGATCGTAACACTGAAAAAGTATGTCAATAACCCACTTAAGCTCAAAAAAAATTATGAATATTTAGAACACAACTTTGAATTTGTATAACTTCTATATGATTGATGATAGACACCCAGTATGTCTATTGTCATATTGTTATCTGGAGAATCAGAATATTATTAATAAACACAAATTATCATAAACAATTTTTAGAGAAACATTATTTTATGAATTTTTGGAAACAATCTGTTTTTTACAAAGTACTTTTTTCACACACTGTATTTAGCTAGAGACTTTCAAAATGAAGGGTCACCCACATTTGTATCTCAAATAGGAGTTGAGATATATTTTCCCCATAATTTTATACCACCTGTATATACTTTCATGATGCATGCACCATGCACGTATGCACACACACACACACACATGCATGCACATAAACAAACATAAATTTTCTTACGAATTTTACAGATAAAAAGCATTAATGAAATATAACTTACGATGAGGCTGTGCTCCAAGTTCAGCTACGTTCCCAAATAAGAACATTCCTTGTGGACCATGTATTCTATCCACTATATCTACAATTTTATTGATTTTCTTTTTCCATTGGTAGACATAAATGGCAGTTATGGCAGAGAGAATTATACTTATGATAATGGTGTAGACTGTCATTCTGTAAGCACAAAGAGAATTGTTTCAAACAAATGATATAAATAATATATAAATTATTTCATATCTATCGCTGATGCTGTTGATGCTTGCTAACTTTCAACTGCAGGATATACTCGACTGACTGGGATCACAAGTTGTGGATGGTGGCCTATCTCAGTTAGCTTGTTTTAAATATATTTTAACCTGAGAGTTTTGCTAGAAATTGCTCTTTCTTAGGCCAATACTTTATTTTTTTACTTTATGTTGATACTCGCTGTCTCCTTGTGTTGACATATCTTGTGTTTCTTTAATGTTTTCTTGACACTGCATCCTTGCATCCTCTTGTACAACTAACCACTAATAGGCTTAAATATAAACATATAGATGAACAAACCATACAACTATAAAAACAATCAACATAGTTGATTAAATTCATTGCAATATTACTTGAATATTACCAATGACATTTCTGATCCATATGACTAACTCTAGAACACTGTACATATCATGTACAAAATAAATAATTCAAATTGGATTCAGACTCTAAAAATAATAAAAATGAAGTGGTAGAAATCGATGTAGAAAATCCATTACTTGAACAAAGATTAAAATTTGATAAAGTTCAAAAGTTATACAGAGATGAAATGGAGCTGATATTCAGTTAATTAATCAAACAAGAGATATCTAGGACTAGATTACTAAAACAACATAACAACATAGATATGGTAAAATATTACATAAATGTGCAGAATTTTTTGTTTATATCAAGTAGAATGTTAAGATTTGAATGGGGATTTTTCCATACTCAACAAGATAAATGTGAAGATCACAATATGGTTTTTACCTGTTAAATATGACTCTTTTGTAAGCATATAAGTAGAGCACAAATCAAAAGAGAATGGCTCATGTGCTCTCCTAAAAGTAGAAATTTATACTGCTTCCAGCATGCATACTTTTTAGTGAACCAGAAAGAAAAAATTAATTAAGAGATGCATTTTCTGACTGACAGAATGTTTCAAACTGTATGAAACTTCATAAAAAAGTGCAGTACATCGAACCTGTATGCAGACACCAATCAACAGACGATGATCACATAGTCGAATAAATAGCTTTTTGGAAATTCAGTCAACAAAAAATGTGAATATTAAATCAAAGTTCTACGACATGTAGTATCAATAGTCAAGTTTTTACCAACATATAGATTAGCTTACCGTGGTGATACAGAATTATCCATTCACAAAATAATGGAAACCACACAATTTTTTGCAGTTGGAGCATGTGATTCTGTATACACAAGATAAATTATTTTTGTTGTAAGTATCTATCGAATTCGGCAAGATGCTTCAATACCAACTAAAAATGGAACTCATGAAACACAACATTATTTTATCATACAGAACATCAAATAAACTAATCAATGTCTTGAATCCGAAAAATAATTGCAAAACTAAAAAATTATTATTATTCGGTGTATATAGATAAATTCAGTGTATATACATGATCCGACTGCAAAACTTTTTACACTGGACAGACCGGCAGATGATTCACAACCCGCTTCAAAAAACACTTACTGTTATCAAACTTAATTCTCTCTTTGCCCAACATCTTTAGATCACATCTATAAATACACTTCCATAGGCCATAACTTAGAGATACTAGGCTACATGTCTGCAAAAAGGGCCGTTTGTTATAGTCATTTAAAATACATACTGCAAAAAAGGAAGAAAATTATTATATGTTAAACGAAAAAAATGGTTTTGGTTCAAATGAGCTGTTTAACACAGTAATTCTGTTAAGGAAAGCGAATACACTACATGACCTATAGATTGTATTTGTTTATCAGCAATTGCCCAATACATACTTTTATCTCTTTCATATTGATACCAACTTCAATATTAGTGGCAGCAATCATTTCAAAGATTATGCATTAACCGAGTGTTTATATTTATTGTGTCAATTTGTCATTGTTTAAATAGTTTTAAGAATATCTTATGTGTGTTAACGATTTTTAATTTTTGATTTTAATAGTGTTTTTTCAAGTGTTATGAGTACTCAATAATAATTACCAGTTTTAATGGGACGACGCTTTCATATGACTGAACGACTTCACGATATTTTGGATCTGACAATGAGGGTTTAACTGTCAATACCGGTTATCCACAGGATGAAATTTGGATTCTCAGACAGAAAAATTATAAGTAATTAACCTATAATTTATGCACTGAATACACAATCCAGGAGGCTACACCAAACATAATGTTTAATGATAGAGCGTACAGTCACTCGTCCTGCTAGAAGGACCTTCCGGAAGTACTATTCTTTTTTACACAGTGGCGCGTCCTTCCAGCAAGACTTTGGACCCTTATGGCATATGTGAACTGGTCTTCCAGCAGGACGCGTCCTTCCGGCAGTACTTTGGGTTATCAGAGCGTAATACTGTAATACTGCAGATCTGGTACTGGGCAAACAATAAAAGTCTGTAAATATTCTAAAACCATATATTATGACTCATATTGACTAATACAATAACTGTCTCGTAATCACTTATTGACTATGAAATGTATAAACGTATAAAGTATAAAAGTGTTTTCTTACAATAAAGAGACTGTATGAGAAGTATAAAAAAGTTGAAAAAATTAAGATCTAAAATAGGCTATATAAAAATGTATAAAACAAATCGGATTTATTTCCCTACAACTTTAGCCATTTCAAAGAAGTAATATCTAAAGTTAACATCTAAATATATAAATGAAAAAATGTTAGATTTCTTGCTTGTCGATTGTAGTCATTTCAGTACACATCTAGTTCTTACGACATAAGGGCATACCACTTCTTATGTGGTATTCGAAACAATCTCTGCCAGTTTGTGGGCTACACATAACATCTGTAGACCCACATTTCTTGCAAAATTAGCTTGCATTCATTTGTTTTCTATGCACTCTCGAGCAAATTAGACATTTTCACTGAACGCGCTTCCAATGGTCTTCTTTAGAAAGATTCACAAGGACGTGTGAGGTTACCTCTACAGGTAAATTCACTTCATCGGCCAACAAAGCTGTGGTGAATACACGGGATCTCGGTATAAGATATGCGATGTGCGCGAGAGACAGTAGTCAAGACGAGAGACAGTATTTCACGAGGGAAGCTAGTCACCGGACGTGAGTTGCGCGTTGTTACGATGTAACCTTTTGGTAATAAACCTAAATGGCTACCTAAACTGTTAATTGCAGGGTCTGATCAACCCCCGGGTGTTACGTAGTCATTAGTAGGTATTCCGACTAATACGAGAAAGAATTATTATGACCTAAATAATCAAATAACCAGGGCTGACGTTCGCTGTAAAGCTTCTACAGGTCTTGTTTCTGGTGGAATGCCAAATGTATTTTTTATCAACTGCAAGGGTAGAGCTGTAGTGAAGTCTGAGTGAGACGTCTTAGCACTGGCAGGTCTGTGCATGTTGTATGCTAAAAAGGTGTTAGTCTCAAAAATACCAAATATACTAGCAAACATTCTATGATGCCACTGTTGAGTTGCCACACCGTTTCTAATGCTAGTCCATCTTGACAAATATGGTCTATGGCCGGTGCTCCCATGAAGTAATCTTCTACTAGCTTTGGACGTGCCACTTCCCTGGTGAAAGATTTTCCATCGTCATCAAATCTTTTCTTCGTGCAGGGTTTTCCAGGTAAAGTTGTAGAGCAGGTATATACAAACATGTGAACTTTACAGTCTCTCCATCCTACACATATAAGATCTACATCTTCTGAGTTTGCTGTAGCTGATACAAAAGAACCCTTTTCCTTGGGGCACCTTATGACAATTTGCTTCAGGGGATGGTTTCTGAAGGCGGTCTTAACTATACCAAGAAAAAACAAGCCTCTTTTTTTTAGCCTTTAGAGGTACTGGCAGTAGGCGCGACACCGGCAGTGACGGCGAGTCCATCACTCGAGAACAAATCTTTTAACAAACACCTAGTTGTGTTTTTATCAATATCTCACAGCACTGTTCCACAATTACACGCAACTTTAACTACAGTACCATGATATTTAGTGGTATCATAATTACTCGGAAATAACGAGCGACTCCATGCATTTCCGCTATTTGGAGCATCGATATAGGTAGCAAAAACATAAACACGGTCACCCTTACGTATAATCGCCGCCATTACTGAACGGTCAGAGCTACCAACTTCAGACTTGCATGTGCTGATTTGTTACATTTCCCTCTTTATAATGGAAAAAAGAACGGTCTTGCCAACAGGACGCTTCGGCCTCATATAAGCAATTGAATTACGTACTCAAATAAGGGCGTAATGTCCTGCCGGCAGTGTCTTGTACGTTATATGATTAAGTATTATTGTGACCTCAAAATTACCCATTATTTTATAGACAATTGCAACTATTTCAAACGGAGATATAATTCGAAATAACTTGTTTGTTAAACTGCTCTTCATTTGACGGGGAAAATGTGTTTGCAAACCTCTGTTTTAAATTTTTCCCATTTACCCTATTTTATTATTTTTGGTCATTAATTTAGTAGCCTACCATTTATTTTGTTTCTTAGAAGAAATAAAAAAATCCAAAGAAGGAAAGAAACCTGTAATAAAAATTAAAAAGGAGCCAAAAGAAAATCTCAAAAAGAATGTGCCCAAGAAGGTATCAGTAAAACAGAAGAAACCTCTTAAAGAATCAAAAACTAAAGTAAAACGACTAGGCCTACTAAAGAAAAGAGTTAAGACTATAGAATCATCACACTAAAGAATGGGAAAGTAGTGAGAGTGACGACAATTTAAATTTTAGCTCCACTTCTGAAGTAGATATTGAAATGATGGGAATTAAACCACTGAGACCTCCTGCATTGGATTTTAAAAATTCACAGGAGGATGGATCCTACACCTCTTTTTGTAAATCCAAATGATTTTATATTGGTCAGATTCAAAAACTACAACAAGAAGAGGCAGACTGACTTCAGATATGCAGCAGTTTGAGAAACATATTTGGATAACAAAGCAACAATTATGTGTCTCAAGTCAGTTGATCATTCAAAAAGACTATTTAAAGCTGATGAGAAAGACATAAGAATCAAGGATATAGTTCAAATATTAAAGACCCCTAATGTCATCTGTGCTGGAGACAGATATAAGTATAAATTCTCTTCTCCAGTGGACATAGTGGACATTAATGAAAAACTATAATCACTTGCTGGTGGTCAAAATGTGTAAATAAAGTGTATATATTAGTTATTAGAAAAACAGTGAACAGTTTACTTTTGATTTTTATCGAATAGCCTATGTTAGTTTTGCAAACTTAATAGTGAACTAAATACTACATCCTGTGCGTGTTTAATTTGACGTTTATTAAAGGTAAGTAATTGTTATATACCACCATTTCATTCATAAATTATATATATATATATATATATATATATATATATATATATATATATATATATATATATTATTGAGTGGGAGTTTTCTTATTTACTAGTCTTAATTAGTTTATAATCCAAATCATTATACCTCAACCTTTGTTCGGACCAAAACTGGAAAACTGTAATGTTTTTTTGAAAATAATCAATAAAAATGCAGCCCCCTGTCCATTTTTTTTAAAAAGTGACATTTTCTTTTAAAGCTTATATTTTAAATAATTGGTTTAGGGGGTCTTTCCCCCATTACTTTAATTTTTTTGTTACTTTACCTTAACCTGAAAAATGGATATTTACCGATAACTCAAACGACTATTTTTTGACATTTTTTTATACAAAAAATTTACTGTCCCATAATTTCCCAGTGCCATCTATACAATTAAAGTGTGCTCTGTCCAAATATTTCCCTCTGTATTGCCTATTTTTAGTATCAATGGAGATATATGACTGTCCTTGTTTTGCCTCATACCTGTCCCATAATTGCCCCAAACCCTGGGGTAAAAATGGGACAGTATTTTATTTTTTATGAAAAAAAATTGAAGAGATAACACCATAAACAAAACAGGACTTACTTGCCACACCTAGTACATTCATAAACATATTTTTTGTTTCATCCTAACACACCTATAAGTACAAAAAAATCGATTGTTTTTATTTTTGTCCCAGAATTACCCCACCTCACCCTATATGAGCAAGACTTACCTAACACATCTGAATAAGATGTTAATTTGGTTTTAGTTTCTATTAAGTTGTTAACATCAAACTTAATTTTACGTAATACATCTGTATTAAAAGCGTTTACCTGTGTTTCTGTTGTCCATTTAAAGAGACATTAACGTTTTCAATTTTTAGGTTAATCACCCATTCGTCATTGTTAATAGTTGATACTTCGTTCATATTTCCGAGAAATAATTCTTCACTACTGTCATCAACAGTACTTACTTTTTTAAATTTACATTTTGCGGCAAAATGATTAATTTTTTTTACATTTTTAGCACACCTTTTTCTGTACGCAGGGCATTTATTACACACATAGTTGTACTCGCACTTATCACATATCACTGAATAGTGAATTCTCCTTAGAAGTTGTTTTTCTTTTTTGTGGACCGGCTTGAAAGGAACTGTGCATGACGCCAACCTTGTTTAATAGATTTGGAACTGGGTAAACTTTCTTCTGTTACGCGGGATTGGAATGTATTATCCCGTTGTCTGAAGTTCTGATTTCTGCGTGATTGATTATGAATGTTGTTAACGTCATCTTCCTTATCTACTCCTGTATTTACATAAATTTCTGCGATTTGTGGCTTCGTCCTTTCTGAAGTTCTGCAAATGTATAATGCCTTGTTTAAATCTAGATCTCTATAATTCTTAGTAAACAATCTTTTACACTCCGATCTCTGATTCCTAGAACAATTCTATCCTTAAATGACTGTCTGTTAGAGAACCGAAATCACACCTTGCACTTAAACTAGTAATTCTGTTACATAATGATCAATTTTTTCATCACTTTTTGCTCCCGTAGAAAAAATAAATCTCTTTCATATATTATGTTATATTTTTCTCTGGCAAAAAATAATCGTCAAATTTTTTAACAATTGTTTCATAGTCTAGTTTATTCACTCCACTATTGTAAGTGAAATTATTGTATATTTTAAAGCTCTATCTCCTATAGAATTTAATAGTGATACGATTTTATACTCACTGTTTTCAGTAATACTTTTTGTAGCAAATTAAGTAAATTTGAAATTTCATTTTATAGAACTTCCAATTCTCGCCCATATTTTTTCTTATCCAAGTAATTTCTAAAGGCAGTTTCACGTTATGGCTAGACGTTGCATGTGACATCGCGGTTGTATGTAGTACGGGTTGAACTGTTACTTTATTTTCATCTCCAGGCATTTAAATATTATTTCTTATTAAACTGTTTTTATAATAAAACACTAAAACTGTACATTGTTTCACTCCTTAAATTTTTAGAAGATTGTTAGTTTATTTCAACCGACTCGACTGCGCCATGTGATGTGAAAGTTATTAAATCATAAACCATGCTTTAGGTTCGACATTCTTTTAATAACTGCCCCTTGTACCAGGAACCTTACCAGTACAACTTATCGGCCTATGTCTACATAGGTCTACTTAAACAAATACATTACAGTTGAAATAAATTTTTTTCCCTTTAAAAAAACTAGCACCGCGCTGAAAACTTATTTTAATATTAAGAAATAAGGTATGTAGAAAATGTTTTAAAAATTGCAAAAAACCGTGATTTTTTTTTGTAAACAATAACCTTTAAATATATATATATAAAGGTTATTTAGAAAACATAAAAGATCATAAACAGAGGGTTATTATATCTATATAACCCTCAGAGACTCACTATAGTTCTGAAGGAGCCTAGTTGTATCTATACTATTTTAAAAATAGTCTTGGGTTAGATATCTTTCCTATCAGGTCTCTCTTATCCAACTATTGTTCTTTTCCGATCGTGACGTTATTAGAGTATTCGAGGGCTAGGGGGCTTTGTTTTATACCCTTTTGTTCTTTTTTGAAGACTGATAACCGAGAGATATCTCACCTTTAAACAACAAGAGGGAATATATATTTCAAGAAATAGGCCTACACATCTGGCTTGTTATTGCAAATGAACTTTATTGTTACTTTCAATTTCTTTTCTATTATTTTAATAATTTTTTTACAATTCATTTAAATTTAATTTAGATTTACTAAGGATGCACTTATTTAATTACAGCAATAGTCTAATTCCTTAATCTAACAATTGAAATACCTACAATATTTATTAACCTAAACAAATTAAAATTCCTGAAATAAATCACAATGACAATTAAACACAATCTAATAAGATTATACAATCCTTCCATAACAATTAGCAAGGAAGCAAAGAGTGTTTCAAAATTGTTTTTAGTCTGATTTATTTATAATAAATTTAATTGTACTGTAATTTCTTTAATTTAATTTATTTTAGTAATTATGAGCCCAATTTAATTTATTTACTTCCCTGGCTAGCTTGTTTTACTTAAAGATTGATTTAAAATAAAATAAAATCTCTCTCTTGTTCAGGTGGTTCTTTGGTGACTATAATTTAAACTTTAGTTACTGAATCAAAATATTGTTGGTGGTTAATTATTTATACAAATTTTCACAGTCTACTAATCGAAATTAAAGTCCTTTCACAATCCGAAGCGTGGTTGTTCCAGCGGATAAGCTCGATATTGATTTGGCGTCCAATAATCTCCTTAGTCGTGTCGCAAATCTGTAATCTAGTCTGGCTGATTTCTCGCAGAATCGCTCTTCTTATTCTCGACGCTGATATTTCATCTATTAACTTTTCGCTGACTATATTCACTTTACGACGTATTCTTTAACTTTAACTAATTCACTGTTCGACGCATTTCTTTTACCTTATTAAACTGTTCGGCGTATTTCTTTTAATTTTTTATTAACTCACTTCTCGACAATTTCCCAGAAGATTTTATAATTTATTATAAATGTTTTAACAAAAGTTTCAGATCAACCTTGTTCTAACTTTATAACCTATTAGAACAACCTTCTCTTACACCTCTTACAAATCATCTTGAGGAACAACCCTGTTTCTTTCTCTCGGACCTACATTTATAATTTCCTCGTTTTCAACAGTCACACAATGGCTTTATTTTTCACTGGTGGGATTCAAAGTTTACAGGAATTTAGAAAGTGACGCTTCCTTCCCTATTAGTTATACTAAACTTTGTCCGTTGGCCTCTCGTTACTCTAACGTATCTCTAAATAAGTTTCTTGCCTTTAAACCCTTCAGTTTTTTTTTTTTTGGGCTTGTCCATGAGGTGTCAACTCTTTTATTTCTTGTCAAATTGATGACTCGCCGTTCACTGACCCTAGCCAGCACCTTTTCGTTACTATATATAAATAAGTTACGTGTTGGGCCGTAACGATTAAGTTTTTAAAGAAAAGTTTTATTTCTTTAAACACCTTTTTATTTATTATAACAAACTTTAATATTCACTTAAAATATATTATAACAAATGTTTTAACGTGTTAACAGTGAAAACTATGATCTAGTTGTTTCGTTGTTTCTCTACTAGGCTACCAAGCAAACTTTCTGTGTTATTATTACTGTAACAGCATTCTCAATTTGAATACAATACAAAGATCAAATAAAAACACCTACTCTGTATGGGAGGCGGTCACTCTGTAATTGCTTAGTAATTTTTACAAATCGACTTACCCAAGGTCACATTCAGTTAAATTATTCTTCGTAGCTAATGACAGAATATACTTCTATTATTAGGTTAATATTTAAAAAATAAATAAAATCTCATTAAAAAGAAACGTAATCATTATGATAGTCACAGCATAATGTAAATAATAAAGTTAATACAATCATAATAGATATTTTCCTGAGATAGCTGTAGTGAATAAATTAATAATTATTATGTTACAACAACACATTTATTATATAACTCGTCATGCTTCACTAACAATGTATTACTGACATGAAATCACACAAACTTCTTTTGGTGTTTTTTGTTTACCCGCTAGTTTCCCGAATTTGAATAATGCAAATCTACAAGTACAGAAAATGTGTTATTACAGACCTACCCTGGGTAAAGAAGATCTACAAACACCGTTTGAAACAACACCATTATGAATATTCTAAGTAAATTTGATTTTGATTTATATGAAGCTCAATTATATTTTATAGATGTAAGGTTTTTCGAAAGGTTAGTTTAAACATTTTTACATTTTATTTAAAATAATTAGAGCTTTATAACTTTAAAATTCTAAAGTAGAACTAAACTAAACGGCATGACGCACACAACCCTCGAAGAGCGCCTAGGCCTATTAGACGGCTTTCTAGTAGGTTAATTTGTAAGTATCGCTTAGAAAGTCTCTTTATCGTTGTTCTACCATTGTAAATCAGAGTTCACGATGCTGGGTCAACACCGTAAATATTAAAACCCCTTCAGATATTGAACCTGGAACCTCTCAGGGCTAACCAGTAACCTAAACCAACCGGGGGCTCAATCTCAAAATTAAATAATACAAGTGTGTCCAAAATTTGATTTTGGAGTTCCAATCGTAAATCTGTCATCACAAAAGTATTCTTTCGATTCATTTACGATTTACCAGCCCCCTCTCTTTAGAGGATCTGATTTCGTAAAGACGTATTGAACATCGGTACTGACAAGTAGGCTACGCTGTGCTAATACTAATGAAACTGCATCTTACCTCATGCTACTTCATCCTGTTCCTGTTATTACACGACACAGTTATCACAAAGTATGAAGAAAGTTGGGTCCGAATTATTAGAAAGGGTTAATTTTCCAATACAATCTCTCGAATAATTCATTGTTATTAAGATCTCTTTAATAGGCGAGTTATTTTAGAAATATTTTAATGCCTACGATTACGAAAGACCGCAGAGCGCTGAGCGAATGGCATGTATTTTGAAGAGTATGCAAAATATATACAAAATAATTTATATTACGCCTTTCATATTTAGCTAAATATACTGTGAACTGTGACACATGCTAAAACGAATTTTGTAAATCTGTAAACACGACTTTAAATTAATGGATTTTCAGTAATAATTCTATTATTATTTAATTGTGTTGTGTTCCACAAGGAGATTTTTTAATATCTAATAAAGAATTGTATTCACATCACACAAAACAATTATTAATATAGGAACATATTTAATCACTTATACAGATAGTATAAACATCACTATTTTCTATAAAGCTAGTTACTGAATGTGTCCAACACCCAAATAAACAAACAGCAATAGACTCACCTCGGTGTAGAATAACTGGCTAAAAGAAGCAGCAAAACTCGACTGCTGATGTTTACAGTTTACACAAGTGAAAGCAGTGCTCGCACACATTCGAGGTCATGTTCCCCCTCTACTGCTTCGTCGTGTGCAGAAACGTTTCGTTCCACAGGTTCCACTTCTAATCCATTCTTTATATTGATGGTTACAATCAGAGAGACAATCATATGACGATTCTAGAAAAACGACAGCCAAATTAAAAACCTTTTTATACAGTCTCATTTATAATAATTTTGGTCCTCAGCCCTACCTAGTGTCATTTATTCTTGGGTTAGACCATTTCTTTCAAGGGGTTCATGATTCTTCATTTATTTGTAGATGAAGACAGAGATATTTGTTTTCTTAAACCACTAAGAAGAAAGGTTCCTCAGTCTTTAATAAGAGATAAATTTGTTACTTACTTAAACACACACAAAAATAGGCTAAAATTCAAAATAATTGGCGTATGGTTAAATTGGCTCCGTCCATTCGTCATTGTTTCATTTTTCTCCGATCCTTAGGAGCTCGCTATAGTGAGTAGGCTACCGAGTGGCAAAACCAAGAGAATCAGTTACGTTGGATCTACACCTTTCTTCGTGTGGTCTTGGGTTCTTTGATCTTTGTTATCAGGACTCTCTTGACCAATTCTTGTTCTCTATCCACCTTGAGTATTCGATTGCTTCATTGTATGCAATACGATGATGACAGAGAGAATTTTTCATCTTTGAAAACAGAACAATTTTTTTTCCAACCATTATTAACCAATTTAAATTAAACTGTATTTACGTATTTCTACGATCACTTGTAAGCCTAAGAATGACCTAGTTTTATATTTTATATAGGTTTACATTTTTCTATGAATGATAATCCGATTTACCAGATTATTCTTGACATAATCTGATTAAATATTCAGTTCTCATTACAACAAACTGTTTCAATCATAAACTGATTTTATTCCACAATCTTAAATAAAAAAACTAATTGAGGTTTAAGACAGATTTTATTACCTTAGTTTACATTTTATTTCATGATGGACAACACACATATTTCCTTATAGATTAAAATTTCATCAAAATGCTGATCAACAAAATGTTTAAAATTGTTAACCAACCAGATTAAATTGATTCCTGTGTTTTTAATTTTGAGATACGAGAAGTAACGTATAGAATATCATCGCTGAAGCGAGTTGCGGCAGATGGGTACTGTTTTAATTTTATTATCATTAACTTAGGTGGGTAATAGAGGATCGTGGATCTTTTAAAACTTTGTTGGCACAACGGTCACAGCCCAGACCTATCTACTAAAACTAAATACCACTCAGTCAGCCAGCACGTGATGAGGGACTATTACTAATACTCTAAATAGTTACTAAAATTAGATATAATATAATTAACTTACTTATCAATATTATTGTACACTAGGGATTGACTTTAACAAAAATAGTGGTCCCGATGTAGACACTAGCCTAAGATGGCCGCCATTCTACATTGCACCGGCGATGGCGGAAAGCCAAATATTTGCGCACCATTTAACCCGGGGTCGACTGACCCTACCCAATTTGACTATTAAGCCATTATTTTTTGGGGTTTTAAACTAGGAACAAAAAGGTAAATACATCCGTGATGAATCCGTGATACTTCCAACAGGTCCAGTTCCTTCCGAATGTGGTGCACAACTGACTCATCTTTCATTCATGCTTGACCCCACTTCTAAGCTCGCAGGGTGGTGGAACCCGCAAGGCATCATCCGCTGCCTCTGCATTTGTGGCACCGGGCAACTAGTAAGGCACCGGATGCGGACACGTGACTGCCACCCCGAGTGCAGGGGGAATTATGGTGGGCAGATCACCATAGTGTGGAGTGGCTATTTAAAAATACACAATTTCGAGTCCCGAATGACGTCACACTAGGACTTTATATAACCTATATACCACGAACGTACCTATTAAAATCCATTTATTTGTTTTAAATCGAGTATAATAGAGACAATTGTGTTTAAAATTGTGCATAATATGTATAGGTATATGAGTGTATAGTTCATATAGTTAAAACATATCTCACAAGTAATATTTTGTTATTTCGTCTGAAATAAAATTCTGCAAAATACTGCATGATAATTATTTCTCTTCTGTACGATTTTGTTTCCGAAATCTTTAGTAAATTGTGTATAAATCTGTTCATTGTCTGTCTCCATATATAAAAATGCAAGCATATTTTTGTTCACTTTTACTTGTTATCGAATGTTGTTGGTAAAGTCTGTTTATTTCAATAGTTTCGAATTTAAAGACCTCTTCTTTGTGGAATAAAATTTATTAACATTTTCAATAATAATAGTTTGAGTTAATTGAATTAGACAAATTATTTCAATAAACGTTATAATATAGCATCTTAAATATTGTATCTAGTTGACAAACAAGTTATTGTAATTATATTTATTTAGTAAAAATTGGTAAAACTGATTAACCAACGCAACGCTATTAATAGATAAATGTTTATATTTATAAATTAAACAGTTGTATCTTTATATGCTTTGTGTATATAGTTGGTGATACTGAAAAGTAAAAACAATTAATACTAGCCGAAACTCCATATTAAGTAAAGTATATTATTCAATACAGTAGTTTAATTAAAACTGTATATACTTTATTGTACCTATAGTTTCGCCGTTAGGCATCATCATGCAATTGAAGAATAAAGGACGTCAAATGTTTATAGGAATGACAATAACAAAGAAAAAAGGGAGGGTGAAATCAGAAAGGTCAGGTTGACCAAAAAGATAGTGTCACAAAATATCTGAAGATGAAACGTTCTTTCTTTCCTTTTGTTTTGTACTTGTAAAAACACGGATCAGATCCTATAGAGAATTTTTATTGTTCTAATAAGAAACATAAAAGTAAAGTATCATAGACTTATAAGTACACGAACATTGAATATAGTGATATAGTGCTCAGTAGTTTACAATTTTATTTAAAGAAATTATGTCTTTAATTGAGAACGGAATTTATCCTGTAACATAAAATTATTTTAAAAGTATTATTGAATTTAACAGCATTATTTGAAAATAATTTATTTAAAAAAAATAATAAAAAAAAATAATAAAAAAAATTTTTTTTTTTAAATAATAATATAGAAACGGTTTTGTAAAGTAATTAATTGATTAATTTCATGTCCTTAATACGTAATATTAGGAATTTATCAATATTTACATTGATTGTGTTACTGTAAGTAGATTTTTGTGTAAAAAATATGCATTGTTTATTATTGTACGATTACCTATCAAAAGTAAGCCTAATTCTCTATAAACGACATATTTTATTCCATGTTATGGAAAAATGAAAACTAAATAAATAAACGGATGAAAAAGTACACTAGTTTTTATATTTGTAATAGTTATGTATAGTTTTGTCGATATTTGTAATAATAATAACTTGGTTATATTGAATGGGCGCTTTGGGGGCAATGAGAATGGAGAATTGATGTTCATAAATCAAAAAAAATATTAATTTAACTTATACAAACTATTTACTATTTATATCTTGATCTATGAATTATGTTGCATTACATTTTGCACTAAGCTGTAGCCACATTGTGTGAACAAGAAAGATTTATTGAAACCTGCAGCACAGTTGTACCGCACAGAACCACTAGAGTTTTAAAACATGTTGACTGTCATGAGGACCATCTGTGGCTCTCACTCAATCTATATACTGTGACCTGGAGGACCATGGGTGGATCTCAGTGTTGTGTAATCTGGTGTCATAGCCATTTTGATCATATAGTTCTCAATACTGGCAAAATTAGTTATAAATCCCAAATGGTCAAATTTGGTCTACCAATTATTATAATCAGAGTATTTCTGTCATGCGTAAATTTTTTTTAGAGGTTATAGACGAGGACCACTGGTGGCTCTAATGGCTCAAGGAAGTAAATTTCATGCCCTAAATTGATTTTTTTCATTTCATTTGTATCTGGAGCCATATTTCTCAGAGATATGTTAACTGTAAAAGCCACAGATGATCCTTATGGCCTAGCAAAGTGATTTTCTTTCTAATAGAATGTGTGATGTAATATATTATTTATCTCTTTTCATCTATTATTTTCCCCCACCATTTCTCTGCATTGAAGTGGCTGTGTTTAGTTGTGTTTGTGGTTTAGTGTTCAATTAAAATGAATACAAAAAGTGTTCAAGATGTAAACAATTTAGAAAATTTTCTAAAAGGAATTTTAGACAAACTTTAGAGCATTGCACTTGGAGAAACGGCAAATATGGAAGAAAATGTGGATGATAATATTGACTAGGAGTTTTTGGAGAATGGTAGTGATGCTTGAAGCATGGATCTGTTTGATTATGATTCTGATGTCGATCCAAAATATGTCCTCTCCGAATATAGTGATGACTTAGAAATGAATGATGATATGGAGGGGGATAATGTGGATTATAGTCTTGTGAAAGATGAAGTAGCTCATAATCACAACCAAGTCCATGTAAACCAAAATCAGCACCCAACTAGTACAAACCATTAGGTAATCTCTCCAAATAATCAACAACAAAGAAAGAATCAATTAGTAGATGACCTAAGTCTGATTTGGGTTTTTTTTTTCAGAAGATAATCTATCTGCATTTCAATATAACCCCCATTTAGGAACTATACGAGGTGTGGCAATTAAATAACCGTACTGGTGCTACAAAACATTCGATTGGTTACTATTCACATTACAAAGTTTACTGTTCAAAGCAGTACTAGAAGTCCGCTTCTGTCAGCTTGTTCAGAACTTTAGTCGCTTTTGATTTTAACACTGCCACACTGTCAAAAAATCTTGTCCTCTTGAGCTCTGTTTTGACCTTAAGAAATCAAAACACTCACAGAGGGCCAGGTTGGGCGAGTACGGCGAGCGTCCAACACAGTGATGCTGTATTTCCCAAAAAACGTGTTCACAGACAAGACGGAATGGGCAGCTGCATTGCCTTGTTGAAGCATCCAGGAATTGCTCTGCCACAACTCGGATGTTTTTTCGTCTTCTCACTCGTTCACAAAGGACTATCAGAACTTCGACGCAATAATGTTGATTGAACCTATGACCTTCAGGGACCCAGTGAACGTAGACAATCCCATGTTGTAAAAAAAAAATATTATCATCTCCTTGAATTTTTGTTTGGTCTTTTTTGCATTTCATAGCCGTGGTGAACTCGGGTGCTTCCAATGCATCGATTAGTGTTTTTTTTTTAGGATCATAGGTAAAAAACCACAATTCATTACAAGTAATCACTCTTTCTAAAAATTCTGGATCATTGTCAATGTTGATCAAAAGATCAGCACAAATGTTCTTTCTCAATTCTTTTTTCTCTGGAGTGAGAAGTTTCGGTACCATTTTTGCGCAACTTTTCTCCATTTTTAATGATTCGTGCAAAATCTGACGAAACCTTTCTTTGTTAATTCCTGAGATTTCCTACAATCGAATAAATAAAGGAAAATGAATTTTTGAGAATGCATTTTTTAATGACTTTCCAAAGTGAAAAATTTGATATTTGTTTACAACATATTTTTTTAAAATTAACAAATACTTTCTGCCTGTAATGCTTGATAAGAAACATTATGTCGTATAAGAAAAATTCATATTCACTACTTTCTGTTTGTAAAATTATATTTATTCGTTATATTAGATAGTTTAAACATAAATTTGTATTCTCTAGATCATAGTTCAGTCTACAACTGTATAATATATGTTTCAAAAAACTATCGTGCCTTTAACACATTGAATCATATAAAATAAGGTGTTACTCGCTTCCTACCATCATTCTCTTGTAAATGAGTTGTGTACAAAAAAGGTAATTTTCTATGATAGAATTTAATTTATATAAAGATATTCTACATATATTCATTGAAATGTGTCAAACTGTCTTGGCATTTTTGAAAATTCATCCTCATAAAGCATATTTTTATTAATATTTCCATATGTTTAATATTTTAGTCAACAAAATATTTCACATTTCAATATAAACTAATAAGAAAAAATTAATATGATTAATATAATCTAAAAATTTTGATTTTAAACTATTTTAAGTTATAATGTAAAAATAATATATATAAATATCATTTTAAAAACATTATTAAAAATGAAAATTTAAATATGTATTACAATACTGCAATATGAGACAAATCTGTAAATTGGAAATAGTTTTCTATTATTATACTCTCTTTTAACATTACACATGACTGGTATTATCATATTAGAAATGTAGTAATTACAATCAAATATCATTAACTTAAATACCATTATTGTTTACAAGCTAGGTATGAGTAGTAGAGACAGTAAAAAGAATAAAATATATAAAAGAGCAGTGATTTGATGAGTTCAGAGCCTCTTCAAAAAGTTGATTCATGAAATATTAAAGTTAACATGGGCAAATTACATATAACTTACAGTAGATAAACTTAAATCATATTAGGAATTTAACCATATTATGTGTTGGTGTAGATCACTTCTATATATGTTATCTCTAAAAAGGTGATAATATATAATAGTTATGGACGTCCATGATATTATCTATCTCTCTTGAACTTGCTGTTGATTTGTCCTTGGATAAATTCTCATTTTGATCCCATCTTTAGGTCTTAATGTCATTTCACTTAGTCGAGGTACATCTACATTTTTATAAACAGACTCTACTCTAAAATTGCGAAGAATAGTTGCCAGAACGACTTTCTCTTCATTCAGTGCAAATTTTTGACCTGAAACATTTATTAGTAAGTTTAAAAAATAATATAATGGTGGCTAGTTGCCCAACTACTTACACATACATAATCACTAAGATCTTGTGATGAAGAATTGTGCCTTTAATCGAAACTTTATGTATGTATGTATGTATGTATGTATGTAAAATTAGTAGCAGATATATTTAAGTATATGTAGTATATACATAATTTAAA
Organism: Aphrophora alni; assembly: GCA_963513935.1. Taxonomy (NCBI): domain Eukaryota; kingdom Metazoa; phylum Arthropoda; class Insecta; order Hemiptera; family Aphrophoridae; genus Aphrophora; species Aphrophora alni. The sequence continues at coordinate 61,827,047 of OY740769.1, read as the reverse complement.
ACATCGTAAAATATCGTCTTTTGTAGCCTACTCTCTGTATATCCTCAAAAAGTATCACGTCTCCAATGTGGTGGGACATATCAATCAATGAATTAAAATTTGTGATTCCAAACAAAAAAAAGTTTACAAGTTTTCAAAAGTGGCATTTCAATTTTAAGAAACAATACTTGAAACTTTTAATATAGATATTACTGTATTAATTAAAATATATAAAAATACATTATGAAGTATGAATCCTTAGACTTTAAAAAGTTTGTACACAATTAATAAACAATACATGCATTTTAGTTGTGCAAATATTTTCTTATAAATGGTACTTTTGTTATCACTATTCTCATACAATTATTCCCAGTTTTTTTAGGAAAAAACATTCTCATAGCCTCATTGAGATCGTAAAGTCTCATAAAGCCCATTTATATTTATAAAGTTCCATTAATGTTATTAGATGTTAACCATAGCAATGGTAGGCACTTTGGCCCCAAAAGTATTAGATCTACGAGTATATTAACTATATTGAAGACATACATTAGAAAATTCATAAAACCCATAAGCATAATCAAAAAATAATTTCTATACATAAAAATGACCTAAAATCTCTATAGAACATGTTCATTTATAAATCAAAAATTTACTTACGGGGATAACACAAAATTTTATTTAATTTATTTATAAACACATATTAACATAATTGCAAATACTGTACTAGGAAATGTAAACATACTCAATGCAAAAAATCGGAATATAAAGGGTGATTCTTATATCTTTGGACTCTAAAATAATGAAAAATGAACCTAAATATAGAAATTATAAAATTCATGTTCTTCAACGCAGCATTTGTTTTACACCTTTTATAATTAGCCTATATATTACAATTGTTAGGATACCTTTACAAAAGTTGGTGGAATTGTCCTCCATTTTGTAATAGACAACAAATCTACTTGATTGATTGCAGATAACCGATTCAATACATTAGATGTCCTTTAAGAGTTATGTTGTTTTGTAAATCTTGCAGAATTCTAGGGTGATAATTGCGGTATATCGAGTCCTTAACATAGCCCCACAAAATCTGAACAAAGCCTCCTTAAAACAGAACAAAATCTGGAAGAGACAGATTCGTTAACCATGGTGGTTACAGATTTTTTAAAACTAATTAATTGATTTCTACATAAACAACAGAATGAACCATGTTTTTGAAGAAAATCTGTCCAACAATTCTCTTTCTGGATATGACACACCAAACTCCAATATTCACCGGGTAAAGTGAAATCTCGTGCAAGGCATGAGGATTACTGGTAGCCCAGATGGGAGTGTTCTGGTGGTTATTGTATTCCTTTTTTTAAAAAACAGGAATGTTTATCAACATAAAAAAAAAAAAAATTATCAACATTTAAAAAAATGTTGTGAAGTTGATTATTCTCATTGTTACAAAAATAATCTCTTAAACCAATCACAATAGGCTACACGCTTTTCTGCATCCATCTTGATCAATCTGATCTTGATATAGCAAAACCTTCAGACATTCAATGGCTCTTTGACATGATAAAAAGAAGCTTTTCATATGTTGGGATAATTATCAAAGTGATTTACTGGTATAACACAGAAAAGTCTGTTAAACATAATATGTAAACTCCAGCATATTGAAAGAAAGCTAGCGGTTTCTACGTCAATCATTAACACTTCTTGTGTCATGAAAACATTGCACAAGATCATACACTGTTTATATCCCTATAACAGGAGCATCAGAAAAATTGTCTATGAACAACTAACTCAACACGATTGTAAGATTTTACACCAAGTAAATTTCCAACAACATGACCTGATTCTACATGAAACTCACGGCGGACTGACTAACTAATAGACCACCATAGGTGAATGATGACTGAAGAGGGTAATGATGTCATCACAGAAATGCGATCCTCAAAGTTATCAAAACATGTTACAACCAACAAAAATCTGCAATCTTATTATTTTGAAGCTAATATTAAATACCAATATTTTGTTATACTAAAATAGTTTAAAAAAATTAAAACCAACTATGCATGTTTTAAGGTTACGGAGAGTTGCTTTGTACAAAACATAAAACCTTTAAAATAAAATTCCGAAATATTTGCTTTACATTGAAAATCAATTCAAAAAACTTTAAAAACATTCATATGCATAAATTTTTTAAAATTTTTATATATTTAGACACTAAAAAGAATTAAAAACACCATATATTTTTAATAAAATAGATGATACAGAAACACATGAATGGTCGACTAAAAAAATGGTGTTTCATATAATATTAAAAAGCATTTGATATCATAAAAATCTAAAAACAACAAACTAAGCTTCTGTGTGATATAAGGAATGTCAGCCATCTGTGAGAGTGATCCTACCGCACTCCCACTTCCACCGAAATATTTGACACGTTCCTGACACTATCACTCCATTAATTGAGATCATAGAGGGCCACTAAAATCCTATCAAAACCATTTCTCTACTGATTTAGTTAATATTTAAATTCCACTGATGGATTTTTAAATTACCACACACTGAAAGTGAATGTAAACAATGTTCACAGCAGGATACCCCCTTTCCAGGATTTTCTCATTATATATACCAATAATGAATATCATAAGCACTAAATCTAATTAAAAGAGTTCCATTTTGTATTATTATATGGTTACATTGTACTTATATTTAATTTAGGTCATAATCAATGTTATTTATTATATTTATATAAAGATTTACAAACTCTATTTTATTACATTTAGATCATCTATTTTGTTATATTTATTTGTTAGGTACCGGTATTTCCTTTTAACATTTTTATTATTTATTGTTATTCAATAATTCATATCTGTAAATTTTGTCATCCATACTAACTAATATTATAATCTGATTATGGCCATAGAATCATTGTATTTGTCCATGGCTAAAACAATTAATTAATATATTATGTGCCCAGATTAATGCAATTTCTCCTTGCAGGTTGCTGTGGATGAAAGGATAATAATTCTTAGGGATCTCCACTAAACACCAATAGCAATGTTTATTTTTAGTTCTTGCCCAATTTAAGTTTACATGTCCATAAATAAGACCATTTTGCCTTCATTTTACGATCATATCCTGCATTACTGGGGGTTGAATATAAAAGCTGAGGTAATAAGAAGCAATAGGATCTACAATCCTAATATTACTTACACAAGTAATCATAACATTACACCTTTAATGGATTTATAAAAAAATAGCAAAATAGTTTAACTTATTCATACAATTCATGGTAGATGGGGGATATTATAAATATATTTAAAATATATTTTAGAAAAGTGTGTAGTTTATAATACTTACCAATGCAATTCCTAGGCCCAGCGCTAAATGCTAAGTAAGCATAAGGATGTCTTGCCCTCACTTTTTCTGGCAGAAAATTATCAGGGTTGAAAACTTCTGGATTTTCATAATGTTCAGGATCACGCTGAATAATTCCAATGTCCAACTTCAATTCAGTTCCAGCAGGTATGAGGTAGTCACCTATAATAACATTATCAAAAATTATTTTATCTGAAATCATTTACTTCTTTTTCTGACATCCAGTTGATTATTTTTGATTTATATTGCGTGTAAATACAAAGATACAAGTGATGAAACATTTAATATCTTCATGGAACACATACATAAAATAATCACACTATATAAATACAAATAAAAATGAATGAGATTACACCTAATAATTAATTTTCTGGACTGATACAATATTACCACTACTATAATTCTGTAGTACTAAATAATTTCTTGATATCTGTAAAAATATGATTTTTATATCCTATGCCTGGTTTGATTATTTGGTCTTCACAAATCTTACATTTCTTATTTTTCAATATCATTTCCTTTTGCTTCAAATTGGTGACTTGTACCGAGAGTGGTTTGTAGTTATTCAATTTTAAATGTAGACTCTACTAATTTCGCCTATATTGGCATATAGGCCTAATAGAGATTTATATTAAACATAGTCTTTACTCTTTTTGCTAACATAGGAAATTCAGACATTGTATCAAAAGAATTTGAATAAACAATTACCACAAAAATTTTAACATGTTAGATAGATTTTAGTGCTTTTAATTTCTTATTAGAAATGTAACAAACTTAAAACATAAATCTCTAATGTGCAACTCAAAATCATAAATTCATACCTACGAGTTTCTTGCTTTTGTAAGTGATTAAATAAGACTAATAAAACCTTATTATTATTAGAATATTATTAATTCCATAAATTTCCAACAAGACCCAAATAAGTGAGCTGAAATGATTCGTGGTTGAAGTTTATGAAATTATTAGTTTCATTTAATCATTTACAGAAACAAGAAAATTATAGTTCTAGATTATCCTATAAAACAAAAAATTATATGTCTAGTTTATCCTATTAAACCACAAAATTATTAGCTTTGAACTTTATTAACAATCAGCAGTTGCGGTAAGTGCTAGACAGAATAAATATTAATTCAGTCATCTCTGCAAGTCATATTTGCTCGGGATGTATATGATATAGTGGCCTATAGATAATATATGAATTTTTACAGTGGATATCAAGAAAGTATTTAAGTAAAGCAAAAGTAAGATTAATATTTGCTGGGATAGACTTGGAGTTTTAAAGTATTTAAGTCATGTCTAAGATAATGTAGTAAAAATAGATGAAAAGAATATTTGCTGATAAAATTGGACAACTAGACCAATGTGGAGTGGCTAGTAATGAAATGGTAGATGAGCCAGCTAAGACTGTACTCTCTTATTTTATGCCCTATATCTTATTTATGGTATCAAAAGTGTTTTTTTCCCCCAGAATATGATTCAAAGTTGGTTTAATGAGGGACATTTTAATATTAAAAACAATAATAATAAATTATTATAGACAGACAACAATCTTCATGGTTAAACCTTATCAATGTAAGGGAAATGGAATAGAAAATAATAGAAATCCGAAAGTGTTATTAATATTATACAGAGTATTGTGCTTTTTCTTCTGTTACCAAGGTTTTATTTTTAAGAATAAAAATTTCAATGAGGAAGAGATCCTTAAAATTTTAATATTTGGAACCAGGTTGGTAACATGTTTGAAAGAAAGAATTAGAATTTCAATTGACTTGAGATTTATTTAACAAAAAAATTAAGTCAACCATTTACAACAAAAGCTTGTAAACACAAATTAGCAATGTGACTTATCTAATTATTAAACACAAGTTTATGAAAGTTAACAATTGAAAAATATTAATAAATTTTTATAATATGACATGCCCCAAAAAGAAAATTTACATTATGTTTGAATTACCCCCCCCCCCCCCATGCAAATAGTTACTATTGAATTCTAAAAGACAAAGAAACAATTCATCAAAATATTAAAGATAGAAAATTTATTTTCAAAATAAGGTATATTAAGATTAACAACTTTCACTTACGAATTACTTATGATCTATGACAATTTTATTAATTAAATTTCTAAAACTAAGTTGGCCAACTGAAAAGAAAAAAATTAGTTTTGAACATGTATTTTAAGAAAAGTAAATTTATTTATCCAGATTATATTTAAAAAAAAAAAGAAAAATTATATTGACGTCAATAGTTTTTAATTTTGAATATTAACCCCTTTGGGGTCGTGAAAGCCGAAAAATGCTTGCGATCCCATCCGAATTTATTTTTATGTTTTATACATATGTTTTATGCTTTACAAAAGAATAATTACCAAATCTAGCTCATTTAACATTTAGAGTATTACACAGAGACAGTTCAAGTGTATATTTTACTTTACTAAGGTACACCTTCAGAATAAATCGTTCATAACTTTGACTTTTCTACTTTTGTTTGTGACTTAGGAAGTCCTCAGCTTTTGCATGAACTTGAAAATCTGCTTAAGCTAATTTCTTATTCCCTCATGCTTAAACCAGCTTTTTTGCTACACAGAAATGATACATGTGACTGTTAACAAGCACAAGCAATCTTGGACAGGTTTATGAGAAAGATATTTTTATGTAATGAAGTTATATTTTCAAAAAAGCAATTCTTCTAAACGTAAAATGCTATATATATATGCATTCACAAATAAATTACAAAAATGACTTTCCATTAATAAAGATAGAAAGAAAGCTTTTGCTTTTGTCTGAATTCTAAACTGGCACATTTGCAAGCAAATTAAAATTAGTTGCAAATAAAATAAATGATTCATTAATTAATGCTTTTATTTTATTATTAGCTGAAGATTATAATTTTGATTTTATACTGATTTTATAATGAAGAGTAATTACTTTGATTTTATAAAGATTATGTGAATTTATGTTTTAAAAGAATTTACAGATAACTTAAAATTTAATTATGATTGAAATTATTTCTAAATTTTACATTCCTGTAATAAAAAAATACATATTTCCTAATATGGTTAACTCAATCACTGTGTTACCTGGTATATAGAAGAGAGGCGCTTACAAGTTTAAAGATGAAGAAAGAACTTTGGTAACCATTCCATAGAAAACAAGTACATTAACGGACGTTTTTATTTTAACATCGGTTCATTTTTGATACAAAATTGTTCTAGTACGAATTTTGATTATTTTCGCTTCTTTAAAAGAAAACTTGAGAAGACAATTTCACGGACACAAGATGACCGGCGTACAACATTCTGAACCGAACGTATTAGACTCTGTCCTTAAAGTGAAAGTGAAAGCAGGGTTAAAAGTCGGGTGACTGTGCTTTCAGAGCTTCGCAACCAGATAGCAGCATATGATAGATACCTACAATCTGGCTATCATGAAATTTAGAAATTAAATCTGTAAGGTGGATAATTTAGACGTTAAACTTCTTCGTTTTCAGAGTATGACTACAATGGAAATATTGACACTGACGTACAATTATACACCCATCAATCCCCATAAATAAGAAAATATAGTTCTGGTTTTAAAACATTCTCACCTAACTGAAGATCATTTTGCAAGTATCGAGCAATAGTTGGTACACTAGGGTAAAGCCTCAATGATTCCTTTAACACTCTTTCCAAGTATTTCATTTCAGTAAGATCAGCTGATGTAATTCTTCTGTTTGTACCCTGAAATATACTGTCCAGCTCTTCAACCACTTTGTTCTAGAACAATATTAAAATTAAATAGTTTTGGAACTTTTTATTATTAGTTTACATAGGTCATTAAGGTACTCTTGTAAATTGGTAGAACCATAATGTACTAAAATTCTCAAATATATTTTCGACAACTTGCCTTTGTTGGGTAACAGTCAATTTTGGAGGTTTGGTTATTACAATTTAGTCACACCATATTTGAACTAAAGCAGTATATCTATGGCAGAATCATAAAATGATATAGCTAGAACATCAACTGACTGATTATGCATGTGTTATTAATGTTCAAAAACTAAATTCAATTGTTAATCATGTAAAACATAAATAAAGTAAAATTTGTTTGAGTAAAATATGTTAAGAAGCTGAGATATTCATATTTTAAGGAAGTATTATTATTGAAAGGTTTAGATAAGAAACAAAACAAAAATAGTACACAAATATTTTTTACTTTGCTCACAAAGTAAAAAAAAAAAAAAAAAAAAAAAAAAAAAAAACTAAAACCTAAATGTCTTTTAACATCTCCTAAAAATTCCAATGTGGTAGGTAATCAGTCAAAAAGTGAAAATAAATTATTGTTGTATCATGGATGATAGAATATTATAAAATTATAACAAGCTATGTTGATCCAATTTGGGTGTGACGTGTAAGTTGTGGTGCAAACTAATGATTCAAGCCATATTATTTATTGATTTTAAATTTATTTATTTTATCGCTTACATGTTTTTACCAGCTATTATGTAAAATAAATAACATTTCAAATGAAAAAAAAATATGACCTAGACTGGGAATTGAATCTAGGCCATTTGGCCATATGTAAGTATAGGTAATTTATAGAATTTTTAAGTTAATGGTTTTTAATTTTTCTTCGTAGAAATAATTACGTTTATATATTAGCTCAGATGATAAATTGTAGTGTCATTGAATTTAGAATTTCAAGTTGTGTAACCTATGAGTTATGGCAGATATAGTCTAAAGTTACAGAGATATATTATTCACAGGGAAATTTTTAACAATGCAATTTAGAAAAGAGGTTGTAGACTATAATTTGCTAACTTATACGAATTATACTAGCCTACTATTTATTTACCATAACAAATAGGAGACCAGAAGTACTAAATAAAAAAAAACTTGATTATTTCTTTAAGTTATTTCACATTGTTAGTTTTGAATGAATAACCATAAAAGACTAAATAATTCCATTTTTTTGATACTACAGTTTTTCAGTATCTGTTATTACCTCTCTAATATACTATTTTTTTCTAAAGGAAAAATTATGTTTAAAAAAAAAACTAGTTATTATCTGCGTAGTCTTTGGATTATATAAATATTTGTTTGAAATGCCTTTTAAAAGATTTTTAATATCATATATTATTTGTTTCTTAATTTGCTTGGGTGTTACTAATTTCTATTAAATAACAAATTTTTTTAACCTGTATATCAGGATGATTTCCCAGAAGAAGCAATACCCATGCAAGTCCATTTGTTGTTGTGTCATTTCCCTGAAAAATAAATAAAATGTAACATTAAAAAACTGATGTCATCCTAAAGTAAGGTAGCTATATCACTGTCTGCAAAAATTCAACTTGTTTTTAATTCTAAATATGAGAGTATTTTAAAAAGCTACTTTCAGTATGAGATATTTTTTTAAATTTCAATTTTAACGGAAATTGAACTTCTTTGGTCAATAATCTTGGTGTGTATAGTGGTTATTTTTTATATTTTTTTTATAACAGACAACATAACTTACCAAGGATATATATATATATATATATATATATATATATATATATGTACATATTTATTCAACCACACAAACACAGCAATTTTGTTCAGTTTTCTACTTGTACAAAAAAAATTCAGCTGATCTTGATGTAACTCTATCTAGTATCCTTTAGTCCTTATGATGAAGGACACAAATTCATCATTATTATTTTTATATTATAAAAAGAAAAGTATGTCATGAAAATTCTACAACTATTATTAAGTACTCTGTATATAATTGATTATACAGTTGAGAAAAACAATCTGAGCACTTACTCCAACTGATTCAAATAGATCACTTAGAAAAATTCATTATAGTGGAAAATCATTCTGTTGTAAAGTGTAAATGGATGAACTTTTACTTGTAAGCGATCGTAATGTGACAAGTTATTCCTTTGATTAATTAAACGTGATTGTTTGTAAGAAGTGGGTAGGTTATGATTTTCAGTTTAAGAAGTGCTATGAAAAGCATAATTAGGTTAGGTGCACAAGGATCTATTATATATTACTTACCTTTATTTTGCTACAAGTAGAAAATAAGTTACCATGTCACTTCAAATACTGTGTACAAAAAACTTCACATAATAACATTAAATTAACAGTTGTTAAAAAGATTAAACAACCTTGTTCGTCATATATATAAACATAAAATTGGATTGTTCCAGTTAAAAAAAAAAATCTAAATCTAGCTTCATGATCATTAGGAAACAAGTTATAAGACACAGAATATGGGGGACTTGGTGAACTGGAAAATTAACTACCACTATTATTGTCGCCTTTTTGTAAAAACCAGATGATAATTATTGCAAAAATGAATTTTAAATTATTGTTTACTGTTTATAATTTTTAACTCCTTAAAATACAAAGATTGTTTCATTCTTTTTAAAGTTTGTTATACTGCAAAAGTACAATAAAAGTCTGATAATACATCATCCTACATTTCGGTAAATGTGATAATCTAGCATATCGGCAAACAACAAAAATAGAGTTGTTATGAGGCCCTGCTGGTATTTATTTTATTTTTTATTTTTTTTAATATTTAATATTGTATCATTACTGGCATTACTGCACATGTTTTGGTTGTTATAAATTATAGTATAAATCTGGTTTTATGCCCAGCAATCATACATGCAAGAGCAAACCCAAATCAATACTTTACCCAACTACCATCCATCCCATTACACTTTGACATTAAGGAAAAAAGTCTATGAATTGTTTCTTGTTACTTTTTACTTTTAATTAAGAATAGTAACAATTATAACTTAGTAATGATTTTATGAATTCATTTTAATGTGATATGGTAGCAAAATGATATTTATCATAAAGGCAATTAGACGAATAAATATAATAATAATAATAATAATAATAATAATAATAATTTATTTATATAACTGTAAAACACACCTCAAACATAAACGTGTCAACTTCTTCTCTGATTTCATGATCAGTTAAGTTAGAGCCTTCCTCAGAAGCATCCAACAATACATCCAGAAAAGCATTCCTCTTTTTTATTCCTAAACAAATAAAAACATATGTTTTACGAAATTTCTCTCTTTCACAAACACTATTTATAATACCTCATATCTTTTACATTTGGTTTTGGTTGTTTCCCATTTCATTTGTATTTATGGATGGATATTAGGTAACAAAATTAAAATTGTGATTATTAAGATGCATGGAGTTTAATATAGTTTAATGTATTAAAGATAGAAAAAAACTCGAACACAATATCTCACAAAAATGACGTTTACTTAATGAAACGACAAAGTCGCCATCCTCAGTGATAGATGAGCTACAATAACTAAACTTTGTCATAGAAACGTGTTTTATTAAGTAAACATAATTTTTGTGAGATCTTGTGTTCGAGTTTTTTTTCTATCTTATATTATCTCACAAGTCAAGCTCAATATTTATTTATAATTTATTAAAGTTAATCATCTATAATTTTTAATCTAGCAATTATCCCTAAGTCCAAAAGTCTAAATTTGAATTATATTGAACTAAAAAAAAAATAATTAAAAAAAGAAAAACTATATATCAATGTATAATGGTATTTATAATCGATATCACATTTGAAACTACTATGTTATTTTTAGCCATAATTAAGGTTATGATATCTGAAATTAGTGATCATAACAATTTAAATTTGTACTTATTGATCTAAGTTAACCGGGTAGCAAAAATAATATTTACTCCAATATTTTCAATTATCTTGATTATTTTTTTGAATTATTTTATACATACATTTACAACGTCTGTTAAAAAAGTATCCAAACTTTGGCCGGTAAAAATACAATAACTCATGTAGGCCTGAATTTAAATCCCTACAAAGTAATATTTAAATGAAGTGTGCTATACTCTGGATTGAAATTATACAAAGTGATTCAAAAGTCCAGGACGGGTTCAATAATTTGAAAACCATAAGATTGAAAAAGATATTTTAATTGTTCCTTTTGGTGATTGGCAAATGAAAAATGTGTGCCTGTCCACCAAAAATGGGGGTTTGGGGGGGGGAACTCAATAATATTAAATGGAAATCTCCACCGAGTGACCAAAGGGCTTATAAAGTAAAATACAACTGCTCAAACTAGAGGTAAGTATTTGAAAAGGCTTCAAGTCTTTTACTTTAGTTATTATTTCATTCACAATGAATTAGAAGGCAAGAATATAATATTAAAATGTATTAAGAAAATGTAATGTTGTAATTTTAATTACTATTATTGAATTTTGAAAAAAAAAAAAATACAGATTCCCAGTACAGCGAGTGAAAAGAACTTGTTCTAGATATAATCAGGTAACATCAGGTGAATTAATTTTTGTCAGTACCATAAAAATTGTGTAAAACAGTTGTTAAAACTACATCAACTAACATATCACTTTTTTACACCCTTTAATAAGAGTTCATATTATTTTAAATATAAAATAATAGTGATTATGATTGCAACCAACGGTTATAAATATTTCAAATACATTTGATTCCTCATTTAATTAAATCACATGTTAATTGTGATTAAGAAACCACAATTATTGTGCATGAAATAAATAAAGTAAAATAGCCGTTTCAAATATTGGAATGGCCAACATTTTATATAGGAGCAAAACATCGGCCTCTAATTTGAACAGTTGTATTTTACTAAACACATTAAGCACATTATCATGAAGGGCTACTAGATCGGAGTTTCCATTTAAGATTATAGAGTTACCCTCCAAAATCTCCATTTTTGGAGGACAGGTAAAAAGTAGTTTTTTATCAGCAGAAGGCGCATGTAAAATTTATTTTACTATGTTTTTTTGATTTTCCAGTTATTGAACTGCTCCAAGACTTTTGGGACTCTATGTACGTGGTTCATTTTTTAAGTACGAACCGTTTTCAAGTGGAGTAACAACAATTTTATTTATGAACATAAATTGTATCAAAAACTTAAGTATGGACATAATTTTACTTTCCTACATAGTTACCAAGAATATCTAAGCATTTGTTAATTCGTGGCACAAGCTTTTGGATCCCCTCATCATAGAACTCTGCTGCCTGAGCATTTAACCAGTTAGTAACTGTTAAACAGTTAGTAACTGTAACTGAGTTAGTAACAGTTTCTTTCAACATGTCATCGTTTTCAAATCGCTTTCCACCAAGATATTCTTTGATTTCAGGAAACACACGAAAGTCTGATGGTGCCAGGTCAGGGCTGTAGAGAGGATGGTCCAGTAATTCCTATCGAAAGTTGGCCAGATGCGTCTTGAACATTGCTGCAGCGTGAGGCCGAGCGTGATCGTGAAGCAGCACGACGCCGCTAGACAGAAGTCCCCGCCGGCAGTTTTGAATAACGAGCCTAAGCTTGGTTAGTGTTTCGCAATATCTCTCAGCATTTATGGTCATTCCTCTTGGCAGAAAGTCAACCAGAAGAACGCCTTTCCTATCCCAAAAGACAGTGGCAATGTTGAAGGTTCTTGTTTGAATTTTCGTGATTTCGTCCTTCATTGAAAAGCCTACACTATTTACGCACATTACTCTCATTCCATTACACCTTCACCATAAACTTCAACAAGCTGCCCGTGAATTTCGGCGGGATGAACTTGTTTTGCGTTTAAAAACCGAATAGCCGAGCGCACTTCACAATCGGCGGGTTTTTGATTCACATGGCGACAATCAAAGCAGTGTTACCAACAGTAGCAGAGACATGAAATCAACTGACTGCATAGTTGAGGACTGGGCAAGAGTTGCCTACCTTGAACGGATGTCACGTGACAGCCTGCAAACGGTTCTTACTTAAAAAATGACCTCTTGTATTTTTCAAACAGCCACAATATTTGACAACAAAAAAATATGTTGTTGACTTCAAGAAAGGTTTGCAGTGTTTCGTAGCTCAACGAGCATTTTAATCGGTTAAAGAGTACTTACAGATGTAAAAATTGTTTGTATTTTTTATTGGTTTGTTACATATTTATATTGGCTTCAGTGTATAAGGTGACTATATAGAACTATATACAATTGAATTGTATCACTCCATGTGTGTACTGCAGCCTATCTGCATATGTATAGGCTACCTAATTGAAGCCATAAATACAATACAGTAGTCTCCTTTGGGCTATCTCATATCTCTCCATTTTCCCACAACATTTGTAGCTTTCTCCAGTTTTTTTTTTTTTTTTGGAGAAAAATCAAAAACCACAAGTACAACATCGTCGGATGAGTAGGATGGAGAAATGAGATGGAGCATTGTCATGATGCAGCCACCAAATTACTGCTTCCCTAAGGTCTCTTGCACCACACAGAATGATGAAGATGTCAAAGAACCCCTGGTAATGTTTGGAAATGTTTAGGCCTTATGGTGCATAGTTATTGACATCTTATCGTAGTCTAATAGTCAAAGAAAAGGTGAAAATTTCATTTAGATAGCTTTGTATTTTTCAACTTTGGGGACGTTGAATGAATCCATTGTGGTGACTGCTTTTTAATTTCTGGGTAATATCCATAAACACACAAGTCATTACCCGTATTTTGGTATTCAAGAAGTTAGGGTTGTTAATTGAGGAGTTCATTAAGTACTCAATGACTTGGTTAATGACTTCAGCATTTTACCTTGTTAAGAATCATTCTCATTTCAGAACATCCAATTTATGTATGGCCAACTTCACTCAATAATTTATGTACAAATCAAAATTCTATCATGTAATACACATAGCCAAACGCTAATCAGCTATGTACTCTATAAATCATGTATATATTTATATCACATTATTTGTATGTACACAAAAGTGTCTCTACAAACATTTAAATATACAGTAAGTGTGTTTAACTAAATTTCTGATTTCCTTATAAATGAATTACTTACCAAATTGGTCTGTAGCTTGACTTTGTCCATTCATATGTTTCAACTTCAGCCGAGCAGCTTTTTTTTCAGTAATAACCTAGTCATGGATACATTTGTAATTTAACATGATATTAAACTATCAATATTAATTTAAAGTAATAGGTGTACAATTATTTATACTAATTGGTAACATATACAAATGATTGATAAATGAAATATGAAGTATATTAGTAATAATTATTGTTAGCTCATTATTTATACGGTACATAAAAAATATATTACGGGTATCTTCTTGAATAATAAAACTCAATACGAAAATTGTCAATAATTGTAAAAAACTTCAATAGGAATTTTTAAAAAATATTTAAATATATGATAGGAAAACAATATAAGCAAAAGACATATGGAAGAAATAAGTTTTAAAATGAAAAACTCCTTCCAAAATTAAATTAGTTCATGATCATTCAAAATTTTTGAATTCTCTACAGGAGTCATACACAAAGGTAGGTTCAATACCTTATTTTTGTTTGGGTAAAAATAAGTTTAAACAGGCATGCCATGACTCTTTGGCTACAATTATAACAAGAGTTAATTTAGTTTCTGCAATAAAACCTCCACTATTATTTACAACAAGAATTTACACAGTTTCTTGACAGGCATAGGTCAGAACTTTGTCAATAAAAGGTTCCGTTAACGTATACCAGCAATAGAACAATATTTTCCCTTGGGTATTCCTGGTATGGATCAACAAATTGAAACAAATAATATGAAGCATAATTAATGTAGTTTCTAATTATAATATACAACCTTTATACCAACAAAAGAACAATTTTTATAAGTATTCAGAATAAATAAAAGTTATTTTTACCTTTAATGTAAAATTATGAACTGTCTTTAAAGCTGAAGCACTTTGGCGACCAAGTGGATTAAATAAATAAAATATCCAGTTATTCCATAGCCAAGGTTTAAACATTTGTTCAGTAATTGCTTTGGTTAATCTAAAAACAAAACAAAAGTGTTATTATGTAAAATTTCTAAATGAAGATTGTTTTAAACAATATTACACTTTGGCGACCAAGTGGATTAAATAAAAAAAAATATCCAGTTATTCCATAGCCAAGGTTTAAACATTTGTTCGGTTATTGCTTTGGTTAATCTAAAAACAAAACAAAAGTGTTATTATGTAAAATTTCTAAATGAAGATTGGTTTAAACAATATTTTTGACTGTGGTAGAACGCAATCTTGGATTGAGAGTTCGACATTTGTTTTTACTACTGCCATTTTTCTGAAAAATGCTGTTAATAAGAAATCTTCTCAATAACACACTACAGTTATTTAGTAAGTTCTTTGACACCCTCTTTGCTATAATTTAGTAACTTGTAACTGAGTATGCAAGTATGTAATATCACTGGATTTATTCCGAATGGAGGGAGCAAAATAATTAGTTTATCCTGAAATTTTTTTTTAGTTCCAAAAATGATATTATAAATTTATTAATACATAAGATGACACGGTTAAATAGTATTTGAAAGGCGGGCTATTTAATTGATTTAGTTCACACTTGCAGAAAATAACATTTAGTTTTTAATTTCATTTTCATATCTCAGAAACTATACTGACCCTTTTTGTTCCCTTCTGCATGTACTTTTGATGAATACAATTTGTGACCAATATTTTTAACCTAAATTTACTGCATTTATTTTATTCCTTCAGATGCTATTAAACTGATCTATAGGTTTGAGAAACCTGGTACTTTATGTA
This sequence comes from Aphrophora alni, assembly GCA_963513935.1. Classification (NCBI taxonomy): domain Eukaryota; kingdom Metazoa; phylum Arthropoda; class Insecta; order Hemiptera; family Aphrophoridae; genus Aphrophora; species Aphrophora alni. The sequence continues at coordinate 61,811,116 of OY740769.1, read as the reverse complement.
AGTTTACGTTTGTTAAAGTTCTCACTGTGTCCAAGGATCTAGTGGCTTAGAAACAGGATGTGATAATACATGTCCTATTAAATCATTATAAAACAAATGGTATTTATTATATCAATATGACTTTGTTTAATTAATTAGTATATATTTCATTGGTGGAGGGGGGGGACCCATCTCTAGCCAATTCCCTTATTCTTCCTTCTCTGCATTATTTAACTGCTTTCAACAATATTTAAACACTTTAAGTTTTTCTATTTTTTTGAAATATAATACGGAGTGATTCAAAATTAGACAGAAATATATCAAGTTAATGCTGAGAAGTAGCATTGTCCTTAGAGCTAATAATAAGAAAAAAAAGTTATATAAACACAGGTCCAAAACGCTTCATTTTCCATCTGTCGGCCATTTTATGTTTAAAAATATATTAATGATAACTTTTGAAATTAGTAATGTTATAAGTTTAAATTTATTATATGAATTGTTTATGCGTTTTAATCAGTTTATCAATATATAAAACGTAACCATGTAGGGTTGCATTGAAAAATGTAAGTATGCTTCTCCTAAACTCCTTGGTAAGAAGAATAGACCAACGAAATTACCACCAAGAATAACACACCAGACATAAAATGAAAACGTGTGCTGGAAATAGCCTGTTTCAGTCTCATTTGGCTTTTTATCTGCCCAAATAAGAGTGTTACTCTTTCTTGTGAACAATGATTCAATAGTTATCAGAATACCAGGATGGAAATTGAGATTATATATATATATATATATATATATATATATATATATATATATATATTAGTCAACTATTGACAGAAAATCTTTAGTTTATTATGAACTCTTGGTAGTAGATCTTGTACACGAGTTACATAAAACGGGTAGCCTACAACTTTTGATCACGAATTGTCATACAAACGCTTGATTGTGAAATATATAAATGCTGTGACAACCGCCTGGTGCTTGTAGTTGGATATAATTCTATGGAATTGAGTATTACTTGCTCATTATTATGATTTCTGACACTTTGTTGGCGAACAGTATCAGATTGGTTTGGTTTTAACGTATCTGTTTCTCTAAGTCGTCTCTCCACAGCTTCGAAAGTTGTACAATCATGTATTGTGCTCTTTGACATGGATAAGTATTACGATATTCTTGAACTGCAGCCAAACCATTATTATTTACTTTACTATAAATTAAAATCATCTCTCTATAATCTTCATATACATACAGTAGATATTTGCATTGTCACCTATTATATATAATACTAGCTGACATACCCGTGCTTCGCTACGGAATACTACATTATCTATTTAATTCAATTAAAATCTTAATACAATACCTTTTGTATGTTTACTTTTTTTAATCTTTAAAGTGTATGGCTCTTAGCGTTACCCGAGAAACACCACAGGGAGGTGGCCATACGTCGTTTCTCATGTCAAGTCCGGGTCAGGGAGTTTTCAATATTAGGCAGATCCCCTAGCCTACTGCCGTAAACATTAAGTTGGGAGTTTTAATTATTAGGCAGGCCCCCTTGCCTACTGCCTTCAACATCAAGTTGGGGAGTTTTAATTATTAGACAGGTCCCCTTGCCTACTGCCGTCAACACCAAGTTGGGGAGTTTTAATTATTAGGCAGGTCCCCGTGCCTACTGCCTTCAACATCAAGTTGGGGAGTTTTAATTATTAGACAGGTCCCCTTGCCTACTGCCGTCAACACCAAGTTGGGGAGTTTTAATTATTAGGCAGGTCCCCGTGCCTACTGCCGTCAACATCAAGTTGGGAGGTTTTAATTATTAGGCAGGTCCCCGTGCCTACTGCCATCAACGTAAAGTTGGGGAGTTTGAATTATTAGGCAGGTCCCCTAGCCTACTGCTGTCGACATCAAGTTGGAGAGTTTTAATTGTTAGGCAGGTCCCCGTGCCTACTGCCGTCAACGTAAAGTTGGGGAGTTTTAGTTATTAGGCAGGTCCCCGTGCCTACTGCCGTCAGATGGAAATGGTAAACATTATGATCTCATCCTGAATTTGATAACTGGCCTATTCACTGCAGCACTTCACGGTAAACTACATTGGAAGTTTCACCTTCCGGTTGCAAAATAAATAAATTTTCATGTGAGCTGACTCTGGAGCAGGCGACATACAATTGGCCGTGGGAGAAACAATCATTCCGCAAATCAACACCAGCTATCTTCAAAGTCTGACCTTGGGATTTACTGATTGTCATAGCAAAACATACTTTGACAGGAAATTGTAGACGTTTGAATTCAAAGTGGTAATCCGATGGAATCAAAGGGATTCGCGGAATGAAGACAGTTTCCCCCTGGCCTACACCAGTGATGATTGTGGCTTCGATCACATGCTTATGGAGAGTCTTAACTTGGAGTCTGGTGCCATTGCACAGTTTTGGAGGATTGATGTTTCGAATCAGCATGATAGGTACTCCCACCTTGAGGCGGAGGCTGTGAGGAGGAATCCCTGGTGGGTTTAGTGTGTGGAGGAACTCTACAGGGTAGTTGACTGTTTCCTCTAACTCAACAACACAATCAACTGATTCATACTTCATCTCCTCTAATGGTAGCAGCTCTAAGAGAAAGTTGTTAATATTTGTTGCTGACTCATTTGTTGGTGTAAGTATTGCCCTTTGTTTTAACCAAGATGGATCAATGATGCTCATACTTTTCAAATTAGGATAAATGTGCTCAGTGAAGGATTCTATTTGGCTATCAATAGTGCAGAGATTGTGTGGAAGTTTGACTTTACCATCGTTTTCCTTTAATTGACCATTTCCTATTTGTAGAAGAAGATTTGAAAATTGTTCAATCTCTGAATGACCCATCAACTGTACCCTCATATTAACATTCAAATATAGAGTTTTTACTCTTGGCCATAAGTACGATGACTTAAGACATGCCTTCACCTCATCGGCGCGAGTTCCTCTTGGAACGATAGGCAAGGTCTGTCTAAAGTCTCCTGCTAAAAGTACAGTCACTCCACCCATCAAGTTGTTGTTATTTCTTAAGTCCTGTAAGGTTCTATGAAGTGCCTCCAACCCTCCCTTGTGTGCCATGGTAATCTCATCCCACACAATCAACTTACAAAGCCTCAAAACATGGGCCATGTCACTCTGTTTAGAAATATTGCAGGTTGGAGTTTCATGGCGGTTGAGGTCCAGAGGTGACTTGAAAGTGGAGTGCGCTGTTTTTCCCCCAGCAAGTAAGGTAGCGGCAATTCCAGAAGAAGCGACAGCTATTGCAACATTTCTGTCTTTTCTTATTCTAGCCAACAATAAGTTAATGAGGAAGGTCTTCCCAGTGCCTCCCGGAGCGTCCAAGAAAAATAGTTGTCCAGTCTCACAGTGAATACTGGTTATCAATGTATCATATACATTCTTTTGTTCACTATTAAGTTTAGGCTCGTTTTTTTGGACCAACTCTGATAATTCAGCTATATCATGGGAAACCTCCCTCAGTAACTCACGGTTGACTGAGTCAACAGTTTCGTTGCGAGAAGGAGTAGGCAGGCCATACTGGAGTAGGTGGTGGCCAGATATAGCAAAAACCATATCCTCCAATAGAACCAAGGTTTTGTTATACACCACAGCCACATCAGGCAGCACTCCCTCTTGAAGCTCCTTCTGAAGGTTCATGGCTACATCCTCCGACATGCTTTCTTTGTAGTTTTCCCAAAGTTTGAGGGCATCAGCAACTTGACAGAACACTAACATCACTGAAAACAATTCTCGAATCTTGTGTGGAAAGTTGGAGATGGCGGCTTCTTCGAGAGTGTGATGCCAGTGATTGTCATCCTCCAGTAATCCCAGTGCTCTGCAGGCTGATTTAAAAGAGGGGTGAACTACTCCATCAACCATTTTCAGATCACTGAAGCATGTGGGTCCTCGAACCTCATGGAGTAAAATACGGAGATAGTAGCACTCTCCATTCAAAGGGTGCACAGTGTAAACCCTACCTAAAACATCGTCCTGTTTTACTCCAGAGTGTCCGGTAACGCTCTTACCCTGCTTTCTTCTGGAAAACTTGTTATTCTTCCATACATAGAAGGCTGGAACTTCACTTTACAATAGTGTCCGAGCAAAAGAGTCTAATTTACAGAGATTAAAAAATGCCAATAAAGTTGTCTTAGGTGGATTTTTGGCCTTATCTCCAATGTTGTCCGGGCTAAAGTACACTCTTTGGCCGTTTTCTAGGTGGACTGAAAGATGCATGACGGGTGGATACCTTTCATGGATCGGGAAGCAGAATATCCGCCAAACAGCCTCTGAACTACTGATGTAGCGACCCGACTCGTACCGTGTAACCTCATCAAACTCGTTCTGTAGACCAAACGCTGCCTGATCACTGCCCTTGTTTACGTACATACATATATATTTTATAGATTTTATGGAGTTACATATTTCAACGTTGATGTGAGCCTCAAAGGTGCGTGACAGAACAGGGTTGTACGGCACTACCCACCTGTTATCCAAGTCAACGTCTTTCACCTTCACTGTAAATCCCCCGTCAGTGGGAGAGCGCCTGCGATACAGTGGGTAACCGTCTTCAGCAGTCCGCGTTTCCTTGGTGAGAGGGCGAGGGTATCGCTTGCTGCAAGAGCCGTTCACCATACACGGAGAATTTCTGTTGAGGTTTCCACAGGGGCCATGTACCATGGCTGACTTCACTATTTCATGCAGTGTGGGATCTAGAGTAGGGTCCGGTATTTCAGCGCTAATGACATTATCAATTTGGCTGGGTGTAATGTTATTGGTAAGCCACAGTAGGATGTGAACGTGAGGCAGCCCACGCTTCTGCCATTCTACTGTATACATGTAACACCTAGTTGGCCCGAAAATACAGCCTTTTCGAAGTAACTGGACAATTTTTTTTACTTTTATATGAAACACTCGCGCTATTACGTCGTGCCTAGAATGAGGAGCCTGTCCAACGTGTAACTGTTCCTGTATTTCAGACCACTTAGGGTTACATGTAAAGGTGATAAATAAATCAGGTCTTCCGTAATGGCGCACGTAAGTCATAGCGTCTTGTGTCCTCTCGTGCATGTAGCGAGGCCCCCCGGTAAAACTGGAAGGTAAGACCACTAATTTCCCTAGCTCTGACACTTGCCCATCACGTTTATCGACTGCATCTCGCAGATGCACATACTCCTCAACTCGTAATTTACTCTGGTTATGTCTCAAGAAGTTCAATCGTTCAGTTTCAATTTTAGCAAACATATCAGTTAAAAACTGATTTAAGAGACTGCGATAACGTAAAATTAGGTTTTCTTTATCTTCTCTTTCCATAAGTATAAATGCATAGAAAGTGGAAGCCGATACAGTTTTCTTCAAAGCAACTTTGGTGGTCGGATCAAGCTGAGGTATGTTAACGGAGTAACCATCTTCCCCACGGCAGAATATGAGTGGATACTGTAACGCATCGTAAGCACGGTGAGTCTCACTTATGCGCACCAGTCGTGTATCTCGGCTGTGGAGTATGATGTCTCGCTTTTCAAACATTTGACCTACGATCACCAAAGCCACTTCTTTTGTTGCGGGTTTGTTGTACCGACCTCTATGTGCACCTGCGGGTTTTCTGTCAGCTGTTATTACCACCTGAAACCCTTCGTTTTTTGGTGCAATCTCCATCGCCATTTTAAAGTCCCTAATGTATGGATTTGTCTCATGTAATATTTTCTGGAGTTCGCTCACTAACGACGGTTTTACAGAAGGTGCATTATTGCACCGTAGCTGACACTCTTTATCCTCATCACCAACAAAGTATATTTGTAAAAATGCTGGCTCCCGCTCTGAAGAAGGTAAAAGACTCCCGATTAGATGATACACCTGCCCCTGAACTTTAAAGGTTGGCATAAAGTTGCCTTCTTTAATCTCTTTTCCTCCAAAGGAAGTCATTTGAAAGCAGTTATTGTACTGCCTGATGTTTGAGAGAAAGTGTTCAGAAAGAGGGTGATTGTTTGTCAGAAGAGCTTGTAGGAGCTCTGGCATTGGCTGAGGAGAGGGCAGATGGACTTTTCCGTTAGCACAGCACAGACCAGGACTTTCATCTTTCCATTTTCTAGCTTTACACCACTTACATGTTGTCATGCAACCTAAGGCAACAGTCTTATCTTTGTTGTAATCAGTATCGCTATTGTATTTGAATCCCGACATTGATTTAACAGACCATGGCAACAAATTTATTTCACTTCTCTTGACACTGTATTTTTTTACCGCACTTATGTTTACCTCGGGATTTTTCTCACTATATCTTTTTACAGGCGCCTGATTTATTGTAGGATTTTTCTCATTGTATTTTTTTACAGCCGCCTGATGTATTGTAGGATTTTTCTCACTGTATTTTTTTACAGCCGCCTGATGTATTGTAGGATTTTTCTCACTGTATTTTTTTACAGCCGCCTGATGTATTGTAGGATTTTTCTCACTGTATTTTTTTACAGCCGCCTGATGTATTGCAGGATTTTTCTCACTGTATTTTTTTACGGATGCGCGATTGACTTCAGGATTGTTCTCACTATATTTATTTACTGCTTGCCTGTGACGTTTTGTACGATTAATATTGGAAAATCGCTTACGCCTTTTCTTCCCCCGTCTCTTGTTTGTTTTAGAACAATTTACGGAGGGGTGATCTGAGACAGTAGTATTAGATATAGTAAGGGAATTTACTGGAGACGGGGATGAGGAGTGTGGGAGATCAGTGGGTGAGAGGTTGGCAGGGTCCTGGATTTCCCCAAGATTAGCCTCCACATTCACATTGTCAGACGTCAGAGAGGAATCAGGATCTAAGGGAATAAGGACGTCAAAGTGGCCTGCTGTCAGTGGCCCAGTAAACCTTAGTCTTTTTATTCCCTCAACCGGCTGCCCGAAACTGGTTAACAGAGTTTGGTCTGTGTAAACCTGCAGCTCATAGGGGAATATTTCAGAGGCTGCTTTTATTTCACATGTTGTCCCAAAAGTTCCCGGTTTGCTCATATCAGCCATATATTCTGCCTTTGTTCTGTAAATGCCCCCCGTCCGATTTAAGGTGAATGGTTTAAATCGGCACCAATTGTTAGTAACGTGCTGTACAACACTGGTCCGAACTTGGAAACCTTGTGAATCAGTGCCGTATACGAAGTAAGCCAAAGATGAGAATAAGCACTGACCATCAGGATTGATAGGCAATACATGGTGGGGAGTAGGCACCCCATCCACGTTGATGACTTCCATAGTGAGAAAGTAGAGATTATAAATAGAAAGACAATAGAGAGAAATATAAATATTATATGTATCAAGTAAAAGGGAAAACGGAATCAGTCTTGCCTAAAATGATCAAAATATATTGACGTATAGAACAGAACTGAAGTGAACAGAAGTGTGTAGAGGTTCAGGAAAAAACAAAGCAAGTAGCAAAGTCTGTAGCTAGACTGACTGGTAGGGGGCAATGTAAACCCCTTATCAGCTGATACCTGCAGCCTACTGATAAGGCCACTTGCAAACTGTGGCGTGCAGTCCTAGGCCTTGTCATGAGTGTTCACAATGATCAAAAACCGCTGTAGTTGTTCATCTAAATAACAGCCACCGAAAAAATGTATTAATAACAAATATATGCGTTTGACTGAAAATATTGTAATAGGGGTGTTAGCTACCCTTCGAGTAAAAGGTTTTCAAACCCTTTCTTAGTACGCCTCTAAGAACTTACCCGAAACCATGTACCGAATTTCAGAACTCTAGGTTTCGTGTTTAAATACAGTGAGAATAATACATGTTTGCCGAATTTCACGTTTGTACGCTTCATAGTTTACAAAAAATAATGTATTTTACTTTTCGCGGTTTTTTCGCGATTTCCGCGGTTAGACCTGGATTTTTTTTAAAAACGTTTCTTAGCGAGGACCTAGACGCCAGGAGGAACATGTTTGCCTAATTTCACGTTTGTACGCTTCATGGTTTACAACAAATTATGTATTTTACTTTTCGCGGTTTTTCGCGATTTACGCGGTTAGACGCGGTTAGACCTGGATTTTTTTTAAAAACGTTTCTTAGCGAGGACCTAGACGCCAGGAGGAACATGTTTGCCTAATTTCACGTTTGTACGCTTCATGGTTTACAACAAATTATGTATTTTACTTTTCGCGGTTTTTCGCGATTTACGCGGTTAGACCTGGATTTTTTTTAAAAACGTTTCTTAGCGAGGACCTAGACGCCAGGAGGAACATGTTTGCCTAATTTCACGTTTGTACGCTTCATAGTTTACAAAAAATAATGTATTTTATTTTCGCGGTTTTTTCGCGATTTCCGCTGTTATACATTGAATTTTTCAAAACCGGTTCTTAGTGCGCGTCTAGGACCTATGAGGAAGCTGTGTACCAAGTTTCATTGTAATCCGTTCAGTGGTTCCTGAGATTTCGTGATCAGTGAGTCAGTCAGTCAGTCAGTCAGTCAGTGAGTGGGTTTTGGCTTTTATTATTATAGATAAATTCGTTTACCTTAGAACAACAGAAATAACACATACAAAATTAAATCAAATATTGTTTAAAATACTTAATTTTTGATCAGTTGTTATTGCCAACCTAAGTACACGAAATTATTTCATTCAGGGAAAAATATTCCGGTAGTTGTAAGTGTTTTGTTGATAATTATTTTTCTGTAATTTAAAATGCTGTAAGATAGAAAAATTTTAAGTTTTAATTAAGATAATTAAAGTCTAATTTTATAGTATGTTATGATACAAATTTTTGCTTTTTAGAATGAGTTATTGACACTGTATAATAAAAAATAACTAGTAGGCCTATCATAATGTTTTGTTTTCTTGACAATTACAATTTTTTTCATTTTAGGTTTTTTGACAAAACTTGGTTATTTTTCAAGTTACGAAAAAATATAAAAACATATTTTATTTGCCATTATGTCATTAAATATAAATATAAATATTTTGCCTCTTGTAAAATATTAGTAAATTTACGGTTTCCAAGATATTTGACTTTAAAAATTATAAACAGTCGTCATTTTGAATGTTTAATTACATAGTTAGAATATATTGGTATACTGATTAAAAATAGCATTAACAACGTGTATGCCAAATTTAAACTCATAATATTACTGATTTCAAAAGCTATAAATAATATATTTTTAAACACAAAATGGCCGACAGGTGGAAAAATGAAGCGTTTCTGTATCTTTCTTATAAGCAAATATCTGAAATTCTTTTCATTATATCTACACCATTTCATTATTTCCAATTTCATTTTCATTAAAGAAAATCTTGTCATCACCATATTTTCGTGCCAAGGTTTTAATCATTCAAGTGAATTTATTTTAAATAGTGCTAACTGTCCATATATATATATATATATATATATATATATATATATATATATATATACACTGTTTATTTGATTTGAATGGTTCAACATATTATTCTCTAGACTCAACCATGTTTGTCAATAAATAAGTCAAGAGGATGATTAAAAACTAAGGTTTTCACAATGAAAAAAAGGGTAGAGTATTAATTAAATTTTAAACTTAATTTTATTGTGATTATGAAGAATGTATTACTGTTGTAAACAAAGTTAAACGTAGAGATAATACATTGAAAAACCAAAGTGTGTCAACTGACTGTGAAACTAAAATAAGTAAAATGAAAATTTTAATGAGTACTTAATAAATACTTTGTGATATGAAACAAATTAATTATTTCCTATTTTATTAAATAAGTTGCATAAAGAAGAATCAAAACCTAAGTTTAAAAATGTTTAGCATCTGTTGTTTTTTTTTTTCAGTACAATTATTAACCTAATATCATGACTTTTAGTGTATAGTTCTAATATGCACAACACATTTTTTCCTATGTTGATTAAAAGGGTAAAAAACCTCTTGGCCATCACAGAAAGAAAAAAAAAAGAATAAAAATTAAACCACCTAACCCTTAAATACACTAATAACATCAGGATTATAAAAGAACAAGATTTGGAAAAGAGAGGCCTGATAGTAAAAATAAGAGAGAGGGAGAGAGTTCAATCGTTTTTAACTGATTAATTTTTTGATTGTATATCTTCTATTTGTAGGAATTGGTGTAAATAATAAGTTGTAAATGCTCTAATAATATATATTTCATACATTCTTTACAGTTAATAAGATGATCATAAATATGGAAAGAGACCTAATACCCATTAGTAATATAATAATGTATATTATCGTAAAACATTATCAACTAATATAAGTACAGAATCATTAAAATCATAATTTACAAGTGGACAAATGTGATGGTATACTTACCATTACTATTGTACATATTTTTACATACATATAAAGATATATACTTACATAGTATGTGCAGAAACATACGACTTGCTTCTATTATCTTTCTTATTAACTTGTTGCGCATCTATGTCCACTCCCATCGCAGTGTCTAAAGACATACAAACTGAAAGTATATATTTTGACATTTTTAAATGGCACAGACATATTATATTTACAAACATTCATATGTTACGGGGTACAGCATACATAAATAAAGATTGGCGATATAGTTTAATATGTATTTTGATATATAACGAAATTCTGTAAAAAAAGATCCAAAGATAGATCTTTATTTATATTTAGTTATAATAACAATCTATATTATAAAAATCTTGATATGACACTTGTCTGTTTGTGGTTATTTTCAGAGGTTTTTGTATACTTCCAAATGACATACAGTTGTGAATGTAAGATGAAATATAAATTAAATCTTGATCATTTGTAAAGAGCTATGATCTGAGGCCTATAAAATTTCCGATATTAATAAGCTTATGAGGATATTTTTAATGATCCAGTCACAATATTACACGCAACTCTAATAACATTCACCTTTATGATATCGACGGTCAACTGAGATTCTTGTTTATAGTTGGCTAATACAACCCCATTATTGAAACCGAGTAATTTTCCGATAGATCCGTCTTTAAAATGTATCATCCTAGAACACCTAATTTTTGCTTTAAATACGTTACTGTTTGTCTTGAGTGAAAATGCAATCTCCGGTTGAAGCCGTGATTATACACTTTATATATATATATATATATATATATATATATATATATATATATATATATTATAAAAAATCTTACTCTATTATTTTTATATATACGCACGTTATTCATGCCAATGTTAATAAAATAAATACTTGACACCTGTAGGTTTTAACTCTTTCTTTAATTGAAAAATTAAAGTTTAAAAATCATTTACAATAAAAAAAAAACAATTATTGTTCAAATTTGATGCACTTAATAATTATACAAATTGTCACCTCGAGCCAATCGCGTGGCTAGCTTCATACCAGAACCAAAATAATTGTAAGACGGTAGATAAAGTTCAATCGTCAACCGGTCCAATACCTCTATTTAAAATTTTGTCACAAGTACTAAAAATTCCAGAAAAGAGACCACTACCCTAATTATTGGCAATTCTTGATGTTTTTTGTCTCTGTTATTTCTATACTAAATCAAATCTCATGGGGGTCAACGTTTTTATCTTACATTTTAGACTGTTCTTATCTTTGTGACTTTGTCAGCAGTCCATAACTTACGCCAATGGCTATATTTTTCTTTAGAAATTCGACTTTACTACAGTATATTGGTTTTTAATCGTATTCGCGGAATCAATCAATTCTCTTCTAAATGGTCCTCTAATTTCTCCACAATATTTTTGTGATCTTTAATGAGTCAGCTTTAATTTCTCTAATAGTTTGCACTACTAGTCGTTGTATGACGGCATCTCTATGCCAAACACCGGCGGCAATATCAAAAATACGTTTATCAGCGGGATCAAAGCAGTAGTTGAGTAGCACACTATCAATACTTCATGATTTAAATTCTTCAAATTGATGAAAGTTAATTGCATCCAAGTAATGCTGGAGACCTCCTTCACGTTGGACAGTTTTTTACCTCCAAAGTTCCAACCATTGCTGTTCGACGGTAATACATTGCTGTCCACGTTATGTTTGTTGGCCGCATCGTCCATGTTTGTCAGGAATTTTACATTGCATATGTTTCTCCACTCATCAGCATTCTTCTTTATCTTTTCATCCCACTCTTTGGTTTAAATTTCTTTTTCGGAAAAAACACTCCACTCTTCTATAACTCTAATTAGTGGTGTATTTCTTAGTATATAAACATTTTTCTTCGGGCTCTCCTCACCTCATCTGCCAGTACTCTTTCTTAATACTGTTGCAGAATCTGGCTATCTCCAGCGTTAAATGCTTTCTCTTATCAGATATCTTCTAGAATAGCGTTTGTTGCAAGTATCAATCCTTTTGTACCTACAAAATTTGATCAAAACCAATTCGTTATCGTCCATCCTCTGGTACACTGTCCTTATATAGTAGACCGAATACATATTTATCTTTTCACGTGGTTATACAAAAGCTCTTAAAAGCACTAAACACCATAGCCGTCTTCGCGTGAGCATTGTAAATATGCTGTAAATTGAGATCCTCCTGCTTGAAAAGGAACAAGAGATTGACATTGTCCCGAATATATATATATATATATATATATATATATATATATTGGAATTGCGACGTAAGTCTGCCCCAAATCAAAACTTTATATATTGTTGTGATTTCCCGTAGTAAAAAAAAATTATGTATATTGTCGTGTTTTGCAAGCGATACAGTCAAAAATTATTATCGAATTTGGCTCTGATTCACTAGGTTGGATAACACTTTCATTTTCAGTAAATGTGTAATAACCTATTTATTTGATATTTCCCAGTATACGTTCAAAAATTTGTACTTTACCTGATAGAGCAAATTGGAAAATGTATAGATGTTACAATTTTCAGATCATTTAGGTTGAAGAGCAGATTAAATACCACATTAGTCTTGTTGCTGTTTGATGGACCTGACATTATAGTTTGAACCCTGTTTGGTAATAAATAACTGTGACTTCCCATTGTCGATTTGGCTCCTGCAAAAACGTCAAGGTTTGTTACACATAGCTTATCCGATGTGTTTTTGATGTGCATTACTTCCAATGATTGTCTTAATGTGTTTTTGATGTACATTACTTATAACAATTATTGTCTTAATACAGTGAATAAGTTACAGTTTGTTTGAAATAAATAGAATGGCTAAACAACAAGCTTTGTTTTATCATGTTACTTGTCAAACCCTAAACACTGCACAAGTACTTTTTTACCGTTTTTGTTTAGCACTTTTTCAACAAGATATACGTTGCCGATGTTTGACTTATTTAATTTTTCGGTATAAAATCTGCCTTTCAGAATGTCGTTTTTGAGTCTAGTAAATTGTATGTTACAGGATTTGTCGGCACCAATGCTTGCACCGTATACACTTCGTTTTTAAATTTCAGTAGATATCCTTTAGCAAAAGTCATTTTATATTTGGAAAATATAACTTTGTCATTCATTATAAATCGCTTTACAACTTTTGTAGTTTTACGAGGTATTTTTACCACTAACATTTTTCCGTGCTTATTCAACACTCTAGTGGGTTCCATGTCCGTAGTGCTGTGCCGGTGATATTGTACGACTTTACATTGTCCAACTTTCAGCACGTCCAACCATTCATAACTACGCTGTGTCGTAAATTCACGCCACATTTTATTTTTTAAAGTACGGTTCAGTCTTGCAACTATCGAAACTATATATTTTTTTTCGGAAAAAGTGGCGTAATGATTTGTAATGTATTTTTTCATTACTTTGTTGACGTGCGTTTGAAAAACTTCTTTAAAATTATCGGTTTGAAAATGTTTCACCCAGTGTTTTATCATTATAGGTTCTAATGCTATAGATACGTACAGCGCTAACTTTGTCTTTAGCTATGTTTGTACCGCAATGGCTAGTTTGGTCAAACAATTGATCATAGTCAGTATATACTTGTGCCATTGATTTTCTTTAGCATACCAAATAAGGAAAATATCAATGCAGAAGCTGTAGCAATACCACTAGTATAAGTTCAAGTGACATATAATTGAAGCTAGTGACTCAGAGCACTTTTTTAAATTATAACGCAAATCGTTAATCATGGCCGGTTTTTTGGTAAGTCAGAAGAAATTAACAGTTCCCCTCTTAAAGCTAGAATCTAATATAATTTACACTTAACTTTTTTAAACAGAGTTTCAACATATTTTCCTATCTCAATGAAATTAGAATAACCAATCCATTGTTACAATAAAAAAAAACTTATTTAAGTATACAGTAGTTCATATTTTACTTACGACATATAATATCCAATGTAACCAAAGTAAGCATTGGGTATATATCAAATTCAGCACCTGGAGTGATCTGTTTTAAACATTTCAAAAGATTGTCACTTTTATCAACAAAAATGTCAATAAAGGACTCCAGCATTGTAAAATGAAAAGTTGGGGTTATCATTTTTCGATGGGAATGCCATTTTGTACCTGAAAAGTCAAATTCAAAGTAAACAATTGCATTTGTTAAATCAATATAAATACCTAATTCAATTTATTATTTTTTTTGCAATTAGAAAAAGTGGCATTTTAATTAAAATGTAAAGATATGTGCATTATGTAACCTACTTTTGTTTTAAGTGTCTGTTTTACAAGGTGTAAATAAACAAATAAAATTATAATAGAAAGTATTAATTTATAAATTATTCAAAAATCAAAAATTAAGAACACAAATTACCTGCTAAATATTTGCTTCATTCCTAAACACATCAACTAATTGAAATCGGAAATATAACAAACAGATGTAAAATATAAAATATACAAATTTATTGTTTGTTGTAAAAGGTAATTATAGCAATTTGTTTTCAATTTCTTCTTTCAAATAGTAAAATTAAATTATCTTAAAAACAAATTCTTTTTCGAACTAGTTTTTCTATCATCTAATAGAATTTCCAATTAATTTTAATGTTTTGCCTAACATTCATAACTAAGCAATTGTGCATCCTGTGATGTATACAATTGTACAAGAGTGGGAATATCGCGTGACATCGTATGATGTGTGACGTCATATGGTTCGATATGTCATACGACAAATTAATAAATGCTATTGGCTGCAATCCAGTTCCTTTTCCCACCAGCCCTTATTACTGACGCTTTCCCTGGCTACATATTCAAGCCAGTCTTGAACTCACCTTCCTACCTGTAACACGCAGTCGTAGTTATAATCTAATACAATGTGTTTTATTTATTGAACCCAAATTTAGTAATATCGTTAACATATATTACAGTGGTAACGAGCATATATTACAGTGGCGACGAGGATAGCGGTTTATAATGAATTGTAGAAGATTAAACGACATGAAGACGTGTTAGGGAAGTTATTGAAAAAAGTGTTTAAATAAGTTTTCGTTAGTAACAAAAGTTTAAAGTTACGGAGGGAAAAGAACGTGTAGTGGCAGTACTATTTTTTCTCTCATGTCTGAAGATCAGAATATTTCAGTGTCCAGTGTAAGCAACATGTCTACCACAATAATTGGGAAACTCTCTGAATTTAATAGTGCGGACGAAACTTGGAGTTCGTACATAGAAAGGTTTGAACTGTTTGTGGAATGTAACAGCATTCCAGACGATAAAAAAGTGTCTACCTTATTAACGGTTGTAGGTGTAAAAACATTTAGCTTATTACGAGACTTATGTACTCCGAATAAACCCGGAACAAAAACTTACAACGAATTAGTGACAATAATTAGGGAACATTTATACCCTAAACCTTCTTTTATATCCGAAAGATATAAATTCAGTTTAAGAACGCAACACGAACACGAAAGCATTGCCGAATATATTGCTAACTTAAAAAAATTATCAACTTATTGTGAGTTTGGCGCGACATTAAACGAATATTTAAGAGACAGATTAGTTAGTGGTTTAAAAAGTGACGCTATCAAACAAAGACTTTTATCGGAGACGACCCTAACATACGAGAGGGCAGTAAAAATTAGTACTTCCATTGAAGGAGCGGAAAAGGATGCGAAAACAATAGCCGGAGGCAGCGACCCTCAACTCAGAATGCAGAGAATGGCAGTTTCATCGAGACAATGGAAACCTGGGAAGCAGGAAGAATTCAAAGTGTCAACGAAAAGTGATGTGAAAGTGATGTGTTATTGTTGCGGCCAGCAAGGTCATTTTAGAAATAAGTGTTTTCATAAAAATAGTGTGTGTCACAATTGTGGAATTAAAGGACACTTGGCAAAGGTATGTAGGAAAAAGGTTAACAAATCTCAGAATAAGAATAAATATGTATCTAGAAATAATAATAATTTTCATAAACACAACAAAAGTCATTTCGTTGGAGTGAAAAATACTCAAGAATTAGATAGAGATATAGTGTCAAATGTAGACGATGATGTGTATGATTTAAATAATCTGTTTAAAGTAGAGAATGAAAATACTACAAAAAGAGTTAAAGTAGAGCCTATTACAGTTGAGGTAATGGTAGGGAGTAAAGTTATTTCTTTTGAAGTAGATACAGGATCTGCAGTAACTGTAGTTAATGAAAACTTTTATTTGAGAAATCTTAGTAATTGTAAACTATATCCTAATGATTTAAAATTAAATTCTTATACTAATGAAGAAATAGTCCCAACTGGAAAATTAAAGGTTAATGTTAAATATGGTAAATTAAGTAAAATGCTTGATTTGTATGTAATTAAAAGGGGGGCTCATCCTTTAATGGGCAGAGATTGGTTAAAGACCTTGGAAATAAATATTTGTTTTGAAAATAAATTGTTAGGAGTATTGGGTCAGTCAAACGAAGTTGTAAATGAAGCTAAACGTGAAGATTTAGTAAATAAATTATGTAAGGAATTTCCAGAAGTATTTACTGAAAAATTAGGTACATGTAAAACAGAAATTGTTTCTTTGAAATTGAAAGATAATTTTAGACCTAAATATTTTAAACCAAGACCCTTACCTTTTTCTATGAGAGGTAAAGTAGAAAATGAGTTAGATAGATTAGTAGAAGATAAAATCTTAATTCCTGTAAAAAGTTCTGAATGGGGAACACCAATAGTTCCAGTTTTAAAGAAAAATGGTAAATTACGCATTTGTGGTGATTTTAAAGTTACGCTAAATCCATCTTTAGAAATAGATCGTTATCCAGTACCAAGAATAGAGGATATTTTTGCTTGTATGAAAAAGGGGAAATTGTTTTCAAAAATAGATTTAAGCCAAGCATATATGCAACTAGCACTTGACAATGAATCACAGAAATTATGTACAATAAGCACTCATAAAGGTTTATTTGCGTATACAAAAATGCCATACGGTATTGATTCTGCACCGGGAATTTTTCAAAGGGTTATTGAGCAGACGATTCAAGGTTTACAAGGTGTTGTAGCTTTCCTTGACGATATATTGATAACAGCTGAAAATACTGAACAACATTTCAGTAGGTTACAAGAAGTTTGTAGTAGGTTAAACCAAAAAGGGTTTACTTTGAAAAAAGATAAATGTAAGTTTTTCTCTGATAAATTAGAATATTTAGGATTTATTATCGACAAGGAAGGTCTACACACATCCGAAGCGAAAATTAAAGCTATGCTAGACGCCCCAACACCTTCTAATGTTACAGAGGTAAAATCATTTCTAGGTTTAGTTAATTATTATGGTAAATTTGTGCCAAATATGTCCAGTGTTTTGAATCCTATTTATAATTTACTTAAAAAGGATGTATTGTTTAAATTTGATGAAAAATGTGTAAAAGCTTTTAATACAGTCAAGAAACTGTTAGCTTCTTCTAAAGTATTAGCGCATTATGATCCTGAATTACCTATTAAATTGGCGTGTGACGCATCACCAACCGGTTTAGGTTGTGTGTTGTCTATTATTGGAAAAGACAGTGTTGAGAGGCCGATAGCATACGCTTCGCGAACATTATCCACGGCAGAGAAAGCATATTCACAAATTGATAAGGAAGCTTTGAGTTTCGTTTATGGGGTAAAGAAATTTAATCAATATTTATGGGGACGAGAATTTATTTTATGTACAGATCATAAACCATTATTAAGTATTTTTGGGTCCAAAAAGGGATTACCTGCTTTTGCAGCAAGTCGATTGCAACGATATGCTTTGTTTTTATCTGGCTATAGTTTTAAGATTGAGTATGTACAATCAGCTAAACATGCTAATGCAGATGCATTATCACGTTTACCGCTCAAAGTCGAGCATGGTGACAATAAAAAAGAGTTAGATTGGTTAGGAACTTATCTATATTATGTTAAAGAAAGTTCATTACCTATTACTTGTGAGGACATTAAAAGTGAAACTCAAAAAGATATAGTATTAAGAAAAGTGTATAATTATGTAATGTATGGATGGCCAAATCATGTTTCTGTAGAATATCCTGAATTAGGTCCATATTTCAAAAGAAAGGAAGAATTAACAATCGAACAGGGAATTATAATGTGGGGTTATAAAGTAATTATTCCAAATAAATTCCGTAAATACATATTAGATGAATTACACACAAGTCATCTAGGGATAGTAAAAATGAAATCGGTAGCAAGATCATATATTTGGTGGCCAAATATAGATTCAGATATAGAAAATCTCGCGGATGGTTGTTCTTCCTGTCTTTTTGAAAGGCAAAATCCTACAAAGAATCAATTACATTGTTGGCAGTATGCCAGTAGACCTTGGGAACGATTACATGCAGACTTCATGGGTCCATTTAAAGGGAAAATGTATTTAATTGTTATAGATTCACATACGAAATGGTTAGAAGTTTTTGAAGTAAAGTCGACTTCCGCTAGTCAGACAATAGATAAATTAAGGGAATTGTTCAGTAGATTTGGTTTACCGGAAGTAATTCATACGGACAACGGTCCGCCTTTCAATTCGTTTGAGTTTGAGCAGTTTGTAAAATGTAATGGTATTAAACATTCTAGTTCTGCACCATACCACCCACAATCTAATGGTTTAGCAGAAAATTCTGTTAAGTATGTTAAAACTAAATTAAAATGTGCATTTAGAGAAGGTATAGATACTAGATTAGCATTGTATAGAATTTTGTTTGATTATAGAAATTCAGTTCATGTTACAACTCAAGAAACGCCTGCTAAGTTAATGTTTAATCGACCAATGAAAACAAGGTTAGATTTAATTAGACCTAATATTGCCAAAACAGTAGAGTTAAATCAAGAAAAACAAACTCAATATTTTAGAGGAACGGGAACACGAAAATTGTTTGTAAATCAATCAGTATTAATAAGACAATATCGTTCAAATGATAAATGGATACAAGGTATTGTTGTTAAGCAAATTAGTCCAGTAATGTATTTAGTAAGGTTAAATTCTGGTATAATATGGAGAAGGCATATTGACCAACTAATTGGTGTCAATTTGCCTCCTTCTGAAAATAAACAAAAACAAGTGGACGAGTCATTGACTGACTTAGTGACAGATACCATTCAAACAAGGGGAAATATCTCACCCCGGAAGAGCATCCGCTCTCCACCAATTGTTATGAGACATTCCAGTCCCGTTATGATTCAAACACGGAATTCTCCAACATCCGTTGTAAACAATAATACTACTGATGTTGTTGAAAGAAGATATCCAATTAGATTAAGGAAACCTGTTGTAAGACTTGATTATTAAATAATATATTATGTATAATTGTATTTTGTAAAATGTTTGTATTCTGGATAGAATTGTTTTTTTAAAAATAATTTACAATTAAGAAAAAAAAAATTGATTTTATTTGTTTAAATTGCTAATTTAATTTTGCTAACAAATTATCATGTGTTAATTTACGTTTCTAGTTTAATTGTCAAATTGTTTCAAGTTTCTAGGTTTAAAGTTATACGACTATGTGTTTAAGTTTTGTTTTAAAAAAGATGTGTTTAAGTTTTATATAAAAAAACTAAAATTGTGTATTGTATTGTTTAAAAGAATTAAGAGGGAGGAATTGTGATGTATACAATTGTACAAGAGTGGGAATATCGCGTGACATCGTATGATGTGTGACGTCATATGGTTCGATATGTCATACGACAAATTAATAAATGCTATTGGCTGCAATCCAGTTCCTTTTCCCACCAGCCCTTATTACTGACGCTTTCCCTGGCTACATATTCAAGCCAGTCTTGAACTCACCTTCCTACCTGTAACACGCAGTCGTAGTTATAATCTAATACAATGTGTTTTATTTATTGAACCCAAATTTAGTAATATCGTTAACATATATTACAGTGGTAACGAGCATATATTACACATCCCAATATTTTAATAATAATTTCATGTGAATGGTATAGCAAAAAAAAACCAATTTCAAATTTCTTACTAATGAGCTCAAAAATTATATAGATAATATGGGTACCATATTTTATACAAATATAACTTCTTGTATAATTGTGTAGAAATACCTGTAATTTAAAAAAATAAAGGATAAATACTCTTGTCTTTATCTGTTTCTGATATTTTGTATATATTTTATTTTGTAAAAAAAAAAAAAAAAAAAAAAAAAAACCAAAGATAAAACAACAAAGTAAAAAAATAATAAATAATGTTTATAAATCAGTGGAGCCTCAAATTGTGCTCAATAAGGAGAACGTTAGAAAGGATAAATTAAATATTAAATAACATTACAAGTGAACACTAGTCCCATAATTATATATTGACGCTAAATATATTTTAATAATTGAAGTAATTATTTCAAATACTCTTACCTGTACTAGTAAGAAGTCCTGTACCTAACCATGCATGGAGGAAGCTATAAAAGAATGATTTTTGAATTTCTTTTGAACTACTTAGAATTTTCTGAAAATAGTAAATGTCGTTGTCAAACAATACACATATAAAAAAAAAGTACATTAGCAACAATATTTACATGATTGGAAAGGATACTTAATTTAGAGTACCTAAATATCGACATGAATTCTTTACAAAAGCTTTAAAAGGGAACCGGCAAATAAAATTAAAAAGACGCCAAAGAGCACCTCTGTGAATAATGCCAATCAAAATTCTTTTCCGTTTTTTAATCATTACTGTCAGAGAGTAATAATCTTTTACATGCAGTTTGGTGTTTTGAGTTTCAACATATCACCAATTTTTTTTTATATTTGATTGATTCAATTTTAAATATATAGTTTTCCATGTGGTTTTTTTCTTTAATTATAACTCTGAGCATGGACTTTTTGGGATATATAGTGTGTAAAAGGTTGATTTGATTCATTAGGTGTTACGTTTAAGCCAGGTTGAATAATATATGACATATAAATGACTGTTAGTAAAATATACAGTGACATTGGATTAAATTAAATCAGATGGAAACTCTATTGTAAGATGATCAATGTCCTTTGTTATCAATGGGCGATTAAAAAAATATATTCATAAATTTCGGAAGTCTTAATGTTCACCCTAAAATGTATTTGAATAAAATTTAATCATTCTGTAAAATCATGAATCTTCAATTTCAAATTCTACGATAATGAGTACTTTAGACACATCTTTGTGAGATAATGCATCATAATAAAGTTACACCCTTCGTCTTTATCTGCAAAATCCTTATGTGGTTTGGTTTACATCAAATCTACCTTTTGTACATGAAATAGTGTGTGAAAAATAAAAAGACAATTTTCAAAAATAATCTAAATATATACGCAAGTTTTAAATTTTCAATAATCATTAAAAATAGGATATTCAAATTATTTAACTTTATCTCTTTCCTTCGTAATTGGTAAGAAAAAATGGGTAGGATGTTAATATAGTACCAGAAACTATGTTGTGTGAAGGTTATTCTAAGTTATCAGTATAATATGTTGCAATGAAACATACTTACTTCTAAATACTCAGCTTTAGACACAACCACAACAGGTTTGTATATTAGCCAAAGCCGATATAAACTTCCATAATCTTTGCGCAAACGGGTTGTAACTTCAATAGCCTCTGAATCACAAAAAAATTACACAAATAAAAATAAAACTTCCACTAATTTTCAAAATATTATTAAACCATATTTTTAAAGTTTTAATCAAAGTTATTGCAAGACTTGGCTTTTATAAGTCTGAGTCTGTTCTCAACAACTTACAACCTGAATTTACTAAAACTCTCTGAATTTTATTTCTTTGCTCAATGAATTTACTTTTATTACTTTAACACACACTCTCTCTCTCTCTCTCTCTCTCTCTCTCTCTCTCTCTCTCTCTCTCTCTCTCTCTCTCTCTCTCTCTCTGGAGAAGTGTCTTTTGGAAGAAATCGGCTACTGAATTCCGATAATATTTTTTATTTATTTTTATTTTATATTAATACCAGAGCACATTAATAATAATAATAACTTTTTTAATCTCTAATTATTTAAAAAGGAAATGTTTAAAACCAGTATGGCGAATAAAAAGAATTAACACTTGAGCATAAAATTTTTATATACTCTTAACCATTAAACAATTTATCTTTTATCGAACAACAAACAAAATATTTTTACACAATTAATAGGACACAAAATTCTTATTCATTAATACAAAATTTAAAAATGCTAGACTATTCCAGCTAGGACTACAAATAGTTTTTCCTGGACTGAAATAGTCGTATTTACGTTTGAACACTTATTCTAGACCAAAGCAGAGTTTACTTGAATCTACTGAAGTTAATATATTTAAAATTTCCCCAATGAATTTATTCAATTTAAATGAGTTTACATTTTTACGAATTATTCTATAGATTTAGTGTACCTTCACACTTAACATGAAGGTCTTGAAGTTGTGAAGTTCTTTGCTGTAGATGGTTAACGAAGTCTTCAAATTATCTATTTTCCAACTCCTGGTTATGTTACAGTTGTGGATTGCTGGTAGTAATTACGATTCCTTGATGATTAGACTTCCATGTAGAATTATCTTCTTATTTCTTGATTTTCAAAATAGTCATATTTTATAAGTTACTTTACTACATAAAGTACTTGGTTTTTAAAATTTATTGAAGTTAATTTAGAAAAATTTGTAGAGTGACTAAAATAACGTCTTTCCTCCTCGGCGACTGATATTAGAGTTTCGGTCATACGACCAATAGTTTTGGCTATCCCTTCTTGTGGGAATGTTTCCCGCAAAATGTATCCACCTTTTCTCCCTTTAGCGAAGAAATGTCTCTTCTGTTGATTTCTAAGTTTTCGGCTGAATTACTCCGTAACTTTTCTGCTAAAAGCTGTCCTAGGCTTAGTTTTCTTCTATTGTATTAGTTTTATAAATTATTTTTCATTAAAAACCCTTTTAATTGATATTTTAATCTTTTTATTATTTCGGTTTTCTTCCGTTGACTGTTGGTCATTGGAGTAGGGCTGCTAATCCGTGACGTCACAAAACCAGAGCTCAGATTTCCTGTCAAATCTGGAAAACTCTGATTAAGAACACTTTTTTGTTCTTTTTGCTGTAACTTTTGAACGGTTGGTCCGATCTTCAGTTTCTCTTCGGATTCCTCTTCTCTATATTCTTGAGGGTCTTGACAAACTTGATTCGACGTTTTCGGCAGCGTATTTCTCGAGTTACCGTACTTTTTACGATTGTCCATTTTTTAACAAACTATCTTTTTTCTTAAGTCTTTTTTAAAAAAATCTTTTGCACTAAAGTTGTTCTCCTGGTCCTATAACGGAAATAAATTTTTAGTTTTTTGTCGTAGCTTGCTTGGTTCGTGAGTTATTGGTTCGTCGTTATGGATGCTCGAAGTCATGACTTTTTGATCGTCGTATTTTTCGTATATAAACCCCCCCATTATTTTTCAATTCTGCTCTGTTATTTTACATACATATACATTTCTTATATTTATAAAGCATTACTTTTTTATCCCCTTTAAACTTTAATTTAACCACTTTTGGGCTTTAACTTTTTAGTTTTTGTTATTATTATTTCTCCCCCATTTTAACTTTAATTCTTTTTCTGACCACATATTATTATTCCTTACTATTGTCTTTTCATTTTCTATTATCAAGTTTATTTAGTTTATTCCACTTTCACCTTTAAAATCTCAAATAACTCTCCAATAATGACTTTTCAAGTCCTTTTCCCCCTTATTATTATTATTATTACTTCATTTTTATTGTAGATTATTATTATGTTCACAAGTAGTTCCATCTAAGCTACATGCAAAGTACCTGGGGATGACTTTAGACGCAAGGCTAAATTGGAAACCCCATGTCAAAATGAAAAGAACAGAATTAAATCTGAAATTTAGAAGTATGTACTGGCTACTGGGACGGAAGTCCGGATTGGAAATATCAAACAAGCTGCTTTTATACAAGCAAGTGTTAAAACCAGTTTGGATGTATGGACTGCAGCTCTGGGGGTGCACCAAGAAGACCAATGTTAAAGTGATTCAATCATTTCAGAATAGGGTGCTTAGGAGCATCGTTGATGCACCGTGGTATGTGCGCAACGATGACTTGCATAGAGACCTCAAGATGGATATGGTCATCAATGCCATAAAGGGTGCTGCATGGAAGCATGAACATAGGCTCCAAAGTCATGTTAATTCCGATGTCCTCAAGATGCTACAGAGCCGAGACACGGTGCGGAGACTGAAAAGGACAAAACCGATGGACCTAGTGCAGTGATGTGTTGTGGATCAGCCGAATGAAGCGAGTGTTAATGTAGTGAAGTCACTCATTGGAGTGACTTTTAAAAATGTGTATTAGTTATGCAAAATAAGCTACTAGATAAGATTGTATCTTAGTTGTAGTTAATAAAGAAAAAAAAAAAAAAAATATTATGTTCACTACGGTTTGTGACACTATTGCTTTTGATTTTAAATTTTCCCCTTTTTGCAAATTTTAGGTTTTTTAGCCCATCTTATTTCTTAAATATCTTTTTTGCTTTAAGTTTAATTACATTTATTTTTTGATATTATTAATCGTCTGCTTCTACTGTATCTTTATTTAGTTTCATATTTTACTTTTTTAATGAAATTGGAATCACTATAAACTGTTTCGTCAAGCACAGACATGCCAGATTTTGGCTTGCCTTGCGTGACGTCATCGCCTTTACCGCATTCCAACTTTACGATGTTTTAGCGCGGCAATTTTAAATGTTTTGAATTAGCCTTGAGGCGACTGACTTGTTCATTCCGTCTCAACACCCATACATACACAAATTTTCTTATAAGTTCTATAGGTAAATAGCATTATTGAAATGAACTTACGATCAGGTTTTGGTCCAAGTTCAGATAAATTTCCAAATAAGAGCATTCCTTGTGGACCATGTATTCTATCCACGATATCAATAATTTTATTGATTTTCTTTTTCCATTGGTAAACATAAATTGCAGTAATGGCACACAGAATTATACTTATGATAAAAGTGTAGACTGTCATTCTGTAAACACATAAAGGCAATAGTTTTAAACAAATTATGAAATACATAAATTATTTCATATCTTGATCTTGTTGCTTCTGCTGTTGATGCTTGCTAACTTTTTACTGTGGTACATACTCAACTGACTGGGGTTACAGATTGTGGTTCCTGGCCTTTCTCAGGGAGCTGGATTTGAATAGATTTAGGCTGAGATTTTGCTGGATAAATTTTCTTTCTTGGGCCAATATTTTATTTTTTTACTTGATGTTGATACTCACAGCATCCTCGCATGATCATGTAAATTTAGCCACTGAGAATAAGTTAGGTTAGACTTGTATATAAAAATATACATGCACAAACCATACAGCTACAAAAACATTCAACATTGTTAAATAAATTCATTGCAATAACATTAAATATTACCAATGACATGTCCCAACCATATAACTAACCATTGAACACATTAGGGCTACATATCACTTACAAAGCGAATTAATCAAATTCATGGTATTAGGATAGCTAGTACGAAGCAATAAACTGTAGGTGAATTAATGAAGGAGTTTATTTTTTGGAATTTTGGCATCATTTATATATATATATATATATATATATATATATATATATATATATAAATACCTAACATTTTAAAGTAAGGATTAACTGACCTTATTAAATGAAGAACCTAGATGATGAATGGACATGAAAATGGCCAACATAACCAAGGACGATGCAGAAAACTAAAACTAGTAGTCATAGAAAGGAGCCCAAGGCTACAACTAGGCCTGAGCAATCAAAACAGCTAGGACAATCGTGGTTAGGAATAACTAGAATTCCGAACTGTTGAAGTACAATTCTATAATTACTATATTTGTGCTTACATAATATGTAATATTAAGAAAGCTGGCAACACAGTTTTTGTATTGTATGTAGATAGTGTATGGAATCTATTATGTATTTATCTATAGTTGTTTTTAATATCTAATGAATAAAGCCTGTTTAAATGAGTCCACTGTGAAATTGTTTTATATTTATCTATAGATTTTGTATCAGCGTTTAGCTAGAATGTGCAAATTGTATAGAAACGTTAAAAGGAAACCTAATCTTTAGTTACTATGTCAGATAATGACTTTACGAAAAATGATACAAAGACCAGATATATTATTGTTCAGTGGGTAACGGAAAGGAGTAATATCTACCATTAAAGCAAAGAAAATTCGAAGAAAAAAAATGTTTAGAGTATTACAATAAACGTTCAAACGTACACAAAGAAAGGTCTTGCAGCAAGAATTGATCTAAGACAAGAATTAAGTAGTATGAGGTTTGTTAAAGTAGTATGAGTACAACTCACGGACTTAAATGAATTTATTTCCGCAAGGTTAAAGAGTTATAAAGTACCAGTGTTCAAATGAAAAATGAAGAGGTAATTTTACATTTACTTATTGCCACGCCTAAGTCTTATCGACATGTATCTTCTTTTATGGATGTTTTATTCTAAAGATCCAAGTAATATTATTGGTAGTATTACTACCAATTAAATTTGTTAAAAGTAAACTACTTCATGAAAAAGCCAATTATTTAAAAGAGAACATCCGAAGGGACACTAAAAAAAATTGGCATTCTATCTATACAAATGTAAGAGGAAGAGGATTGTTCAATAACTATTTCATATGTAAGCCTGATTCATTTAAGAAAATTAGTCAGGATTTTCCTTTTAAATGTTATTCTTGTGAAATTCAGGCACACAAAAAGTTTGAATGTCTAAAAATACACTGTCAAAATGCAAATCAAGAAACTCGTAAAAATTATTTTTACGTACAAAAAACAAATAAGGCATCTGAGAAAAATTATATACCAGTATAACGAATTGTGTTTTCTATAATATTAATATTTTTGATGAATTTTTCAAAATAGGTAAAACTTTTCAGGTTTTTAAAACATATATTTATTTATTTTATTTTATTTGTTCATAAAAACAATCAATTTTCAACATGAAATTTTATAATTTGCTTTATTTTTTTATCAACATTTATTCACAAATATATTACAAAACTTTTGGCAATCTTGAAAAAAAAAATTAATGTTATAAACTTCTCTGAGGCGATTTCACTTCATTTTTTGCACATTTTTTGATTCCTAACATACTAACTTCAAAACCTTTACATTTACATTTTTTAAATTATATACATAAATTCTACTCACCTTACTGACAAAAAAGATATATAACAAGTTGTGTTTTCATAATATTACTATTTTTTATGAATTTGTTTAAAAACTATTAAAAATGATCAAAAATGGAATTCAATTGCGTTCCAGGGTGAATTTATAACCATAATTCAGTTTTTTTTCTGACGCTGTAGATAAAAACAATAAGATAGTTGGCGAGATAATGAAGGAACTTGAACAACTCTAGGATGGAAACCGAGAGGTCTTAGTGGAAAATTCTGAGTTGCGAGGTACTGTATTCGATCTAGAGGGTAAAGTGCGGAATCTGGAAAAAATACTCATCACGGAGGCAAAATAAAGAAATCTCTGAGATTCCGGAAATGACAAATAAATGGAAATTTGGATGGTGTTATGCAAGACGTATCGAAGATCATAGTTGCTGAATTTAACAAGGATAAGATGGTGGTAGCTCATCGCGTCCCCACTTTCAACAAGAATATAATACTTGTGAAATTCACGAGTTGCCAAGAAAGGGATGCCTGGATGTCTGGCTACAAGAACGTGACACCAGACAGAGTAAAGTCAAACTTTATCAGTTGTAAGGTATTTATAAATTAATACATTTTACCATAATAAACTTTTTTTATTTAAGATAAAAGAAACTGCTAAAGATAAAACTTATACGGAGTAAAGTCTATAAGGATAGACCACTTATTTGACTTACAAAACTTATAGTAAAACATAAAATTATACTCAATTTATAACAATGATGCTATTTATAGAATGTTTTTAATGAGTAATTAACTTCTAATGAATTTTATAACTCCGTTAACCTGGTAAAATTAATTTATACTTTAAACTTTGATCAAAGTTTTTTTTTTCTACACTGGAATCAATGTTTTAGTTGCATATATCAAAATTCAAGGAGTCTCAGGAAGAATATTTGATTTGTTTTCCTTAATTTGTATAATTTTAATTATGAATTCATATTTTACTATTAAGTGAAATTTGGATCTTAAGCAATAAAATAGAGCATTTCACAATACTAAATTATAATTTTTGTTTTATTACAATGATTTGTATAGTTCCGTTATGTGTTATATATATTCAAGCCAGAATAGTGGAATGTAAAATGCAAACAGCAGATATACAATGTTTGGAATTATATATTTAGTGTTTTTGGTGTATATAAGACTACATGAATTTTCTGAATATAACATTTTGTTTGAACTTGAACAAGTGTTACAAATAATATTGAAAAAAAACGTAATTTTTCTTGGAGATGTAAATATCGATATTATGGTACACTAGAATAATGTAACTTCTTCGTCTGTTGACCATTATTTTATTAAACATAAGAATATTCAGTTATTTAAATAATTTTACTAAAAAACATACACTTAAATTAAAAAGTTCTATATATTTTAAAAGTTTTAAAAGCTTTTTATATACGTTCTGGAAACTGGATCTTTATAAGTAGGAATTATAATCTTCGACGAGGAAGAGATGAAAATATCATTACTCCATGTCCAAAAAGTGAATTTTTTAGACGGTGTTTCGAATATATTGCACCTTATGTATTTTTGAAACTTCTATTTGATATACAAAGTTCCAATACGTTGTTGAATTTTCTAAATCTGCTTCGTGTTTGGCTTTTGCAACAAAGTAATATTAATGAACTGTTGAAACCTGTAATCTAATTTGTTTCTAGTGGATTGAAATACAAATGATTGATAATTTATACTTTTTTTCTTCATTTTCTCTCTCTTTTAATCATAAACGAGAAATGTGTATTCTTTTTTTCTAAATTAATAGTGTTTTATTATTTAATTGTTTGATTTTGCACCTGCTCGTTCGTATATTCTTATGACGGTAACCCTGAAACAGGTTTTTCTTTTCTACAGGGTACCTAATATTGCACAAACGGTAATAGATTAGTTAATTGGGTTCTTTTTTGTCTTCATTTTATTAAGGTATTTATTGATTAATTAAAGATACATATTTATTCTATTATTATAATATTTTGTACTTTTTTACTTTTATTATGTAGTATTATTACATATTGTGTGCAAGTGTCTGTGTGTGTCAATGGTATTATTATTCTTGTTTTGTTTTACCCACTATTGTATGTTCATTTGTTTCTTTGTTTGTGTAATATCAATTGGAAAAAAAACTTAGGAAGAATGTTTGATTTGTTTTCCTTAATTTGTATAATTTTAATTATGTAATTGATATTTTACTATTAAGGGGAATTTGGATCTTAAGTGATAAAATAGAGCATTTCATAATACTAAATTATAATTTTTGTTTTATTACAATGAGTTGAATTTTTCCGTTATATATTCAAACCAGAATAATGGAATGTAAAATGCAAATAGCAGATATACAATGTTTGGAATTATATATTTAGTGTTTTTGCTGTGTATAGAATACATGAATTTTCTGAATATAACATATTGTTTGAACTTGAACAAGTGATACAAATAATATTGAAAAAAAAACGTAATTTTTCTTGGAGATGTAAACATCGATATTATGGTGCACTAGAATAATGTAACTTCTTCGTGTATTGACCCTTGTTTTATTAAACATAAGAATATTCAGTTATTTAAATAATTTTACTAAAATACATACACTTAAATTAAAAAGTAAAGTTATTAAAATATAGAAAGCTAAAATTGTAAGTTCGTGGAAAACTGAATGTTTAGTTAAAAAAGTAGAAAAGAGAAAGAAATTAGCGATTATAATTAACTTTGACCTTGACATTAATATACTTATTATTTATTGTAATATTTTTAATGCTCAATCTGGAAATGTTTTAGAGTAGGAAGGTAGGCTACTAAATAGATCGACTAATGGTATATCTAACTATCAGTACAGTTAAACTTTTGAATGGAGATATTGAGAACGGTCCCAACTGTAGCTGATCTATTTAATAATTAATTTATCTCGGCATAGCTTCATTAAATATCTGATTTGCCGATTGGGAAAAGCATGAACATGTCTCATTGTACGCGTTGAATACAGGGTGTGATAACATTTAGGTAAAACTAATAAAACGCGTTGAGACGATTATTGCACCCGTCTTGACGTTAATTATTAATCTAAGCTTTTCTAGAGACATCTAAAGATTCGTAATAAATAAATGAAGGAGTTGTTATTTCTATCTTTAAGAAAGGAGATCGCATTCTGTTACAAAATTACTGACCAATATCACTGTTATCTGTCCTATTTAAATAGAGCATACATTTGCCTTGCTTATTATATTATAAAATCCCCCTAAGTATAAATCGTGAATGATTAAAATTAAGTTTTTTATTCATTACAGTGGTCAGATTAGTTATATTTTTGTAAATTATGCCGGAACTGTGATTTTCTTTTACTTTCGATTTGAAATACTTGTTCGAGTATTTAATATCTGACATCACATAACAGGACGTCGTTTTGATACAGTTTACCAAAATGAAGAAAGAATAGTTTCAGCACATGCTTCAGGACACCAACAAAGTTTAACATTGGTCTCATATAAAGACCAATAAACAATTATCTCACATTATTCATTGGAGCTTGTTCACTAGTGAAGACTACAGACATAAAATTCCCAGACTTCCCAACTCTTTAGATTCTTAGGGAAGTTCATCAAGTAAATAAGTATTGTGTATTGTGTATTAGTATCAAGTGTTGTTTATTTTCAAACACATAAATAATGTCAACTTATAATCTGATGTGTCTCGAAATTACGTCTCAAGTTTTATTGCGAATATAATTACGAGTGAAATTTTTTTCTTGGAATGATTTCTGACTCTCATCTACAGCCAAAACGAGTGTGGTTGTTTTTATTAATTAGGTGAGCGGCATATCTCAATTGGCAGAGCGCGCGCTTATCAGTGACTAATGAACCTTCACTGATTACACAGATTCGAACCCGGTTAATGACTTCGCGTTTTTCCATGTGACCTACTCGCCAGACTTCATTAGTATAAAGGACATAAAATAAAGACGTTAACCAGTAATAATCAAATTGGGTATGTGTGAATAATTTAGCCAGATCTTGAGATGAATGTTATTCATATTTTTGGACAAATAGATAGCTGGAATAAGTTGAAAACATATGGTTATAATTTTCTGAAAATCTATTTCTACAGTTTTGTTCAAATGTAAGCCTCTAAGATATCCAAACCAAACATAATTAGATTTCCATCTATTAATGAGAGTAATTGTTAAAACAATCGATAAATTGTTCACGAAGCTCTTTTAAAGACCTAATTTCTCAAAATCTGTTTCACTAACATCGTTGAAATTTTTTTGATATGTGAAAGTTAATGAACCTAACCATTGAGAAAAATCACAAGTAATAAAAATTGACACGCTTCAAGCTTTGATTCAATTAAAAAACATTTACATGCAGGACGAGAGTTATGGCATAAGTGAAGTAAATCTTAGCTTGTTTAAAAAAAAAAAATTGTTCAGAATATTATTTATACAAAAGTTTGTGAAAAGTCTATACCAATACAAACAAATACAAAATAAATAATTTATCTCCCACATGATAGGTATAAGGAAACCTCAGTAAAATAAAATAAAATTAAAAAAAAAAAACATTATTGATGTGAAGACAAACAATTTTGTTGTTTTTTGATTTTTTGTCTGAAGGGTATGTGAGCCTCCCCTTAAAACCGTTCAACCTGTATAGGCTAATGGAGTTTCGTCAATTCATCTTACTCTTGCGTGCACAATTTGGCAATATGGTGACTTCGTTCTGAAAAAATGGCCATATCCCGACATTCAATTGTATTCACTGTCAAGAACAAGAAATTCATGAATTAATTTGCATATGTTAGTTGGTTGTGGTGGTGGTAGAGAAATACTCACCTTTGTCACGCCCTTTATTGTTTTAATAGTCAGAGCGTTGGTGTTGGAGATTTTACTCTTTTCACTTTACTTTATTATTATTATTATTATTTTTAAATCAGAGACTACCTAACATAAATCAAAAAATCAAACTTCCATTCTTCTCAAAGTCAGCTCATAAGTTTTTGATCAAATTTATTTACCGGTAACCTTTTACCTCTAAGACCCATACATAACATATTGGTAGTCATCTCCCCAAAACAACCGATTATGGAACTATTATAAAATACCTTTTCTTCGTCCAAATTACCCAAAGAAGATGTTTGTTTTTTCTTTTTTAAATGATGAAAAGCTGTACCAATTTACCCGCTTGTTTCCCGACTTTGAATAATAGAAATCTAAAGCGCAAAAATGAGTTATTACAGACTCATCCTGAGTAAAGAAGAATTTCAAACTGCTGTCATTTTAGAATTATTGGACTCCCTATTGTAAGTAATTTTGATTTAGATTTAAATGAAGCTCAATTATACATATTTTAGACGGACGACAGTAAGGTTTTTTCAAATCGTTATTTTCAACACTTTTACCAATGTATTTTATATTTGTAGAGAATAATTTTAAAATTCTAAACTACAACTAAACTAAATACCGAGGCGCAACAACCCTAGAAGAGCGACTTGACCTATTTGGCGGATTTCTAGTCGGGTAACATGAATCAAATTGAAATTGACGTCATCGCTGTTCTTCCATTGTAAACCAGAGTTCACTACTAATATTAGCTTCACAATATATCTCACGATGGTTGTTCAACACCGTAAATATATAATCTTCTTCAGAGATTGAACCAGGATCCTCTCACTCGTCAATGGGAGCGCTAACCACAAGACCAGCTCCTTGTTCAAAATTTCATTTTGGAACTCTAATTGTAAATCTGTCGTCACAAAAGTTATTTCTATTCGTTTACAATTTACCACCCTCTCTCTTTAGAGGACCGTGACAGATAGATTACACTCTACTAATTTCAAGGAAACTGCATCATAGCTCATGTTATCTTAACCTGTTATAATAATACGAGACAGTTATCACAATAATTATTTAATTGCATTGTTTTACACAAGAAGAGTTTAAATATACAATAAAATATTGTATTAATATCAGACAAAATCATAAATATATATTTAATCACTAAACAGATCTTAGTAAAAACAGTAATTTTAATGATATATTTGAAAGCTAGATAAAATGTGTTCAACACCCAAATTAATAAATAGCAATAGACCTACCTCCTGCAGATATCAAGTTAAAACGAGGAACAGCAAAACACAACTGCAGAATGTTTTCAAATTGAAGCCGATCCAAACATTTCAAGTGTGTAGGTCATATTCCCCCTCTACTGCTTCGGCGTCGACAATGCAAATATGTTTTGTTCCACTGATTAAATTGCGACACATCTTCTAACCTAAATTTGTGAGACTGGGATGTTATCAGTTTCATTTTTAGTCTTACTTGTGATATTATCACTCTTGACAGTTAAGGGGAATTTGCAATTTTGCCTCCTATTCTAGTATCCAATCCGCCAAAACTTAATTGATATTTATTTCTAAACGATTTGCTCGTCTTCAATTAATTAGACCATGTGATATTTTATTGATTAATTTTGACATTTTTTAAACCTGCTATCTACGTCTTGTTGGTTTAATCCTATTATTAAAAAATATATATTAATTGAAAGTTAGTTCTACTTTCTTTTTCATATTACATTTGACGAAATTTTATGCAATAAATTTGTGTAACAAACAAAATATTTTCGTTGAGATAACGATTTTAGAAAAACGAAACCAAATTCAAAATACTTTTTATTATAATAATAACTTTGGTCCTCATCCCTACTTAGTTTCTCAAAGGATAAATGATTTTTTCTAAGGAATTAATTTTTGCCATAAAGTACATGGAAAAAAGTTCTTCAGTCTATGATAGGAGATAAATTTGTTACTTAGTTAAAACAAATTGCATCTGGGGAAAGTCACGGGTTAGACTTCAAAATACTTGTCATTTACCTAAACGTCCGTGCGTACTTTGATTAATTTTCTCCGACCTCTCCACAGGCGGTGACTATAGTGAGTACTGTGTGGTAAACTTAAGGAATCTAACTGGATCTACACCTTTCTTCATCTAGTCTTGAGTTTGATCCCTCTCTCTTATATATATATATATATATATATATATATATATATATATATATATATATATATATATATATATATCATCAAACTGCAAGTTTGTTTACCTAGAAATAAGTAGGCAGCCTAATTAAAATACATATAGTAAAATTTCTATCTTCCAGTTTTTATCAGTTTTCATTACGTAAAGAAATAATAAAGATAAAAATTAATATTTTGAAAGTTATACTACAAAAAATATATAATAATTTTAAAAAAAAATATCTATTTTGTGTGAAGCTAATAAAAATACACCTTCAAGAATTGGAGTTAAAATATTGTTTGTACTGTGTAGTCCATAGGCCCTCATGTCACAAGGGTATTATATTAGGTATAACCTGCTTCAATACTAGGTGACTCTTGCTATTATCATAACAACCTAGGTGTGTCTTGAGTACTGTAATTTCATCCCTCAATCTTTATATTATTTTATTATCTTTCGAGTTTTAACTTTTCTTAACATACAGTTAATAAACACTCAACTTATTCGTTATGAGAAATTATCAATTTGGTTAAAATTGAAGCGAAACTTATGAACTATATTTGTTTCTGAAAATACTTGATAAATGTCTAACTCAATTTGCATGCCATTGGATTAGACTAGTCAGACTTTTGAAATCAATAAAAATGAGGAAGCATTTTTGATTAGTTATTATCTCATCAGCAATGACCTTAACTTTGTATAAATAATAATTGTTGTAATTATTCTCATGATTACAATTGTAAACCTTTAATAAAATTAATGAATTTGAGTCAGCTGCATTTTTCGATGTTTCTCGAAGTTTTCAGCCCATGAGAACATGTTGGAACCATTTTCATCTTTCGTTCCGTATTATATCTGTTACTCGTTATCTAAAGAGTGATTGAATTAAATTTCTATAGTTTTGCTAAAAGAGTCGTTATTGTAAAAGTGCTTAGAAGTATAAATATAGTTTAATTAACAAATGTAAAAAATGTTTTTAAAAGGAAACAAAGGAGAATTGAAATTAGTTTCTACATTGTATTTGTATTTTATAAATATACACGATTAGGGTGGTTTGGTTTCTGTTTTATTGACTCATTCTTAATGTATGTGTGTACTTTTCTTTTTGTTTAATTTTAATTTTAATAAAAATATACTGTATAATTATATTGTATTACTCTCGTTACTCTATTATTATTATTATTATTGAAAATATTGTTTGTTTACATATTTTCAGGTTAGCTATTTAATGTTGGTAATTTATTATTTTCAGGAAAAAACATGACTTATTTCTTATTCTTATTTAAAGTATATACTTTGAAAAAAGTGAAATATAAGGTAAACGATATGACTACATTATTCACTTACCATAACTAACATGTTCCTAATTATAATTACTGAGATGCGAGGGCTGCATTTCAGAAATAAAACAAAGATAGTTGGTTATATTTATATTGAAACATTTTAATACTATACGAAGTTGTGTACAAAGTCGAGATATTCTAACAAAATTGAGAAACATCATACAATATTTTTTTTTAATGTTTGTATGTAGGCCTAATATCATAGCAACCATTTGCATAATATAACAGATAAAACAGCTAATTCGGTTCAACAGCATCAACAATAATTTTAGATAAGCCCTGCCCTGGACTAATATAAATAATTTGGAACAAAGTTTTGGCCTAAAATATAACACATAAACGGTTTATTAGATTCATCAGCTTCAATATTGTTTTCAATTTTTCAAGAAGATTTCAGTTTAGGCAAAACCTAAATTATGCATAAATTGAGAACAGTAATCGAAACAAAATTTTATCCTAAAGTGTAAACAGATAAAACAGCTTATTACTTGTATCACCTTCTATAATAACTCAATACAATTTTAGGTTAGGCCTAGCCTCGATTAATAGGAATATTTGGTAGTATTGGACACAAAGGTTTGGCCTAATATACGCAATATATGCATAACTTGATTCAACAAAGGAATCAAGCCCAAGCCTATTAAGCAAAGACAGTTAGTTGTTGAGAGAAAAAGCAAACAACAAAGGTTTCCTGGAAAATGTATAAATATTATATTGCCAAGATCATAGACTACCTATTTATTATTTAGCTATATGATTAGCAAGTTCTTAAATTAAAATTATGACTGTTTAGCATTTAACGGCAAGTGTTAATTGTTTTATGAAGCCTCATATAAAATATTGATGGGGGAAATTCTATTAATTCCATACATATTTTAAACACGAACTTTCATAACAGAAGGATATGTTTAAAATAAATTTAATGGAAATATTTAATTAATAATAATAATTTAAATAAGTTCTTTGATAAGTTACTTTTTTCTATAGTTTTTAGTAAGGATTTAGTACAGTTTAGGAGTTGCTATATATCTCCCATTTCAGCCTTTAGTCAAGGTCGGCTCATCGGCTGTATGTAGCCTTGTATAGAGGCAAGTCGTTTGATGGTGTCAAAATTTTTATTGGCACTGAAAAAGACCAACTAATACATGAACGTAGATTAATAGTAATAAAAATATTTAAACAAAGAAATCTTATGACTTCGTTTCAAAATCATTAACACTAATTAAACGATTTTTTTTTTTAATCAAAATAATTAGATTTTGTCATTTATTGTTGTATTGCATATGCGTGCAAGGCGTACAGGTTTACTAGTTTCTTTTAGAAATTAGTGAATTAACTCGAATCATATTTTTAATTGCATTACTTCAATCACACATCCAGACTTCCGAACCTTCTCCAATTATGGATTTCATAAGTCTTAAACGAAAAGTTATAACGATTTTTATTTGAAATTTAAAAACGACGTTCACAAACTTTGGAAAAAGAAAACTGAATCCTATACCATATTTTTGTACACAAATAAAAGCACTCAAGATCACAAGGCGCATCTTGTAACCTTGACAGATAAATATTAATATTACCTTGACAGATAAGATTAAACATTTCTATCTAATTACTTTTTGTAGATCTCAAAACATCTGTCTCCAGCATTTTTTTTTTTACGCTTATCAGAAATACAACTTTTACCATACGAAAAAATGTATTTATTTTTAAATAATTTATACCGAGTATTTGATATCTTACTTGACCTTTTTATTCTTTTAATGAGATTCATATTTATGCTGTTAAATTTTTTAAAAAATATTTTTTTTTTTTGGTTCTACTAAGTTTGTTTTAGCAAAATTAGATCTTTTACAAAATTTGTAAGCACTAACGTACAAATGAATAAATACGTAATTAGTAGGCTTATAACTTCATTATAGATATTTCTGATTTTCGTTTAATGAATATAGAATTGTTTATGTTAAAAATTGTCATTTAATTTTTTTAACATATACGTAGTCTAAAAAAAAGGTATTGTCGAGGGATAATCAGTTTAAAGAATTTAGCTGATATATCCGTTTTGATAATCGCTAACATAAAAATGTGGTTCATGAAATATGTCTGTCATTGCGCTTATCTCTTGCTTTTGTTCTTGTTGTTTAAAGGCGAATAACCTCCCGATCATTTTTGCCCAATGAAAAAATAAAGAAAAGATCGTACATGAAGAACGGAACCCCTAGCCTTAGAATTATCTCATAATGTCAGGGTCGGAAAAGAAGTTGTTTGAGAGACTTAATATGAATAATGAAAGAAAAGGATCTAACCCAAAACTAATATCCCTCGGTATTGCCAAGCCCGTAGTCCACTCTAGGTGAGGGTAATCTGTAGACTAAACACTTGGGCTGATGTCTACATTTTTTATCTTGTTTTGATTATACAGCCAGCATGTTTTGCAGTTTTTCAATAATTCAAAAATTTGAGGGTATTAGATTTCATTTTTCTCAAAATAGTCTCTACATTGTTTTGTAAAATGATGCTAAAATGTACCCTAAAAGTATCCAAACATAGCGAAAATGTTTGAAAGTGGAAATGATCTGCTAATGGCGTTCCTATAAACTCGAATATCTCAAAATAGGCGAAAGCTAGTTCGAAATAGACTTTTTGAAAGAAAAAAAATTTATAACACAAATCCATATATTAAATGAATTTAATATATATATAATGTTTGTGAAACCCAAAGAATATTCTTCTATCATTTCGTTTGTACTTTTTTGTTGTAGCAAATGAGTTCTATTGTTTGTTTTTGTTTTGTTTAAAAAATAATCTGCTTTTTAAAAGAATTTTGATTATAAACTAACAATCATATTAATAACATTATGCCACAAAGCCAGTGACTGATAAATCACTTCCCATTCCGCATTTTATTTAACTGCTAAATCCGTATTACTGTTGCTTTTAAAATGTTAGCTGAATCAGCTGTAAAAACAGCTAAAAACCTTCAGTTGAAGATACTACCGACAGCTGGTCTATTCACTGCTAATTGTATAGCTGCTATTTCTAGATGTTGGCAGTAGTCTGCACCTGTTAACGTAAGTTAAATACTAAGAATTAGCATGTTTGCTAATTAGCACCACATCACTACCAGTCATGCTTTTGGGCTTAGACTTGCACACTTGATCTTATAGTCACAAAAGCAGAGACTAAGACCAATGCACACTCGATCATGCAGACACAAAAGCAGAGACTAAGATCAATGCACACTTGATCTTACAGTTACAAAGCAGAGACTAAGACCAATGCACATTCGATCATGCAGACACAAAAGCAGAGACTAAACCAATATTGCAAGACTAAGACTCTTATTGTTTATCACTATCATCAGTTAACTAATGACATGCCCAACTGCGAGGAAATACCTTGACTTGGATGAACAGTGAAAAGAGCTAGAACGATACATAAATACGCGCAATAGATGGTGTGTGAAAATATTACACTGAATGCAACGGTAAGATATTTGGAAATACGCCTTAAAAACTACAAACGATATATACTATAAAATACTGTTGAAATACACTGGATTCCAAATTTACACAATTAAAATATTAATAAAAAGTGTCATTTCATTATGAAATAAATAAATATTGAGATTGTCTTATGAGATAGAATAAAACTCTAACACAAGTAATCACAAAAATTAACTTTACTTAATCAAACGCGTTTCAACGACAAAGTTGCCATCCTCAGTTTGTTACTTTGGCTCTTGTATCACTGAGGATGGCGACTTTGTAGTTGAAACGCGTTTGAATATGTAAACGTAAAACTAGAAACACAAATTAATAGCTAATAACAGACAATTACTTTTATGCAGCTAGCTATCCGAAAAGGGAAGACCTCTTTTATTAAATTGTGATAGCCCCCACCTTACTCACTTATTATTGCTATAGCATAGCAACGCCACAGTTAATAGTGAAGGAAGACTTCGTCTTTCTTCTGTGGAGACATGTATAGCAGGTTGCAGTCAAATATCAAATAGAAGATTTATGCTGCAATGTTACTTATGTAGAAAATAGTAATGTTATTTACATTCAAAGTAACATTTGAATTACAATTTTATATTTACAATAACGACGAATATAATATGTAACTTTATATGGTAGGATTATAGAAACGTATTTAATTTTTTTTTATTAATACTTGAGCTTCGCAGCTGGCATAGCAACCATACGCCAATGGTTCATTTTAATGATTAATTAACACCAGAATCGAGTAACAAAATTAAAAAAAAAAAAAAAAACTTTCACTAAGCTTTAATATAATCTATGTAGACCTATACTTAAAACTAATTTATTAATAAAGCCTAAACTGCATGAGGCAATTGCACAAGAACACAACAACTCATGTTATTTACTGTTTTCAAAGTCTGTCAATTCAAATTTAGAAAAACTAACGTAGATTATTTTTTGTCTCACATCTAATAAGTTCATATCCCATCAAATTCTCTCTCTATTGAAAACATTACTCTTTAATACTAATTTTACATAACAGGTTTTTACAGCAGTTCTGGTCTCAGATACAATCTTTCCAATGTCATGATGACTTGCATTCGACGTGGTTCCAAGAAAGAGATTAGTGACCTTCAACTGCAGATAAATAAATAAAATTTAAACATCGAGTTTGTTGAAAGCCTAGAGAAATCATATCTACCACAAACGTTATCAATGCGAACATAGATATGAGAGAATATTGTTCAAACATTCTACCATTTCAAACACTTTTCTATAAATAACATGGCTGAATCATTGAACAAATTGAGATAGAGTTATATTATTTGGACTACATGCATTTCTTACCACAATGATTTAAAATAAGTGCATGTTAAAATCTTCAAATATAAACTTCTTTCTATTATTTTCTTCTTTTTATTCATTAAAAAAAATGCTCTTTCATAGAAGTTTTCTAATTGTTTTGAAAATATCAGTTATAGTTCTGCAAGAAAAAAATCTTTGCAAACATGCTGAGCCCTTTGAAACATTTTTATCAAAATCCAACAATGTGTTTTTAATAATAATTTCTTTATTAGTTGGAAGTATGAAATTAAGAGGAAAGTTTCTATATTATGTCTTCCTATCCTTGTTACATGCAGACAAAATTGCATCTTGATTATTTTGTTTTCATATATTTGTGATATTAGTGGGTATTACATTCAAGTACTTAAATAATGTTTCGATATTGAATATCGCTTGTTTTATAAAGGTAAAAGTTTGATATTTTTTAGTATTAGTAACATTTCCAGAGAAATGGAAGAAGAAAAATCTCAAGTTTTCCATCTCACATAGACTATATCTCTGCGACACATTCTACCAATTCATTTATCATTTATGGTTAATTTAAAAATAGAAATTCGAAAGTAGGACTTTGTAATGGATAGTAGTGATGACTGCCTGACAATACTGTCAGGGGTTCATTATAGTAAGTATGGGCCTGGCAATTCTACCTAACTTAATTATAAACTTTTTGCGTTTAGTCTTTCGTTAGATCCCTCTCTTTCATCTATCGTATGCAGTCTCTCTTGACCAACTCTTGTTCATTTCCGACCCTGGTGGTGTTAGAGTATTCAATGTTCTACAACGAAAAAACTCAAGTTCTTTTCTTTGAGTCAGACTGTACGTTTCCTCTAATTTCTTTAATAAACGCACAAGTCTCAAACCCTGGAATTTTTTTATCCAGGATTTGTTCCCGAGAGATAGAGAACGAATTAATCAACCCACTGGAAGTTTTGGCTTCTTTTTTATTATCTGGCCTGGATTGATTAACCCCTTCAACAGTTTAAGTTTTCCTAAACCGTTGGTACCCCCCTATTTATTCAATTACTTCCAGTACTAAATTTACTTTACTATTCTCAGAGAAAGCACGACTTTAATTTTACTTAACTAATCCCCAAGGAGTGTGTTCTGAAGAATACCTCTGTCACACAATTTCCCTCACAGGGATAATGTGATAATTCCTTTTTTCACCTTTTCCATGAAGTTTTTTGGTAAATTTCATCTTTTATTATTGTATTTG
This sequence comes from Aphrophora alni, assembly GCA_963513935.1. Taxonomy (NCBI): domain Eukaryota; kingdom Metazoa; phylum Arthropoda; class Insecta; order Hemiptera; family Aphrophoridae; genus Aphrophora; species Aphrophora alni. The sequence goes on along the minus strand of OY740769.1, from coordinate 61,769,276 downwards.
TTTATCTGCGGTTGGTTTGCTTTGGTCCAAGTCTTTAAATTCCTTTATTTTAATTAATTTCTATTAATTATCCTTTTCTATTTAGTCGTAGACTAGTTGGTAACACTAACTCCGCCCCTTCCGACGTCACGAAGTCATGACGTTTCAGCTTCTACATCTTTCTACTTGCAACTAGACATTTGGCTATTGTTTTTCTTAATTTTTAATTTATTGGGTTAACTTATGACTTTTTTGTGTTTTAACTGCCAGCATCTTGTAGGTCTTGATCTGAGCTTCCGCGAGAAGTTCGCGTGGTGATTATCGGCCCGCCCGTTCACCTGCAATTCGTTACGCAATGTTTTGTGTGATTTACGATTTTGAATTCTCACACCTTTCATTTTACAGTTCTGAAAATTCACTAAATTGTTCTTCTTGTGTAACAAACTTGATAGCCGCTGCGCCGATCTTCTGCACCTCTTAGATCCTGGGTTTTTCACACCTGTGTTCACACCTCTTCATTGGGGGGGGGGGGGGTTAATATATACTGATTACCCTGAGATTCACATATTTTGTTAAATACTCAAATCTAATCAGGTTTACCAAATCTTAACTCATTTACTCTATCCCTGTCCCCAAAAAATGTGAATATTATGACCTTTTATTTTTAATTAATTTTTAAATTTTTCTTTATTTATTTTATTTGTAAACCTTTGTCTTATAAAATACTTCTTTACAACCCTTTATTAACCCTAGAACACTACTCATTCGTAAAAATTACGACCCGCCCTTTGTAAAATTCGGAGAACTCGTAGACAAAAGACGGACACGCTCTGTCTTTTTGTTTACCTTCCTGCCATTGTGAATAGAGGCCACTGTCTCTTCGGCTAAGCTCAAAGTTGAACCTTTATTACCGCACTCAAGCTCGCGTCGTATATTTTAAGAAAGAATAGTGTTTGCGAAAGTTTTAACTATTAAGTGTTTGAATTTTTTTGTAAATTATTGTTTTTATATTGTTAGTTTTTAGTGTTGTAAATAGTTTATTGTGTAAATAGTGGTTTTAGAGTTCAAAGTGATTGATTTAGCTACTAAGTGTATATTAATCACTGCAAGGAATGTGATTCTCAGTGAAGACAGGACTCTAATTTTGGCATTTTTGGCATTCTACCTAATGAACTTATTGTAAATGATTTTTCTCTTTTTATATAAATTAAACACTTATAAATGATGTATTTTATGAATATCCGATTAATTTTTCCAATAAAATAATATTTATATTTTTTTCGTTTTTTTTCCAGATTAATTATTTTTTTAAAACGTACTTGTAGTGGTGGTAAAAGACATTTTTTTACAGTTAAAATATGCAGGATTTCATTGTGAAATATTTTTAAAAACACTTAAAAATAATAAAGAATTTAATATAAAAAATAGACAACACTAAAGTAAAGTTTAAAAAATAATAATAAAAATTAAAACAGAAAGTAGTAAAATTTACTAATGAATAGTGATCACATAACAATGAACAAAGAGTAGTAATCTAGGGTTAAAATTAACTTTTCTTTCTGTTTTATGCAATTTATAATCTTTACCATTTCACCTAACTTTTTATGTATTACTTTTTTCAAAATTTTACTAGGAATATTTTATTCTTAGAATTTGTTTTTATTCTCAAAAATATTAAGATTTTTTATTTTTGACTAATTTTGAAAATATTCCGATTCTTCATTCAAATTTATTGCAGCGTGTGCCAATTATTATGAAACAACCGTAACTGATCTGTATTGCGTACAAATTGTACTACAGTTACACATCCTATAACAGTATTATTTCATATTTTCAAAATTCATTATATACAGATATTTTATTCAAAATCTACCGACATAAGAATTTACTGTCATAACGGGTAGGCGAAAGATGACTTTAGACCTGGTCATAGGTCAGTTTCACCGACTCGCGGTGAACAGCAAAGTCGCTTACAAATTAGCCAAACCTTGTATTAGGATTAGATTTTGATTTTTTATTTTTTGACCAAAATATAATCCCATACAACGAATTTCCGTTGTAGTTCTTTTCTTCCCTTTTTACAAGACGATGATGACTGAGAGGTTTTTCGCCTTTAAACAACAAGAACATAATACTACCTGACAACCGGGTTAACTGATAGGGCAGTAGAAGCAAATGTGCACAATCAATATATTCTTCTCTTTTATTTATGGCTTTGTTTTTAGTTCGGTCTAAAACGAAAAAAAAAAATTTCGACTACAAACTTTGAAAAGGGACGATAATACCATTTTACCAAACAATATCTTATCTAAGAATGAGCAAAACATTTTTATATTTAAAGTAAAATGTCAAAATAGTTTCCAAATTTTTTGAAGACCAAGGTTAGGTAGTAATTTTGAAATAATCTTTCGTATTTTCAAATAATATAATAAAACTCGAGACGACAAAAATGATAGTTTAAGATATAAAAAATAAATAAGACTGTCCCGTTTTAAATTTTATGTGTACAATTTTACAAAATCTTTTCATAGAAAATGTATAAAAATTGAATGCCTTCTCAACAAGGTTTGGATAAAGTAACTTAATTACTTTAAGATTAACTTTCAGTTTTTTTTAAGATATATAAGTGAAAGTGACATATACATAGTTCAATAATTGATCATTTGTTGATAAACTATATAAACAATGAGAATAACAATACGGAACAATACTTGGGTAAAGGCTATCATTTTTAGCCTTGACTGAGTACTGCTATCTTGGTCTATTATGTAAACATTACAGATAAGTTTGAAACCTTTATTTTGACACTACAAATAAAATGATCATTGTTTTATTATTTTGCTTCAATTGTTAACCGTAAACCTAAAAATGGTTAATTTTAATTAATTTATAACAAAATTTATTTAAAAAATAACGTTTTTTCTTAACCAAACATTTAGCTCCAATAATACCCTCAATTATTTTTATGTTCATGAGTAATCTTTCAATTTTAATATGAAGCAACTTTCCCCTATGCATCAGGTACAGGTACTGAATACGTGATATTACAAGAGAGACATTTCGGAAATTACTGTATCTTGAAAGATACATTTCCTTCTTTCTTAAATTCCTTCCAATTTAGAAAACTCAGCAACCTTTAAAAAAATTGGTTACTTTTTTAGAAAAAAATTAAAATGGGAACTCGTGCCTTATATTTTGAATCATTTTACAAAATGACTTATAGTTTGATAAAAGATTTTTCTTTTAAGTTCAGAAAATTAATTCGGAGTATTTCCCAGTTGTCCACGATTATTTAATAATAACAACATCCTAATTTCACCGTGCTGTAGCAGTAAAAGTGTGTTGCCACTCGTTATTACCGTTTAATTAACTATACATTGATGGTTGTGATTTTTTAAAATTATATCTTTAATTATTTATGAATACCTGTCTTGTTTTCTTTGCTCGTCACACAACATACTTTATGTAAGGTTATAATTTATATTATTTTACCGTGTCAAACATACGAGTAAATTAAAAGTCTGCATACCACATGCGTTGAGTTCAATCTGTATATTAGGCTTTTGGATATTGGATTTAAAAAGTTGTTGCGGTTTCCTCCTATTTATAGAAATAGTCCACATTTGGGACTTGAAGAAATATCAAAATTTATAGGTTACTCTTGTGTATTTATATATGTGTCCTCTCTTATAAAGAAGCTTAGACATTATGGATTTAGTCTGAACAGATCTGGTATGAAAATACACCAACATATGTTTAGAATTATATAAATTTTGTTTACAAACATTGTTAGATTTAACACAGGATCCTACTTTTTTTCACAAACACTGAATGTAAGCATCTGATTTTACGGATGATTGACTAATGTTCTTCAGGACAAGGTTTAACATTCAAATCAATTTGTTAAATTAAAAATCTTCTAAATATTATTCACACTCACTATCATACCATTGTACGAATTATAAAAAATGCAGATTAATAATAATCTGTATCAGAGAAGTGGACATTCTGGTCTGTGATGTAATACTAATTTTTACGTTATCCGCTGTATTGTTTTTTTCTTTCTTACAAGTTGTTATTTTGTGTGCAGTGATTTATTTTAGTCATTTTGTTTAAGGACTAGCTTAGCTAGTTAAAAGATAGGATTAGGCTCAATTGGACTTTAAAGTCAAATTTAACCTTCGATTTTTGTGCGTTTTTTTTTTTTGTTCTTTGCCATACTGACTCCAAAATTATTTTTCAAGCTTTTTTTTCATTAAATTCTATGAACCTTTCTGAGAAAAATGATATATAACAAGTTATGTTTTGCATAATATTAGTCTATTTTGTTTTTAGGCCTAGCTAAAAATATAATTTTCATTTTTTTTATAAAAAAATTTATTATTTTTTCAATTTTTGGAAATTGATTTTTTTTATTTACAATAATAGTACAAAACTTTTGGCTATCTTGAAAAAAAATAATTAATTTTGGTAGGTAGGTTTTTTGGAAATTTTTACATTTTTCTTACACATTTTGAAATTTAAAATTGAAATTGAAATTTATTGAAAAGAAATATATATATACAAACTACAAACTACAAATAAAAAGTTATAAAAAAATTTTAAAAACAACATACTTACTTATGTTTTTGAATCCTAACATACTTACTTCGAAACCGTTACATATAACATTTTTTCGTTTATACAGATAAAGTCTGTGGACCTTCCTGAGAAAAATGATGGATAACAAGTTATGTTTTGCATAATATTACAATTTTTTATGAATTTTAATAATTATAAAGAAATTTAACATTCGCCAGTTCTATGGTAGGCCTACAATCGAATAAATAAGAGGAAATGATTTTTGAGAATGCATTTTTCAATGACTTTCCAAAGTGAAATATTGCATATTTGTTAAAAACAATTTTTTTAAATTATCAAATATTTTTTCCCAATAAAGCTTGTAAAGAAACATTATGTTCTATAAGAAAAATTCATATTCACTACTTTTTGTACAAAAATAATAATATTTATTCATTAGATAAGATAGTTAAAACATAAATTTGTATCCTCTTATAAAACAGTTCACTCTACAACTATAAATTATTATAAGTTTAAAAAAACATTCTCTTGTAAATGAGTTGTGTACAAAAAAGTAATTCTCTATGATACAAATTTAATTTATACAAATATATTCTACACACATTCATTAAAATGTATCAAACTGTCTTGGATTTTTGAAACTTCATCCTCATAAAGCTTATTTTTATTACTATTTCCATATGTTCAACAAAATATTTCACATTTCAATATAAACTAATAAGAAAAAATAATATGATTAATAAATAATTTCAAAATTTTAATTATAAACTTGATTATATTGATTATATAATTAACTTATAATGTAAAAATAAGATATATAAATATCTTTTCAAAAACATTATTAAAAATGAAAATTTCAACATGTATTATTATAATGCAATATGAGACAAATCAGTAAATTGGAAATAGTTTTCTATTATTATACTCTCTTTTAACATTACACATGACTGGTACTATCCGATTAGGAATGTAGTAATTACAATCAAATATCATTATCTTAAATACCATTATTGTTTACAAGCTAGGTATGAGTAGTAGAGACAGTAAAAAGAATAAAATATATAAAAGAGCAGTGATTTGATGAGTTCAGAGCCTCTTCAAAAAGTTGATTCATGAAATATTAAAGTTAACATGGGCAAATTATATATACAGTAGATAAATTTAAATCATATTAGGAATTTAACCATATGTGTTGGTGTAGATCACTTCTATAAAAATATGTTATCTCTAAAAATGTGATAATATATAATAGTTATGGACGTCCATGATATTATCTATCTCTCTTGAACTTGCTGTTGATTTGTCCTTGGATAAATTCTCATTTTGATCCCATCTTTAGGTCTTAATGTCATTTCACTTAGTCGAGGTACATCTACATTTTTATAAACAGACTCTACTCTAAAATTGCGAAGAATAGTTGCCAGAACGACTTTCTCTTCATTCAGTGCAAACTTTTGACCTGAAACATTTACAAGTAAGTTTAAAAAAATAATATAATGGTGGCTAGTTACCTAACTACTTACACATACATAATCACTAAGATCTTGTGATGTAGAATTGAGCCTTTAATCGAAACTTTATGTATGTAAAATTAGTAGCAGATATATTTAAGTATATGTAGTATATACATAATTTAAAACATCGTAAAATATCTTCTTTTGTAGCCTACTCTCTGTATATCCTCAAAAAGAATCACGTCTCCAATTTGGTGGGACATATCAAACAATGAATTAAAATTTGGGATTCCAAACAATAAAAGGTGTTTACAAGTTTTCAAAAGTGGCATTTAAATTTTAAGAAACAATACTTTGAAACTATTAATGAAGATATTACTGTATTAATTAGAGTATATAAAAATACATTTGGAAGTAGTCCTTAGACTTTTATAAGTTTGTACACAATTAATAAACAATACATGCATATTAGTTGTGCAAATATTTTCTTATAAGATACTTTTGTTATCACTATTCTCATACAATTATTATTCCCAGTTTTTTTGGAAAAAAAACATTCTCATAGTCTCATTGAGATCGTAAAGTCTCATAAAGCCCATTTATATTTATAAAGTTGCATTAATGTTATTAGGTGTTAGCCATAGCAATGATAGGCACTTTAGCCCCAAAATTATTAGATCTACGAGTATATTAACTATATTGAAGACATACTACATTAGAAAATTCATAAAACCCATAAGCATAATCAAACTATAATCTCTATACATAAAAATGACTAAAAATCTCTATAGAACATGTTTATTTATAAATCAAAAATTTACTTAAGGCGATAACACAAAGTTTTATTTTAAAACACATAACTAACATAATTGCAAATACTGTACTAGGAAATGTAAACATACTCAATGCAAAAAATCGGAATATAAAGGGTGATTCTTATATCTTTGGACTCTAAAATAATGAAAAATGAACCTAAATATAGAAATTATAAAATCATGTTCTTCAACGCAGCATTTGTTTTACAGCTTTTATAATTATATATTACAATTGTTAGGATACCTTTACAAAAGTTGGTGGAATTGTCCTCCATTTTGTAATAGACAACAAATCTACTTGGTTGATTGCAGATAACCGATTCAATACATTAGATGTCCTTTAAGAGTTATGTTGTTTTGTAAATCTTGCAGAATTCTAGGGTGATAATTGCGGTATATCAAGTCCTTAACATAGCCCCACAAAATCTGAACAAAGCCTCCTTAAAACAGAACAAAATCTGGAAGAGACAGATTCGTTAACCATGGTGGTTACAGATTTTTTAAAACTAATTAATTGATTTCTGCATAAACAACAGAATGAACCATGTTTTTGAAGAAAATCTGTCCAACAATTCTCTTTCTGGATACGATACGCCAAACTCCAGTATTCACCAGGTAAAGTGAAATCTCGTACAAGGCATGAGGATTACCGGTAGCCCAGATGGGAGTGTTCTGGCGGTTATATATTCCTTTTAAAAAAACCAATCATCAACATTAAAAAAAATATTGTGAAGTTGATTATTCTCATTGTTACAAAAATAATATCTTAAACCGATCACAATAAGCTACACGCTTTTCTGCATCCATCTTGATCAATCTGATCTTGGTATATCCAAACCTTCAGACATTCAATGGCTCTTTGACATGATAAAAAGATGCTTTTCATCTGTTGAGATAATTATCAAAGTGATTTACTGGTATTAACACAGAAGAGTCTGTTAAACATAATATGTAAACTCCAGCATATTGACAGAAAGCTAGCGGTTTCTACGTCAATCATTAACACTTCTTGTGTCATGAAAACATTGCACAAGATCATACACCGTTTATATCCCTATAACAGGAGCATCAGTAAGTTTGTCTACAACTAACTGAACACGATTTTAAGATTTTACACCAAGTAAATTTCCAACAACATGACCTTCTGATTCTACATGAAATTCATGGCAGACTGACTAACTAATAGACTACCACAGGTGAATGATGACGGAAGAGGGTAATGATGTCATCACAGAAATGCGATCCTCAAAGTTATCAAAACATGTTACAACCAACAAAAATCTGCAATCTTATTATTTTTTAAGCTAATATTAAAAAGAAATACAGTCTGATGATAAAAAAATCAGACACTATATATATAATAAATATATGTATAATTATTTTGTTTAAGTTTATGTATAATAGTTTAAAAATTTAAAACCAACTATGCATGTTTTAAGGTTACGGAGAGTTGCTTTGTACAAAACATAAAACCTTTAAAATAAATTTCTGAAATATTTGCTTTACTTTGAAAATCAATTTGAAAAACTTTAAAAACATTGATATGCGTAAATAAAATTTTAACTTTTATATATTTAGACACTAAAAAAGTATTAAAAACACCATATATTTTCAATAAAATAAACACAGAAACACACGAATGGTCGACTAAAGAAATGGTGTTTCATATAATATTAAAAAGCATTTGATATCATAAAAATCTAAAAACAATAACAAACTAAGCTTCTATGTGATATAAGGAATGTCAGCCATCTGTGAGGGTGATCCTACCGCACTCCTACTTCCACCGAAATATTTGACACGTTCCTGACACTATCACTCCATTAATTGAGATCTTAGAGGGCCACTAAAATCCTACCAAAACCATTTCTCTACTGATTTAGTTAATATGTAAATTCCACTGATGGATTTTTAAATTACCACACACTGAAAGTGAATGTAAACAATGGTCACAGCATGAGACCCCACTCCCAGGATTTTCTCATTACATATACCAATAATGACTATCATAAACACCAAATCTTAATAAAGGAATACCATTTTGTACTGTTATATGGTTACATTGTACTTATATTTGTTTTAGGTCATAATCTATGTTATTTATTATATTTATATAAAGATTTACTAACTCTATTTTATTACATTTAGAGCATCTATTTTGTTATATTAACTATTTATTTGTTATTTCCATTAAACATTTTAATTATTTATTGTTATTCAATAATTCATATCTGTAGATTTTGTCATACATACTAATTAATATTATAATCTGACTATGGCCATAGAATCATTGTATTTGTCTATGGCTAAATCAATTAATTAATATTATGTGCCCAGATTAATGCAATTTCTTCTTGCAAGTCGCTGTGGATGAAAGGATATTAATTCTTAGGGATCTCCACTAAACACCAATAGTAATGTTTATTGTTTGTTCTTGCCCAATTTAAGGTTACATGTCCATAAATAAGACCATTTTGCCTTCATTTTACGATCATATCCTGCATTACTGGAGGTTGAATATACAAGCTGAGGTAATAAAATGCAATAGGATCTCCAATCCTAATATTACATGCATAAGTAATCATAACATCGCACGTTTAATGGATTTATAAAAAAAAAGCAATATAGTTTAACTTATTCATACAATTCATGGTAGTTGGGGGATATTATAGATATATTTAAACTATCTTTTAGAAAAGTGTGTAGTTTATAATACTTACCTATGCAATTCCTGGGCCCAGCGCTAAATGCTAAGTAAGCATAAGGATGTCTGGCCCTCACTTTTTCTGGCAGAAAATTATCAGGATTGAAAACTTCTGGATTTTCATAATGTTCAGGATCACGTTGGATAGTTCCAATTTCCAACCTCAATTCAGTTCCAGCAGGTATGAGGTAGTCACCTATAATAACATTATCAAACATTATTTTATCTGAAATCATTTACTTTTTTTTCTGACATCCAGTTGATTATTTTTGATTTATATTGAGTGTAAACTTTTTTAACAATCAGCAGTTGCGGTAAGTGCTAGACAGAATAAATATTAATTCCGTCATCTCTGCAAGTCATATCTGCTTGGGATGTATATGATACAGTGGCCTATAGATAATATATGCATTTTTACAGTGGATATCAAGAAAATATTTAAAAGTAAGATTAATATTTGCTGCGATAGACATGGAGTTTTAAAGCATTTAAGTCACCTAAAATGATGTAGTAAAAATAGATGAAATGAAATTTTGCTTATAAAATTAGACAACTAGACCAATGTGGAGTGGCTAGTAATGAAATGGTAGATGAGCCAGCTAAGACTGTACTCTCTTCTTTTATGCCCTATATCTTATTTATGGTATCAAAAGTTTTTTTTTCCAGAATATGATTCAAAGTTGGTTTATTAGGGACATTTTAATATAAAATAATAATAATAATAATAATTTATTGTAGACAGACAACAATCTGTATGGTTAAACCTTATCAATGTAAAGGGAAATGGTTTAAGGGATGGAAATCTAGTTATTAATCATATACAGAGTATTGTGCTTTTTCTTCTCCGTTTTCAGAGTATGACTACAATGGGAATATTGACACTGACGTACAATTATACACCCATCAATTTCCATAAATAAGACAATATAGTTCTGGTTAAAAATATTCTCACCTAACTGAAGATCATTTTGCAACTGTCGAGCAACCATTGGTACACTAGGGTAAAGCCTCAATGATTCCTTTAACACTCTTTCCAAGTATTTCATTTCAGCAAGATCAGCTGAGGTAATTCTTCTGTTTGTACCCTGAAATATACTGTCCAGCTCTTCAACCACTTTATTCTAGAACAATATAAAAATTAAATAATTTTGGAACTCTTTCTTATTAGTTTACGTAGGTCATTAAGATTATGGTTAAATTAGTAGAACCATAATGTACTAAAATTCTGATGAATATTTTCGACATTTGCCTTTGTTGGGTAAGGATGAATTTTGGAGGTTTGTTTATTAAAGTTTAGTCACACCATATTTGAACTAAAGCAGTATATCTAGGCCAGAATCATAAAATGGTATAGAAAGAACATGAATTGACTGATTATGCATTTTGACAGAAAATCAGTTATTATTCTTACCTGCTTCAATAAAGCTACAAGAAATTAACTGAAGAAATTAAAGCTACCATTGTTTAAATCTCGATTCACCCCACTGGATACATTGGCCGTCTGCAGTCTATAAATCATATCTAATGATAGAAATTATACACTTAATGCTAAAGTGCACAGGTAATTAATAACATGGTTAAGATAAAAATAAAATATTTAATCTGGGATAAAAGTAGATTTGGTTCAAAATTTCTTTAAACATATCATCTTATACATGGAATACCATACGAGACAAAGTGCACATGATGTCTTCCTGATATAAGTTCCACTCCTTCATAGTTATTTAGTGACATCAATGTTGAAGTGACTATTCCAAGTATAAAAAAACCAGAATGCCACCTGCAGACAGCATTGGATCAGTGCTAGCTATCATGGATTACAATAGATTTTCTAAGATAGATTAGTTGAAAACAATTTTTAAAATGCTGGAGTGAATTCTATGACCAGAAAACGGAAACAGAGTTTGTCCTACAATCTCAATCTACCTGTAGTATCAATGCTGAACTACTTGTTATTAATGGAGCACTTGCACATTTAGTGCTTATATTCACATCACCTGTAAACAGTACCTGCCTATTTCTTGATTTTAGATCATTTTTATAATTAATACAACAACAGTGACCAACAGAGTTCCTCATCTACATTCATGAAATATGTAACATGCTGTGGTTATACATGAAACATATTATCTTCCAAAGGACACCCATTTACTGTGATGTTCCCAGCAAGCAATAAAGAGTAGTTCATTTGGCCGGATGTGCAACAAAACTACATCCTGCACTACCATTATAGACACAAATTAATAAATGTCTGGACAAAACAACAAACAAATAATATGTCAGATTGTTCTCTCTTCAAGATTAAGAGAACCTTTTCTGACATATCACATATCCTTTTCTGTCTTTATCAAGACGTGTCATCCTCAACTGCCTGATAAGTACCTGTATGAGCACAGGGCATATTATTATCCAAGCATACTTGAATATATTGAAATATTTGTTTGGTTTGCGACAGGGAAGATTAAATGTTTGAAAGTATCCTAATGTACTGGAAATCTGGTAATGTTGCAAGAAAAAATCTAAATATTAAAATGACTACAACTCTCACAGAATTTGCAAACATCCCAACAAATCATATATATTGGACATTTACAGAGGAGATTTACATATGCCATATAGCCACTGGAGAGTCAATTCTAGAAGCTCATACTAAGAAAAATAAAAATGTGATGCTTTACAGACAAGGAAGGCTAATTTTAAATTTGTTCTAATTCAATTAAAAATATTTCACTGAGATTCCTGCAATCTATCAGGCAGTCAATACACTTCAACAATTACAATGTGGCACAACCATTGCGAATTTTTATCATCCAGTCTTCGTGATTGCTTTTAACTGGGCACCATATAAAACTTAATGATATTTTTGCACTTTGACTCATGAAATAACCTGAGATCAGACAAAGCATATCACTTATTGAAATTTACATGTAGGAATATAATTCAGAATTATATAACAGGATATTTCCATTTATGCAATATGACCCAATAATGTATAAATGAGTAAATTTGACTGAAGTGAAATGGAGAGTAAGATAATTGAACTTTAAGGAAAGACAAAAGCGTTGAAGTTAAGTACTCAATAATAATGGTTAAAAATTTTAATTATAATACTCTTCATAAATTATCTAATACTGTAATGTAAGAACATTTTTTAAACAAACAAATAATAATATTTTTTTCTTATTGAAATCATGAACTTATACTAATTATTAAATTAATACAATACGTAATATAACAATATAACTTCTAATATATATATCACGATTAACAATTCATTACATCATAATTTATTACCAGTTTTAATTACGTAAGGAAAATTTCAACCTTTTCAAATGTTATTAATTTTCAAAAACTAAATTCAATTGTTAATCATGTAAAACATAAATAAAGTAAAATTTCTTTGAGTAAAATTGTTAAGAAGCTGAGATATGTTCATATTTTAAGGAAGTGTTATTAATGAAAGGTTTAGATAAGAAACAAAACAAAAATAGTACACAATTATTTTTTACTTAGCTCACACTTTGTAAACAAAAACTAAAACCTAAATGTCTTTTAACAACTCCTAAAAATTCCAATGTAGAAGGTCAAAAAGTGAAAATAAATTATTGTTGTATCATGGATGATAGAATATTATAAAATTATAACAAGCTATGTTGATCCAATTTTGGTGTGATGTGCAAGTTGTGGTGCAAACTAATGATTCAAGCCATATTATTTATTGATTTTAAATTTATTTATTTTACGCTTACACTTTTTTACCAGCTATTGTTGTAAAATAAATAACATTTCAAATAAAAAAAAATATGACCTAGACTGGGAATTGAAGCTAGGTCTTTGGCTTTACACATCATGCTCTACCAACTGAGCTATTCTTACTCCTTTTCAACATAGGGCGTCACTTGTCACTTGAACTTGCTTTTTGCTGATATTTTCGAGTTAATAAATTAATTACCTTGTTAGATTATCTAACACTCTATGCTGGGAAGCGACTAAGGATAGCTCAGTTGGTAGAGCATTGGCGAATACAGCCAAAGGTCCGTGGTTCAATTTCCAGTGTAGGTCGTATGTTTTTCACTTGAAATATTTAATTTAACTATATTATTTAATAAAATATGGTTCAAAATTAAATTGTAAAGTATCAAACAAACTGGACAACAGAACTGTAAGATTTTTTTTTTTTACAAATTTCATTAGCCAATTTTGGAAAAATTGAGATTTTTGTTATATTGTTTATATAACATAAACCCCAAATTTTATGAAAGTACAAAAATGGCTAAGCCACTGCCCAAAAATAAAATTTGATTATAATTAGATGGCTTAATTGGGTCATAATAAATAGTAAACTTTAGATAAACTGAGTAGGCTATACCAGAAAGAACAACTAATTACCAATTATTTACAGTAAGACCTAATATAAAATTTATAGAAATCAAACCTATACTTATCATTGGTGTAATGGAGCTAATATGACCATTCGAGCACTGTGTCGTATAAAGAAAATAAATCAAATAAAATGCTTCCTTAAAGAATATCTCATACTTTACATTGAAAACATTCATATTACAAATAATAATTTTATATACCATTATGGTTGGTTATACGGTTTATATATATAGTCACATAGCCAGACCTAATAAAACAAGCATCACGTATTCACTAACTTGATGAACGTAGTAATCAATATTAACGTAGGCATTTGTAACCTCAGCTGGACTTCGTACTATTACATTTCCCATTTTCTACTAAACTAATGTATTTTGAGACTTATCAGTGGTGTAGTTCAGCCCATAAGCCCATTCCAGCACTGTGTGTTATAAAGAAAATAAATCAAATAAAATGCTTTCTTAAACAATATTTCATGCTTAACATTGAAAAATACACATTTCAAACTAATAATTTTATATAACAACGAGATAGATATTTATGGTTGGTTATATGGTTATAATATATACATTGTTGTTACATATTATTACTTTTATTAATTTGAATTTGATTTAAATCATTTACAAAAAAAATGATATCTGTAGAAAGTGGTGATTATGAGTATAATGATTACATTTTCTCTAGAATGAGTAACACTGAAATGAACAAATAAACATAAATATGTTTATAACAAATACTTCATTTTCGTGGTTTTGAAACATTTTTTGTCATAAAATAATGTGTTTGATTTCGACATATTTATGTTTCTCTCATTTGATACTTATATGTAGGTATATGAAAGATATACAATTTTGAAGTTAATGGTTTAAAATATTGCTTCAAACAAATAATTACATTTATGTATTAGCTCAGATGATAAATTGTAGTGTCATTGAATTTAGAATTTCAAGTTGTGTAACCTATGAGTTATGGCAGATATAGTCTAAAGTTACAGGTATATATTATTCACAGAGAAATTTTTAACAATGCAATTGTAGACTATAATTTGCTAACTTATAAAATTATACTAGCCTACTATTTATTTACTACAACAAATAGGAGACCAGAAGTACAACAAAAATAATTTTGATTATTTGTTTAAGTTATTTCACATTGTTAGTTTTACGTGAATAACCATAAAAGACTAAATAATTCCATTTTTTTGATACTACAGTTTTTCAGTATCTGTTATTACCTCTCTAATATACTATTTTTTTTCTAAAGGAAAAATTATGTTAAAAAAAAAACTAGTTATTATCTGCATAGTCTTTGGATTATATAAATATTTGTTTGAAATGCCCTTTAAAAGATTTCTAATATCATATATTATTTGTTTCTTAATTTGCTTGGGTGTTACTAATTTCTATTACATAACATATATTTTTTAACCTGTATATCAGGATGATTTCCCAGAAGAAGCAATACCCATGCAAGTCCATTTGTTGTTGTGTCGTTTCCCTGAAAAATAAATAAAATGTAACAATAAAAAACTGACTCCAGCATAAAGTAACGTCTATATCACTGTCTGCAAAAATTCAACTCTCTTTTAATTCAAAATATGATATTATTTTTTAAAAAGTTACTTTCAGTATGAGATATTTTAAAAAATTTCTATTTTCAAAACAGTTTTTTCCTTTAAGAACTAGATAATGCAGCTCTTCCTAGAAATGCAAATTGAACTTCTTTGGTCATTGGTCTAGGTGAATTGCGTTTTTTTTTTTTTCTTTTAAACTTTTCACTATAATACCTAAGTTATTAGGCAGACAACATAACTTACCAGGGGTATATATATATATATATATATATATATATATATATATATATATATATATATATATATAGTTATTCATCCACACAAACACAGCAATTTCATTCAGTTTTCTACTTTAAAAAAGACAAAACAATTCAGCTGATCTTGATGAACTCTAGTATCCCTTAGTACTTACGATGAAAGACTCAAATTCATCATTATTATTTTTATATTATAAAAAGAAAAGTATTCCATGAAAATTCTACAACAATCATTAAGCATTCTGTATATAATTGATGCTTCAGTTGAGAAAACATGTGCCCCTACTCCATCTGATTCAAATAGGTCACTTGGAAATATTTATTATAAGTTAAAAATCATTATGTTGTAAAGTGTAAAAGAAGCAGCTGTTTTACTTATAAGCAAACATAATGTGACAAGTTATTCCTTTGCCTAATTAAACACGATTGATTAAAAGAAATGGGTAAGTTATGATTTTCAGTTTAAGAAGTGGTATGAAAAGCAAAATTAAGTTAGGTGCATAAGGATCTTTTATATATTTCTTTCCTATATTTTGCTATTTATGTAGAAAATTAGTTACCATGTCTACTTCAAAATATACTGTGTACAAAAACTTTACGTAACAACTATAAATTAACATTTGTTAAAAAGATAAAACAACCTTGTTCGTCATATATATATAAACATAAAATTGGATTGTTCCAGTTATAAAAAAAATCTAAATCTAGCATCATGATCATTAGGAAACAAGTAATAAGACACAGAATATGGAGGACTTGGTGAACTGGAAAATTAACTACCACGATTGTCGCCTTTTTGTAAAAACCAAATGATAATTGTTGCAAAAATGAATTTTAAATTATTGTTTACTGTTTATAATTTTTTAACTCCTTTAAATACAAGGATTGTTTCATTCTTTTTAGAGTTTGTTATACTGCAAAAGTACAATAAAAGTCTGATAATACAGCATCCAACATTGCAGTAAATGTGATAGTCTAGCATATCAGCAAAGAACAAAAATAGAGTTGATATAAGATTATTTTTTTGTTGATTTATACACAGTTGATTTTTTGTATTGAGTATTGTATCATTACTGGCATTACTGCACATGATTTGCTTGTTATAAATTATAGTAGATCTTTTGATATGCCCAGCAATCATACATGCAAGAGCAAACCCAAATCAATACTTTACCCAACTACCATTCATCCCTTTACACTCTGACATGGAGGAAATGAGGAAAACCCCTATATATTGTTTCTTGTTATTTTTATTAAGAATATTAACATTCATAACCTAGTAATGATTTTATAAATTCATTTTAATGTGATATGGTAGCAAAATGATATTTATCATAAAGGTAATTAAATGAAAAATATAATAATAATAATAAGAAGAATTTATTTATATAACTGTAAAACACACCTCAAACATAAACGTGTCAACTTCTTCTCTGATTTCGTGATCAGTTAAGGAAGAGCCTTCCTCAGAAGCATCCAACAATACATCCAGAAGAGCATTCCTCTTTTTTATTCCTAAACAAAATTAAAAACAGATGTTTTATGAAATTTCTCTATTTCACAAACACTATTTATAATACCAAACAACAATCTTCTACATTTGGTTTTGGTTGTTTCCCATCTTCATTTGTATTTATGGATGTATATTAAGGAACAAAATTAAAATTGTTATTATTGAGATGCATGAAGTTTTATGTAGTTTAACCCTGCAACCCGCAAATAATGTTAAATTCTCTTTGTTTGTTTAAAAATCAATAAAAAAATATTATTTTTATACAAAACCTAACTTATAATATATAATTTTTCTCAGAAAGATGTATAAAATTTATCTATGTAATAAATTTTTTTTTTGAAACAAATGGAGGTAGGCCTATCAAAAAAATGAATACATACCTTTTTTTAGAAAAACCTGAATCATCCAAAATAAAACTTTTATCACTGTTTTTCAAGATATAAAAAGTTTTGTAATATAGTTTTGAATAATAGTTGATAAAGAAAATTTAATTTCTTACATTTTGAAAAAAGAAAAAAAATTACGGGAAAAGGAAATTCGTTAGGCTTAATTTGAAAAAATCACAAAAATAGTAATTTTATGCAAAACACAACTTCAAATTATCATTTCCTTCTGAAAGATACATTGAATTTAGTTGTATAGTGAAAAAAAAATTAGATCTAAAACATTTTTAGTTATTACGACTTGTGAGATAATATTAGATAGAAATAAAGCTTGAACACAAGATCTTACAAAAATTATGTTTACTAAATCAAACACGGTTCAATGACAAATGAAGTCTTTGTCGTTTGATTAAGTAAACGTAATTTTTATGAGATCTTGTGTTCAAGTTTTTTTTCTATCTTAATACAATAAAGCAAATCACCTATAATTTTTAATCTAGCAAAGATTCTTAAGTCCAAAAGTATAAATTTGAATCCTATTTAACTAAACAAAATGAAAAAAACTATAAATATCAATGTATAATGGTATTTATAACCCAATTCACATATTTGAAACTACTATTTTATTCTGACCCATTATGATATCTGTAATTAGTGATCATAACCATTTTAAATTTGTATTGCTTGATCTAAGATAACCGCGTAGCAAATTAATATTTACTCCAATATTTTCAGTGATCTTGATTATTATTATTTTTTTTATTATTTATATATACATTTAGAACGTCTGTTAAAAAAAAAATCCAACCTTTGGCTGGAAAAAATACAATAACTCATGTAGGCCTGAATTCTAATCCCTACAAAGTAATATTTAAATTAGGTGTGCTATACTCTGGCTTAAAGTTATACAAAGTGATCCAAAAGTCCCGGACTGGTTCAATAACTTGAAAACCATAAGATCGAAAAAAGATATTTTATATGTACCTTCTGGTGATAAAAACTACTTTTTGGCAAATGAAAAACTTTTATTTGTGCACCACAAGTGGGGGTTTTGGGGAGTAACTCAATAATATTAAACGGAAATCCCCATCGAGTGACCAAAGGGCTTATTTAGTAAAATTTAATACAACTGCTCAAACTAGAGGTCGATATCTTGCTTCAATCTAAAATGGCGGATATTCAAATATTGGAAACAGCTACGAGTGTTTTACTTTATTTATTTCCTACACAATGAGTTAGAAGAAAAAGAATATGAGATTAAAATTTATTAAGGAAATGTAACGTTGTAATCATAATTACTATTTTTGCATTTAAAAAAAATACAGATTCCCAGTACAGGAAGTGTAAAGAACTTGCTTTAGATAAAAAAAAGTAACATCAGGTGAATTAATTTGTTGTCAACACCATAAAAATTGTTGAAAACGGTTATTAAAATCACATCAACTAACATATCACTTTTTACACCCTTTAATAAGAGTTCATACTATTTTAAATATGAAATAATAGTGATTATGATTGCAACCAACGGTTATAAATGTTTATAATATATATTGATTCGGTATTCGTCATTTAATTGTGAATAAAATAAATAAAGTAAAATAGCCACTTCAAATATTGGCCTTAGAGACATCAACCTCTAATTTAAGGAGTTGTATTTTACTAAATAAGCCCCTTAACACGAAGAGCCATTAGATGTGGGTTTTCATTTAAGATTATACAGTTGCCCCTCAAAATCTCTATTTTTGGTGGACAGGTAAAAATGTCTCATTGGCCGAAAAGTAGTTTTTTATCACCAGAAAGCAATATAAATTTTTTTCTGTGGTTTTTGGTTTTCCAGTTTTGAACTGCTCTAGGACTTGGACACTTTGTATAATAAACTGCCACAATAATTGAAAAAAAGGAAAGTCTGTTGTTGAAAGGATTCCAGTGTTTTGTAGCTCAACGACCATTTTATTAGGTTAAAGAGTACTTACAGCTATAACAATATTATGTAAAATGTGTTTGTGAATTTTATTGGTTTGTTACATATTTATATTTCCTACTTTGTGACTATATACAATTGAATTGTATCACTCCATATGTGTAGGCCTACTGCAGTCTATCAATTTAATGAATTGATGCTATAAATAGAATACAGTAGTCTCCTTTGGGCTATATACATATCTCTCTATTTTACCAGAACATTGGAAGCTTTCATGTAGTTTTCTTTGTAGAAAAGTTAAAAACCACAAGTTCTATGTCGGATGAGTAGGGAGTCTGAATTATAAAACAAATTTTTTGTTTGATCAAGAAATCATATGACAAGAATCATATGTGAGAAATGAGATGGAGCACTGTCATGATGCAGTCACCAAATTACTACTCCCCTAAGGTCTCTTGCACAACATAGAATGATGAAGACGCCAAAGAATCCCAGGTAATGTTTAGGCCTTATGGTGCATAGTTATTAACATCCTATAATAGTCAAATAGTCAGAGAAAATGTTAAAATTACATTTAGATTGTTGAGTATTTTTCAACTTTGGAGACGTTGAATGAATCACTTGTAGTGACTGCTTTTTGATTTCTGGGTAATATCCATAAACACACAAGTTATTACCCGTATTTTGGTATTGCAACGGTAGCGAGAGAATGGGAATTGCATTGGGGTACGATTTGGGTGGCTCTACTTTGATAATGTATTACCGGGTCCTGATGGCGTGGTAAAATTAATATAATTACACTGGGCGAATCTCAACTTAGGCTAGCCATTTTTGACGAGTATTACTAGAAACTAATTAACTAAAAATAAGAGAATTACACTAACACCAATGTTAATATTAACTACACTGTATTGCAACAACATGTCGGTCTATAACAGGGCCTAACGTAGCAGCGTATAGTTCGACTAATAATTTTACGATAACCAAAAATCGCGATGCACCCAGATATAAACCCAAGGGCCGAACGGCCCTATTCCTTTGGGTTTAGCAATTGTTTGTTTGGCTTTTGTTTGGCATTCCCTAAACATAACCCAATCACCTACCTGGTATGGGTTGGGGTGTCGGTGTGCGTCATAAGTGACCTTGCGCGCGAAATGAGCCTTGGTGAAGTGGCGAAGAGCTGACGACCAAACATCCTCGTTGGTTAATAAAGGTGGGGGTGGAGTCGATTTAAATACCGGTGAGGCCGTCCAATGAAGCCGGCGAGGCGGATCGAGAGTCTCGGAATTATAAAATAGATTTTAAAATGTCGAATATAAGGGAATTACCTAAGGGTGAAAAATGGATGCCATCGTTCAAAAAACAAGAGTCTGGTAGATTCCGGTCGGCGGTCTCATCATGCATTGTCACATCACTGGCTGTTAAGGTTGCTAGGAAAATATTAAATGTCTGAATAATTGAAATTTGGTGAATTTGGGAACGAATTATAGGGAAAAACGGGAGTTTAAAAATGGAAATTGAACCGGCTGGGTTCACCCGACGAATTAGGCGCAGGAGTGACACAAAATTGGAATGTAAATGTTCATGCCTTCGTCTCAAAACGTCGTTCGTACCGATAATAAGCACGACATGTGCAACCGGAGTGACGGTTATGTTTAATAAGGGCTTTGAGCCCTGGGACTGTGAGGCCGGAAAGCCCCCGGAAACGAATTCAGCTATTCTGAAATTTAGCTAATCTACGGACATGACTATCCCCCAGGACGGTAATTGAATGAGAGTCCCCGTCCGGGGTTGTATGAAACCGTACGATCATTAAAATATTGAATTTATTATTATCATTGTAGGAAAATAATTTTTTTTGAATATTTATGAATATATCGGAAAACTGACGGGGCTTTCGGAAATCTGTAAGGTGAAAAAATTTGGCACATGAAGGGTTGGGTGGCCTGGGCAATAAAAAGGCGCATAGGTAAATAAATAAAGGGGTTATAGGGAGGCTACCGTAAATCTCGTTGAAATCGGGAGCAAAAGAGAGTAAAAGCAATAGTGGGGGGGGGGGGAGTAGGCTTAATTTCGATAAACAGTTTTTTAGAAAAAAAGTAGAGACAACAAAAAAAATTTTATAAAGTTAAATAATTAATTTAGAAAACAAGGTTTTAATAAATAAAGGAATGAAGTGAGTGGCTTCTGTGACCGTCAGTGCGGGAAAAATTTTTTTTGGAAAAGTTTCATCAACATCCTATCCTCGATGTATGAGCCACTACGTTTGGGTAAATCGCAGCAACCAATAGGGATTGCTTCCTAATATTACCTAACCGATAGGCTAAAAGTTCGCTAAAAGGGTGATGTAAAATGTAGCGTCAATTAATTGGAAAAGTTATGAATAATACTTGTTTGTTTTAAATTAAATAAGACCTACATCTAACATTCGTAGTTTATAGTAGAAGATTTTGAGAAATGATTTCTGTCTACGATGCGCTATCAGCTGTATAAGATAACGACCAAGGCCGATAACCACTGTAAACTGGTTTGACGGGTCTAAACTGTCGTTTAAAGACGGAAATAAATTGCTTAAAACTACGTTATGTGAATTTATGCTGGAAAAAAAAATACAAGTCGTAACATAATTTATACATATTATATCTAAACCTATATACATATATAATTAATTACCAAAATACACAATTATTAATAGATCGGTGAATAAAAGAATGAAAACAAATGATTTAAATGAATTTACGTTTAACGTATGCGAACAGCGAAAGAGAAAGAAAAAAACCTTTGATTAATTATTTTAAACGATGCAATCGCTATTTCCTTCAATATTAAATACATATATATATATATATATATATATATATATATATATATATATATATATTATAACATACCGAAATAGAAAGCTCCAAAGGTCAGTACCCGGCAGGCCATAAATCGTCAAGACATGAAAGGATTGACGGACATAAAAAAATGTTTCAACAGGGAAACAACGCACCCAAACCGTCACACAAGATCCACCAAAATTAACCTTTTAATACCGAAACAAATTGTAACAAGCCAATCAGAGCAAGTGAATCAGTTCTGAAATAACGTCCAAGAATTAAAACTAGCCAATGGAAGAAGAGCATCATGACGCTGTTTTAAAAAGAGGAGAACTTATAAATAAGGGTAAAAAGGGAGGACACGTGGTTCTTTTTAGGTATTTTGGTTCCGACGTCGTATTAGAAGGTTGTTCCGGGGAAGTGTTTCTCCTGATCGAAAGAGTTAAGTGTTTGTAAAGGACTTTGCCTATCCTATTCGTCGTTTTTCCTTTTTAATAGAACTGTTAAGTTTATAAAAGTCAATAAAAAGTTATCCGTCGTTTTAAAAACTAAAAGAATCATCGTATTAAAGTATAAGAAGTCTGCGTGGTCGTTGAGTGAGATAAGTGTGAAGTTTAAGGAGTCATCGTCGTATTAAAGTTAAATCAGTGGGAAGAAGTAACGTCGTAAGAATTAAAAGCATCATCGTCGCAAGAGTGAGTGAAGAAAGGTGTAACCCGCGATTGGGATCATCTACGGGAGAGGCAAACCATCCAACCATCACGCAATCTTCGAGAGAACCACGGAACGAGAACAACCCAAAAACTGGAAAGGAACACGTCAAATGATAAGTAGAACTTAAAGGACAATACATTTTATAAATTACCACCAAATTTTGTTTTTTGTAATAATAAAATAAATTATAGCCACCTAAGAACCAACGAACCCCAATAGAGATTTAAATTAAATTCAAGTAAATAACCTTCATTTAGCCGGAGCAAATATTTTATAAAGCTAATTAAAATTAGAGTCAAAATTAAATACAAATTAAATTGATGCATTCTTAAATTCCTTGTTTTAGACTAAGTTGTTTAGGATAAGAATTTATAGTGAAGATGTACCTAGTTTAAGCCGTAGTATAAAATTGTAGAATAAGATATTAATCAGTAATATTTTGAGCATCAAGGTAAAAATTATGTTTTAAATGATTAAAAAATTAATATTTAAAAGAGTTAATTATTCAATATGTTTAATTAAAATTGAGTTATAATCCCACATGATTTGAGTGTTATTATTTTAATCAATTGTCAAATAACTAACGAACTAATAACCAAATGAATAATAATAATATTAATAAATAGTAAAAAGAAATATAGGAGAGTTTTCCTATATTTAAGCGACCAACGTGTAGCAAATAACTAATAAAAAAAAAAATATATAACGTCTTAAACGTTATAATATATATTACTTTTCTTCTCATTATTTTACAAACTAAAATATTTTAACAATAATTTTATAATGAAATTTATTAATTTTATACGGAAATAATTTTAAACTAGTAACTTATAATAACATGAAATAAATTTGGAGAAAAAACAATAATATTTCTAACTATAGATAAAAATTGTAATTAAATAGTTAACTCACCATTTTGGCAGACAGGATGTTAACAAAAATAGGCCGAATTTATATTGGTTATTTACCATTTTACATACGCGGGGATAAAAAGGTTAATTAGGAGTTATAATTAATTAGAGAGACGGAATTTAGATTTCGCGAAAAAAAAGTTGTGCAATACTAATGTAACGCTAGGGGTTAGTTTTATCTATAAAAAAATAATAATTTAATTTACTGAGAATTTTATAAAAAGGAAATTTAGCAAAAAGAAGACACGTGTGGCCAGCCATTCGAGACATGTCGCCCAACGCGCAAAAACCACATTAATTCGTAAAAATTAGGGTCTTTTATTAATATTTTTTAATTTTTTGTTTAGACACGACCCAAAAGAACCCGGAACACAAGACAAAGCCCTTCTCTCTGCTACCATTCTGCAACGGTAGCGAGAGAATGGGAATTGCATTGGGGTACGATTTGGGTGGTCCGCGGATCTACTTTGATAATGTATTACCGGGTCCTGATGGCGTGGTAAAATTAATATAATTACACTGGGCGAATCTCAACTTAGGCTAGCCATTTTTGACGAGTATTACTAGAAACTAATTAACTAAAAATAAGAGAATTACACTAACACCAATGTTAATATTAACTACACTGTATTGCAACAACATGTCGGTCTATAGCAGCGCCTAACGTAGCCGCGTATAGTTCGACTAATAATTTTACAATAACCAAAAATCGCGATGCGCCCAGATATAAACCCAAGGGCCGAACGGCCCTATTCCTTTGGGTTTAGCAAGGCATGATAGAAATTTAACGCAATATAATATAATTAGGAAGATCGCTGAAGACGTCCTTAGTCACAGCTGTCTCGAGCACAACTCCGCTCTTATCAGCTAGCCGGGCGGATATGACCAGATTCACGAAGGGGAAGGGGAGTGGTGGTAATCACCACAGTATTGAAGAAGGTAGGGTTGTTATTTGGGAAGTTCATTAAGTACTCAATGTCTTGGTTAATGAATTCACCATTTTACCTTGTTAAGAATCATTCTCATTTCAGAACATCCAATTGTTGAACCAACTTCACTCAATAATTTATGTACAAATCAAAATTCTATCATGTAATACACATAGCCAAATGCTAATCAGCTATGTACTCTACAAATCATGTATATATTTATATCACATTATTTGTATGTACACAAAAGTGTCTCTACAAGCATTTAAATATACAGTAAGTGTGTTTAACTAAATTTCTGATTTCCTTATAAATAAATTACTTACCAAATTGGTCTGTAGCTTGACTTTGTCCATTCATATGTTTCAACTTCAGCCGAGCAGCTTTTTTTTCAGTAATAACCTAGTCATGGATACATTTGTAATTTAACATGATATTAAACTATCAATATTAATTTAAAGTAATAGGTGTACAATTATTTATACTAATTGATAATATATACAAATTAATAAATGAAATATGAAGTATATTCGTAATAATTATTGTCAGCTTATTATTTATACGGTGCATAATATATATTACGAGTGTCTTTTTAATTAGTAAAACTGAATATGAAAATTGTCAATTGTAAAAAACATCATTAGGAAATAAAAAAAAAAAAAGATATCATAAAAAATAAAAGGAAGAGACATAAGGAACAGATAAGTTTTAGAATGAAAAACTCTTTCCGAAATTAAATTAGTTCATGATCATTCAAATTTTTTGAATTCTCTACAGGAGTCATACACACAGGTAGGTTCAAAACTACATTTTTCTTTGGGTAAAATTAAGTTTAAACAGGCATGTCATGACTCTTTGGCTACAATTATAACAAGAGTTAATTTAGTTTCTGCAATAAAACCTCCACTATTATTTACAACAAGAATTTAATGTTTCTTGACAGGCATAGGTCAGAACTTTGTCAATAAAAGGTTCCGTTAACATATACCAGCAATAGAACATTTTACCTTGTACATTCCTGATATGGATCAACACATTGAAACAAATAATATGAAGCATAATTAAGGTGGTTTTAAACCATAATATACCACCTTTATACCAACAAATGAAAATTTTGTATAAGTATTCAGAATAAAGAAAAGTTATTTTTACCTTTAATGCAAAATTATGGACTGTCTTTAAAGCTGAAGCACTTTGGTGGCCAAGTGAATTAAATAGATAAAATATCCAGTTATTCCATAGCCAAGGTTTAAACATTTGTTCAGTAATTGCTTTGGATAATCTAAAAACAAAACAAAAGTGTTATTATGTAAAATTTCTAAATGAAGAGGAAGATGGGTTTAAACAATATTTTTCACTGTGGTAGAATGCAATCTTAGATTGAGAGTTTGAACATTTGTTTTTACTACTGCCTTTTTCGGAAACATACTGTTAATAAGAAATCTTCTCAATAACACACTACAGTTATTTAGTAAGTTGTTTGACACCCTCTTTGCTATAATTTAGTAACTTGTAACTGAGTATGCAAGTATGTAATATCACTGGATTTATTCCGAATGGAGGGAGCAAAATAATAAGTTTATCCTGAAATGTTTTTTTTAGTTCCAAAAATGATATTATAAATTTATTAATACATAAGATGACACGGTTAAATAGTATTTGAAAGCCAGGCTATTTAATTGATTTAGTTCACACTTGCAAAAAATAACATTTAGTTTTTAATTTCATTTTCATATCTCAGAAACTATACTGACCCTTTTTGTTCCCTTCTGCATGTACTTTTGATGAATACCATTTGTGACCAATAAATTTAACCTAAAATTACTGCATTTGTTCCTTCAAATGCTATTAAACTGATCTATAGGTTTGAAAAACCTTGTACGTATATTTGTTAAAGTTTTCACTGTGTCCAAGGATCTAGTGGCTTAGAAACGGGATTTTATAATACATGTCCTATTAAAGTATTATAAAACAATTGGTATTTCTTATAACAATATGACTTTGCTTAATGTAATTAGTATATTTTTCATTGGTAAAAAACTTATTTAAATAGTCTAAAAAGAACCATGAAGTGAAACCACGTGGTCGGAACGAGTGACTTGAGCTTTGCACATAGTAAAAGTAAAAAGTAAAGTGTTTTGTTTGGTATTAGAGATTTATATTAACAAACAATGTTTAAAGGTATTAATCTAATGACATTTAGACTACCGAAAGTGTATGTGAATCTGGATTGAACACTCAAGGTCGCGCGTGTAGTTGAGTCCGGTCAAGGACAATGAGGACATCTTAAAAGAGAAGTGACTTTTAATAGCAATGAACTGTTATATGGGACTTCAGTGTAGAAAAGTTACATTCCTCTGTGAATAAATGTGTTTTAACCAAATGAACGTGTCTGGTAAAACACGTATTTTGTTCTAAATATAAGTTAAGAAAAATGGTTGTTTAAGCACTTGTAGATTCGTATAAAACTTTCAATATTTATAATTATGTTTTATTAGTTTGATATTTATAATATGTTGTTTCAAGAGTAATTTTGATAATTTGAAATATAGAAAAATTCTTTTTTGATCTGGATTAAAATTTAAATTGAACATTTTAATATATGAAACTATGAATGATTTTTTTTTTATTTTATTTTATTTTATTTTTTTTTTTTTTAAGCTTAATTGTTGTATCCGAGCTTGAAATAATTTTATTTCAACTGAACTAGGTTCTGAATTTTATAAATTATAATTAAAATTAAATTCTTTTGATGAATGACTTTTTTGAATAATCATTCTTGATATAATGTTATGATTTATGGTAATTGTCTATTGATATTCATGTTTTGTGTATGTATTCTTGTCATAATATGTTTGATTTAATGAAAAATATCTTCATTTCAGTATAAAAAGATTTTTACATTCCATCCAGTATTCCATTTAGTACTATTTTCAAAAGAATTCACGACCCATAAAAAAACTAATATTCTCAATTAAATTATTAAATTTTATTTTTATTTTTTTTGTATTATTATTTTTTTAAAATTTTTTTTGTAAACAAAAGCTTTACAAAATGGCGCCCAACTTAAATCAGTAAGGAATTTTTTAACAAAAAAGAATCCCTTTTTTACAATAGTTACAATTGTCGCAACAACGTGTAGCATTTTTATATAAAGTAAAGTCAACTTCATTTTTTACAATAGGTTCAACCTACTAGTTAATTTTATTATACAGTGTCAATAGCTCATGCTAATAACAATTAGATAATAATTTGTTCAAAACTTAATAATAATTTTATTACAGACTTTTAAATTACAAAAATTGAGTTATTGACAAAACACTTAGCGAGATACAAAGGACAAAATAAAACTCGAACACAAGATTTCACAAAAAAATATGTTTACTTAATCAAACACGTTTCAATGACAAACTCCGCATCCTCAGTGATACATGAGCTACAATAGCTAAATTAAAAATCAAAGGTACTAAAACCTACATCTTACATAATTATACATTTAAAAATTTCATTCCAAGAAAATTGATGTAAATTAGGCAAGTAAAATATATATATATATAAAGAAAATACAGATTATTAAAATTAGAATTTAATTAATAACAAATCACAAATTTGTTACATTTTTTTATTTTTTTTTTTTTAGCAGAATTAAATAATGTTGTTTCATTGGTTGACATTAACGTCTGACAACTAAACAATTCAATTCTGAAAATAATGAAAAATGAGAGAGAGAGAGAGAGAGAGAGAGAGAGAGAGAGAGAGAGAGAGAGAGAGAGAGAGAGAGAGAGAGAGAGAGAGAGAGAGAGAGAGAGAGAGAGAGAGAGAGAGAGAGAGAGAGAGAGAGAGAGAGAGAGAGAGAGAGAGAGAGAGAGAGAGAGAGAGATCTAAAATAACTTGAATAAGTTTAAAGGAAGAAAATGAAAATTTTCTTCTATCGTTTTAACCGATTACTTTTTTTGATTGTATAACTTCTATTTGTAGGTATTGGTGTAAATAATAATAATTGAATAATTGTTAAGTGCTCTAATAATATATATTTCATACATATTTTACAGTTAATAAGATGATCATGAATATGGAAAGAGACCTAATACCCCTTAGTAATATAATAATGTATATTACTATTGTACATATTTTTACAAACATATAAAGATATATACTTACATAGTATGTGCAAAAACATAGGACTTGCTTCTATTATCTTTCTTATTAACTTGTTGCGCATCTATGTCCACTCCCATCGCAGTGTCTAAAGACATACAAACTGAAAGTATATATTTTGACATTTTTAAATGGCACAGACATATTATATTTACAAACATTCATATGTTACGGGGTACAGCATAAGTAAATAAAGATTGGCGATATAGTTTAATATGTATTTTGATACCGTATATAATGAAATTCTGTAAAAAAAGACTCAAAGATAGCTCTTTATTTATATTTAGTTATAATAACAATCTATATTATAAAAATCTTGATATGAGACATGTCTGTTTGTGGTTCTTTTCAGAGGTTTTTGTATACTTCCAAATGACATACAGTTGTGAATGTAAGATGAAATATAAATTAAATCTTGATCATTTGTAAAAAGCTCTGATCTGAGGCATATACAATTTCCGATATTAAGCTTATGATGATATTTTTAATGATCCAGTCACAATATTACACGCAACTCTAATAACATTCACCTTTATGATATCGACGGTCAACTGAGATTCTTGTTTATAGTTGGCTAATACAACCCCATTATTGAAACCGAGTAATTTTCCGATAGATCCGTCTTTAAAATGTATCATCCTAGAACACTTAATTTTTGCTTTAAATACGTTATTGTTTGTCTTGATTGAAAATGCAATCTCTGGTTAAAGCCGTGATTATATATATTTCAATATCCTCGATCTCATGATCTTCATTATTATCATTTTGATCTCTACCAAGATAATCTATTATTAATTCCATCTTTGATATTGGTAATGGAGTTGTACATAGCAAGATTGATGAAATCGATGTACTACTCTCCATCGGTTGAATCAATCTGTGGAAAGAAATCATACGAGAGTATTTCCGTTTAAAACAATACTCATGATAGAAATTTTAAGAACAAATGTCTGCAGAATACTGAGTTATCACTCTGATGTCGCTTTTAATTATAGTGAAAATTATTGTCGGAATTAAAATATCTAAATTACTTCGTATTTCTCCAAATCAATATTTGTTAAAGATCTGTTCGATAATAAATCAATTAAAGTTTGTTTTTTTACTGATCTTCTTCATTTTGCTTTTTTTTAATGCTACTTTCCGTCGTCAGTCTCCTACCTTATGGATACGGTTTGAGATACATACTTCTGCCATTTTGTTACAGTTTGAGATATAAACCCCCACCCATCATCATATTTTCTGCCTGTTGGTAGTTTCAACCCCCCCCCCCCATATTTGGTTTTTCCTTTTTATGCTATCGCGCGCTCACCCATGGAAGCTTTGTTTGATTTGACTCGGATCCAATCCCGTTAAACTAAACTTAAGTTCACTTCTCTATGTCTGCCCGAGTCAATAAACATCTTGTGAGAAATAACGTGCTCCTTACACACTTTGTCCATTCATACCTTTGTCACCTCGAGCCAATCACGAGGCTAGTTTCATACCAGAACCACAATAATTGTAAGACGGTAGATGAAGATCAATCGTCAACAGGTCCGATACTTTTATTTAAAATTTTGTCACAAGTATTAAAAATTCCAGAAAAGAGACCACTGCCCTTCTTCTTGGCTCTTCTTGATGTTTTTTGTCTCTGTCATTTCTATACTAAATCAAATCTCATGGGGGTCAACGTTTTTATCTTACATTTTAGACTGTACTTATCTTTGTCAGCAGTCCATAACTTACGCCAATGGCTATATTTTTCTTTAGAAATTCGACTTTACTACAGTATATTGGTTTTTAATCGTATTTGCGAAATCAATTAATTCTCTTCTAAAATTGTTCTTTAGTTTTACCAGAATATTTTTGTGATCTTTAATAAGTCAGCTTCAATTTCTCTAATATTTTGCACTACTAATCGTTGTATGGCGGCATCTCTATGCCAAACACCGGCGGCAATATCAAAAATATGTTTATCAGCGGGATCAAATCGGTAGTTTCTTTGACGTTTGAGTAGCACACGATCATGATTTTTAAATTCTTCAAATTGATGAAAGTTAATTGCATCCAAGTAATGCTGGAGACCTCCTTCACGTTGGACAGTTTTTGACCACCAAAGTTCCAACCATTGCTGTCCACATTATGTTTGTTGGCCGCATCGTCCATGTTTGTCAGGAATTTTACATTGCATTTATGTTTCTCCACTCATCAGCATTCTTCTTTATCTTTTCATCCCACTCTTTGGTTTAAATTTGTTTTTCATAAAAAACACTCCACTGTTCTATAACTCTAATTAGTGGTGTATTTCTTAGTATATAAACATTTTTCTTCGGGCTCTCCTCACCTCATCTGCCAGTACTTTTTCCTAATACCGTTGCAGAATCTGGCTATCTCCAGCGTTAAATGCTTTCTCTTATCATATATCTTCTAGAATAGCGTTTGTTGCAAGTATCAATCCTTTTGTACCTCCAAAATTTGATCAAAACCAATTCGTTATCGTCCATCCTCTGGTACACTGTCCTTATATAGTAGACCGAATACATATTTGTCTTTTCACGTGGTTATAAAAAAGTTCTTAAAAGCACTAAACATCATAGCCGTCTTCACGTGAGCATTGTAAATATGCTGTAAATTGAGATCCTCCTGCTTGAAAAGGAACAAGAGATTGACATTGTCCCGAATAAGTCTGCCCCAAATAAAACTTTATATATTGTTGTGATTTCCCGTAGTAAAAAAAAAAATGTATATTGTCGTGTTTTGCAAGCAATGCAGTCAAAAATTATTACCGAATTTGGCTCTGATTCACTAGGTTAAATAACACTTTCATTTTCAGTAAATGTGTAATAACCTATTTATTTAATATTTCCCAGTATACGTTCAAAAATTTGTACTTTACCTGATAGAGGAAATTGGAAAATGTATAGATGTTACAATTTTCAGCTCATTTGGGTTGAAGAGCAGATTAAATACCACATTAGTCTTGCTGCTGTTTGATGGACCTGACATTATAGTTCGAACCCTGTTTGGTAATAAATAACTGTGACTTCCCATTGTCGATTTGGCTCCTGCAAAAACGTCAAGGTTTGTTACACATAGCTTATCCAATGTGTTTTTGATGTGCATTACTTCCAATGATTGTCTTAATGTGTTTTTGATGTACATTACTTATAACAATTATTGTATTAATACTCTAAATAAGTTACAATTTGTTTGAATTAAATAGAATGGCTAAACAACAAGCATGGTTTTATCATGTTACTTGTCAAACCCTAAACACTTCACAAGTACTTTTTTACCGTTTTTGTTTAGCACTTTTTCAACAAGATATACGTTGCCGATGTTTGACTTATTAAATTTTTCGGTATAAAATCTGCCTTTCAGAATGTCATTTTTGAGTCTAGTAAAATGTAAGTTACAGGATTTGTCAGCACCAATGTGTGCACCGTATAGGCCTACACTTCATTTTAAAATTTCAGTAGATATCCTTTATCAAAAGTCTTTTATCATTTGGAAAATATAACTTTGTCATTCATTTTAAATCGCTGTACAGTATTTGTAGTTTTACGAGGTATTTTTACCACTAACATTTTTCCGTGCTTATTCAACACTCTAGTGGGTTCCATGCCCGTAGTGGTGTGCCGGTGATATTGTACGACTTTACATTGTCCAACTTTTAGCACGTCCAACCATTCATAACTACCTTGTGTCGTAAATTCACGCCACATTTTATTTTTTAAAGTACGGGTCAAAAAGTCTTGCAGCTGTCGAAACTATATTTTTTTTCGGAAAAAGTGGCGTAATGATTTGTAATGTATTTTTTCATTACTTTGTTGACGTGCGTTTGAAAAACTTCTTCAAAAATATCGGTTTGGAAATGTGTCACCCAGTGTTTTATTAGTATAGGTTCTAATGCTATAGATACGTACAGCGTTAACTTTGTCTTTAGCTAATTTTGTACCGCAATGGATAGTTTGGTCAAACAATTGATCTTAGTCAGTATATACTTGTGCCATTGATTTTCTTTAGCATACCGAATAAGGAAAATATCAATACAGAAGCAATACCACTAGTATAAGTTCAAGTGACCTATAATTGAAGCTAGTGACTCAGAGCACTTTTTTAAATTATAACGCAAATCGTAAATCATGGCCGGTTTTTTGGTAAGTCAGAAGAAATTACGAATTCACATCTTAAAGCTAGAATCTAATATAATTTACGCTTAACTTTTTTAAGCAGAGTTTCATCATCTTTTCCTATCTCAATGAAAGTAGAATAACCAATCCATTGTTACATTTAAAATAAAACTTATTTAAGTATACAGTAGTTCATATTTTACTTACGACATATAATATCCAATGTAACCAAAGTAAGCATTGGGTATATATCAAAAACAGCACCTGGAGTGATCTTTTGTAAACATTTTGAAAGATTGTCACTTTTATCAACAAAGATGTCAATAAAGGACTCCAGCATTTTAAAATGAAAAGTTGGGGTTATCATTTTTCGATGGGAATGCCATTTTGTACCTGAAAAGTCAAGTTCAAAGTAAATAATTGTATTTGTTAAATCAATATAAATACCTAATTCAATTTATTATTTTTTTGCAATTAGAAAAAGTGGCATTTTAATTAAAATGTAACTATATGTGCATTTATGTAATCTACTTTTGTTTTAAGTGTCTGTTTTACAAGGTGTAAATAAACAAATAAAATTATAATAGAAAGTATTAATTTATAAATTCTTCAAAAATTAAGAACTTAAATTACCTGCTAAATATTTGCTTCATTCCTAAACACATCAACTAATTGAAATCAGAAATATAACAAACAGATGTAAAATATATAAAAATTTATTGTTTGTTTTAAAAGGTAATTATAGCAATTTGTTTTCAATTTCTTCTTTCAAATAGTAAAATTAAATTATCTTAAAAACAAATTCTTTTTCGAACTAGTTTTTCTATCATCTAATAGAATTTCCAATTATTTTAATGTTTTGCCTAACATTCATAACTAAGCAATTGTGCATCCCAATATTTTAATAATAATTTGATGTGAATGGTATAGCAAAAAAACCAATTTCAAATATCTTACTAATGAGCTCAAAAATTATATAGTTAATATGGGTACCATATTTTATACAAATAAAACTTCTTGTATATTTGTGTAGAAGTACCTTTAATGTCAAAAAATAAAGGATAAATACTGTTGTCTTTAACTGTTTCTGATATTTTCTATATATTTTATTTTGTAAAAAAAAAAAAAAAAAAAAAAAAACCAAAGATAAAACAACAAAGTAAAAAAATAATAAACAATGTTTATAAATCAGTGGAGCCTCAAATTGTGCTCAATAAGGAGAACGTTAGAAAGGACAAATTAAATATTAAATAACATTGCAAGTGAACACTAGTCCCATAATTATATATTGACGCAAAATATATTTTAATATTGAAGTAATTTCATTTCAAATACTCTTACCTGTACTAGTAAGAAGTCCTGTACCTAACCATGCATGGAGGAAGCTATAAAAGAATGATTTTTGAATTTCTTTTGAACTACTCAGAATTTTCTGAAAATAGTAAATGTCGTTGTCAAACAATACACATATAAAAAAAAGTACATAAGAAACAATATTTACATCATTGGAAAGGATACCTAATTTAGAGTACCTAAATATCAACATGCATTCTTTACAAAAGCTATAAAAGGGAACCGGCAAATAAAATTAAAAAGACGTCACAGAGCACTCTCTGAATAATGCCAATCAAAATTCTTTTCCGTTTTTAATCATTACTGTCAGAGAGTAATAAGCTTTTACATGCACTTTGGTGTTTTGAGTTTCAACATATCACCAATTTTTTTCATATTTGATTGAGTCAATTTATATATAGTTTTCCATGTCGACTTTTTCTTTAATAACAACTTATTACTCTGGGCATTTTTGGGATATATTATGGTTTGTAAAAGATTTATTTGGTTCATTAGGTATTACGATTAAGCCAGGTTGAATAATATATGACATATAAATGACTGTTAGTAAAATATACAGTGATATTGGATTAAATTAAATCAGATTGAAAATCTATTGTGAGATGATCAATGTCCTTTGTTATCAATGGGCGATTAAAAAAATATAGGCCTATTCATAAATTTCGGAAGTCTTAATGTTCACCCTAAAGTGTATTTGAATAAAATTTAATCATTCTGTAAAATCATGAAACTTCAATTTCAAATTCTACGATAATGAGTACTTTAGACACACCTTTGTGAGATAATGCAGTATAATAAAGTTACACCCTTCTTCTTTATCTGCTAAATCCTTATGTGGTTTGAATTACTTTTGTACATGAAATAGTGTGTGAAAAAGATAAAGACAATTTTCAAAAGTAGCCTAAATATATACCGGTACGCAAGTTTTAAATTTTCAATAATCATTAAAATAGGATATTCAAATTATTTAACATTATCTCTTTCCTTCGTAATTGGTAAGAAAAAATGGGTAGGATGTTAATATAGTTCCAGAAACTATGTTGTGTGAAGGTTACTCTAAGTTATCAGTATAATATGTTGCAATGAAACATACTTACTTCTAAATACTCAGCTTTAGACACAACCACAACAGGTTTGTATATTAGCCAAAGCCGATATAAACTTCCATAATCTTTGCGCAAACGGGTTGCAACTTCAATAGCCTCTGAATCACAAAAAAGTTACACAAATAAAAATAAAAGTTCCACCAATTTTCAAAATATTATTAAACCATAATTTTTTAAGAATAAAGTGGCAAATTAGGAAACATACAAATTGTAATATGATGAGCTCAGAATTTTCCATATTAAGGATAGATTTGGAAATAACAAGTACATTGTAAAGTGAGATAGGATATAAAGGAAGTTTTCTATTATACCATAGATATTCATTCAGTTGATGCTAAAAACTTATTTCAACTTTAAATAGGTCGCCAATTTGTATCTAATACAATTTACTTTGAATAGAATTGTCTGCCATTACATCGTTGTCTTCTTAAACATTTTAATAACATTATCAAAAGTGTGTCAACTAAGAACATTAAGAAATAAGCACTAAGAATGGCTGAAAATTATACTCAAAGTAATTATGTAGGCTAAATCCTAGCAGAAATATTGATTATAAAATATTAATACTAAAATTTTCAGGACGTAGAATAGACATGAGGAGAAGGTACGATGAGACAAAGTAGGACTTTTAATCAGAAACTCTTTCTAAAGTTAATTAAAAGCCTTAGATGAATGGATATTTCCTCCATTAGTTGCAGCCTACCAAAAAGGTATACAAAGTCTGGGCAGCAATAATGGACTGGTCCGTTTATTAGTCAACTAACTCCTTAATCTATTCACATCTTTAACATTTGAGATACTGCTACAATGCATTTACAAATTTAAAAAATGTCACCTTCAATATTCATACTTTTCCGTCTAATAATCTTGCTCAAGCTATTGTAGAAAATTGTGTTTTCAGCAAGGATAAAAAAGTAATGCTAGAGTTTAAAATTGGTAAACTTTAAAAAAAAATATGTCTAAAATCCTATTAGATTTTACTATTTTTTCGGAAAAAACAAACGAAAACATTAAAAAGAAACAGTATTTTATCTAATTAGGTGAAAATGGACAAAATTTAGAAGTTAGAGAGGACATACATACACTATACACAAACTGTATAAGTTTGTTTCATCTCACTCGAAAACCAAAAACCAAAAACAAAAAATGTTTTGGATAAAAGTTGTTTGATTTTCAAGAGAGACAATAGTGACCATTATTTACTATTTGATATGGTGGATGTTTTCAAGATCAAATTATTGCCTGGGGTAAACGAATAAGATGCAGCTAAAAATATAGTATTTCCATTTCCAAAATTATATTACCCTGTTTAACAGAACTGATAAATACAATATATAATAATGCATTGTATTAATGGAACATGATCTGTGTCAACTTGTTGGACCTTTTATAGATTAAAATACAGTTGAATATAACACTGGTAATTGCAGATTTAATTCACTTGTCTTGTAAATTATATCAAATTTTGATAAAATATGAAAGTAATAAACTAAACACTCCTAAAGGAATATGTAATATTGCGAATGAAGGAAAACTAAAGTTTGAGATAAATTGGAAAAACCTGAAAATTAATCTATATTTCATTTCAATGGAAAACTTTTATATTTTGGAAACCAGTTAATATTTTATGAGTAATATTTATATTTCATTAAAATTTGTTTCTTTCTTGTGAAGGATATTTTCGAAATGATAAAGCTCTGTTTATCAATACAAAAACAACATATTTGTTAAAATATTATAAAATATATATGTATAAGGTGGAGTATCAGAATGATTGTATAACTAAGCTCCTCTTTGAAATAAAAATTCAGGCGACCCGTCATTTTAAAGCTCTCACCTAAGCTATCTACAGCTTGCTAAAAAGGTGTTTATAAAAATACATATCAGTGTTTTGATGCATGTGTATGTTGATCTGGTTTGAAATTACCATTAAGTAACTGATCTATTTAACAATACATTTCCAAATTGAGATCCTTTATCAAAATCAACAGTATTCAGGACGGTAAAATATTTTGAGCAATATAATATTGTTATAAAGATTGTCTTGGTTTTGAATGAAGACTACAGCCATTTGTGAAAAATTCTCATACAAATTCTTAGAAAAGTAAATAATTTTTTTGTACACCAAATTATGAAATCAAATAAATTCTATCCTTACAAGATTAAGGATAGATTAAGGATTAAAATAATGTCATCTTGTAGAGTAAATAAAATACAATAATAAATAATAATAAAATAAACATGTAAAGTAAATATTTAAAAAGTGATAGTTGAAAGAAAGAGGAGTAAAACAAAAAACTTTTGTAAATCTAAATTAATCAAAAAAACTAAAAATAGAGTTGTATGATCATAAGACCCATAAATACTAATTATCAAAACAAAAAAATTAATTAAACCTAATAAAATAACAAGGATAATAAAAACCAAATATAAAGAAAGTGCCATAACTTGAGAACCAGAGACGCCAGGAAGTAGACTTTTGGAATAGGGGAACAGTTTTGAGACTTTTGGAATAGGAGGAACAATAATCAAAAAGGAAATTTCAAAATTTTACAAAATTAGGGAAAGTAGAATTGGAAAATTTACGAAATATTCAAGTCTACATAACGCAAGAAAGAAAGGTCGTACAGGTTCAAAAAAAGTTTGGACAGAGCCAGGAAGAAAGGAGCTTCAAACTGAGCCAATCAAAAAGATGATCGAGCAAAGAGAACGAGAGTTATGACGAGTTGAAGAAATCAGAATACAGACGAGAATTTCATGTTCAGACGAGAAATCAAGGTCGCGCGCTTGTCACAAGTAGTGGGAGAAGGCATACCAACAGTCATGCAGAATACAAATAAAACTAATTATTAAAAGGAACTAAAATAAAATAAATAATACATCAAAAACAATAGACATAACGACAGAATAAGCCAGAAGGAGTTCAAAAATGTATTAATTAAAATTAAAAAACCAAAATAAATTGAAAATTAAAGAAAGTATAAAATGTTGAATAGGTGGCTTCTGCAAGAGATCAGCTCGACAGTCTCGTATTAACATCCAGTAGGAAAACACGCTTTTAGTAAGTCTGAAGAGGAAATCGTGGTGAAGAAAAATCGTCAGTGTTCTGTAGGCCTACTTCTCGAGGTTAATTACGATAACCAATAGAAGAGTCGGCCTTAAAAGAATACAACACTACATCAAGATTCAGCTTGCAGAAGACAACT
Source organism: Aphrophora alni (assembly GCA_963513935.1). Lineage (NCBI taxonomy): Eukaryota > Metazoa > Arthropoda > Insecta > Hemiptera > Aphrophoridae > Aphrophora > Aphrophora alni. Next base: position 61,730,402 of record OY740769.1, on the reverse strand, counting down.
TTAATACGAACTCCGGCAAATATTAAATTAATATATGTCGTTATCACTGCCAAGAACAAGATTCCCCGGAAGAAGTAATCACTGGGCGAGTTCTTCAGGGACCACAACAATCTAAAACGGAGGGAGAAAAAACCTGTACTACCCAAATAAAAGAAGGTACTGCATAAATCAAGAATTTTAATATATAAAATCTTTTAAAACTTGAAAAATCTAGAATTCAAAATTTTAAATTTAAATGGGAATAAATAATAATTAAAAATAAATAAGCGAAAAGAAACTATTAATTCAGTTAGAGTCATTGCCATTATTAAAAATTGCAAATCTATTACAAAGCAAACAGATTTGTCAAATATTATAATAGGAATTCTATTTTTCATGATTATTAGTATAAGATATATCTTGTGTAGAATTTAAGGATTATAGGATAAGCATAGAAATAGGTTTGTATCAGGTTGTTTATGGAGGTGACATTTTAAACTCATGTGTTCGAATAAGGCAACTAATAATAGTTATAATGATTTAACTCAATAAATCCAGTAGTATTCAACATTAAGTTAAATTTGTTCCAGAAGTAATAAATTTGTTATTATTCAACTTTGTTCTCTGTTTTTGAAATATCCTTAACTAAGTGAATTCCAAAATTAAAAAAGAAAGTAAGTGCTCTAAGGAAAAAGTTCAAAGTAAAATAAAATATAATTTTAATCGGATGAGATAACAAGAGCTCCAAAAGGCACACCTTTTGAGACAGAGTCTAGAAAATAAATAAAGGTAAGATAGATATAGAAATTTTAAATTGTTTTATGTAAATGTATTAGCATAAGAATTCAACCAAAATATTAGTATAAATTTTTGTGTAATGTATTTAAAAAATTAATAGGGGAGTTAGGGTATAGGCTTCGAAGAGACAAAACCTTTACCTTGCGCACTTGTTAAATTCTTTCAAACGGTCGGGGTGGCTTCCTAAATAGAAAGCTGAGTGAAATTGTGGAACCTCAGGACGTTGTAATTGGTGCCAGAAAGGAGCACATAACGAACCCGATTGAAACGATATAAACTCGAACCCACTGCCGCGTTGCAACACACACACACACACACACACACACACACACACACACACACACACACACACACACACACATACACAAATATAAATTATATAGGTAAACAGCATTAATGAAATAGAACTTACGATCAGGTTTTGGTCCAAGTTCAGATAAATTTCCAAATAAGAGCATCCCTTGTGGACCATGTATTCTATCCACGATATCAACAATTTTATTGATTTTCTTTTTCCATTGGAAGACATAAATTGCAGTAATGGCACACAGAATTATACTTATGATAAAAGTGTAGACTGTCATTCTGTAAACACATAAAGGCACTAGTTTTAAACAAATTACGAAATACATAAATTATTTCATCTCTTGATCTTGTTGCTTCTGCTGTTGATGCTTGCTAACTTTTTACTGTGGTACATACTCAACTGACTGGGGTTACAGATTGTGGTTCCTGGCCTTTCTCAGGGAGCTGGCATTGAATAGATTTAAGCTGTGATTTTCCTGGACAAATGTTCTTTCTAGGGCCAATATTTTATTTTTTTACTTGATGTTGATACTCACAGCATCCTCGCAGCATCATGTAAATTTAGCCACTGAGAATAAGTTAGGTTAGACTGGTATATAAAAATATACATGCACAAACCATACAGCTACAAAAACATTCAACATTGTTAAATAAATTCATTGCAATAACATTAAATATTACCAATGACATGTCCCAACCATATAACTAACCATTGAACACATTAGGGCTACATATCACTTACAAAGCGAATTAATCAAATTCATGGTATTAGGATAGCTAGTACGAAGCAATAAACTGTAGGTGAATTAATGAAGGAGTTTATTTTTTGGAATTTTGGCATAATTTATATATATATATATATATATATATATATATACCTAACATTTTAAATTAAGGATTAACTGACTTTATTAAATGAAGAACCTAGATGATGACAGGACATGAAAATGGCCAACATAACCAAGGACGATGCAGAAAACTAAAACTAGTAGTCATAGAAAGGAGCCCAAGGCTACAACTAGGCCTGAGCAATCAAAACAGCTAAGACAATCGTGGTTAAGAATAACTAGAATTCCGAACTGTTGGAGTACAATTCTATAATTACTATATTTGTGTTTACATAATATGTAATATTAAGAAAGCTGGCAACACAGTTTTTGTATTGTATGTAGAGGGTGTATGGAATCTATGATGTATTTATCTAGTTGTTTTTAATATCTAATGAATAAAGCCTGTTTCACTGAGTCAACCGTGAAATTGTTTTATATTTATCTATCGGTTATGGATTCAGAACAAAAGGAAAATAATATGTGTTTACAGTTGGGAAACTATCAATTTTTTCAAAGTGAATGTTTTATAAAAAGTGATACTTTGGGAACCTTAGTGGACTCATGATTAATGGTCCTCGTTTTCATACCGGGAATTTTGTATCAGCGTTTAGCTAGAATGTGCAAATTGTATAGAAACGTTAAATGGAAACCTAATCTTTAGTTACTATGTCAGATAATGATTTTACGAAAAATGATACAAAGACCAGAGATATTATTGTTCAGTGGGTAACGGAAAGGAATAATATCTACCATTAAAGCAAAGAAAATTCGAACAAAAAAATGTTTAGAGTATTACAATAAACGTTCAAACGTACACAAAGAAAGGTCTTGCAGCAAGAATTGATCTAAGACAAGAATTAAGTAGTATGAGGTTTGTTAAAGGACAACTCAACAATTTAAATGAATTTATTTCCGCCAGGTTAAAGTGTTATAAAGTACCAGTGCTCAAGTGAAAAATGAAGACGTAGTTTTACATTTACTTGTTGCCGTGCCTAAGTCTTATCTTCATGAATCTTCTTTTATGGATGTTTTATTCTAATGATCCAAATAATACTATTATTGGATTTGTTAAAAGTAAACTACTTCATGAAAAAGCCAATTATTTGATAGAGAAAATCCGCAGGGACATTAACAAAAGGTGCATTCTATTCAAATTGTAAGAGGAAGAGGAGGATTTAATATCTATTTTATAGGTATGCCTGATTCATTTATGAAAACTAGTCAGTACTTTCATTATAAATGTTAATCTTGTAGAATTCAGACACACAAACAGTTTGAATGTCCCAAAATATACTTAGTGGCGTCAAATTAAGGGAAACCGTCCAGAAATCTAAACTGGCATGGATGTGAGGTTTTTTTTATAATCTTTTCTTTGAGTGCTACAAATAAAGGAAAATCTATTCATTCGACAAAAAATGTATGGCTTCAACTATTTTTAGGCCCTATTTCCAAAATGGCCGCCTATTACTGGTTTTTAATTTATTTTTATTAATATCTTGGGTCCTGTAGCGTTTATTTAAATCCGCTACGTATTTTTATTCATAAAAATAACAAATCAAACAAAAACTGAATCATATGCAAACCAGTACTACATATGAACATTGGAACACGACCGAAGGCAAGATTCAAGTAAGATACAAGGGAAACAGCTGATTCGCCCAGCGCATGCGCTTTAGTTGCCGGAAGGATGAGTCATCCACACTTACTCTTAGGCGGCGTCCTAGCTGGGCGGCGAAAATTCGGCCGTCAGTCCGACCGTCCGAACTTGGTCAGACTGCAGAAATGTGTGTCCACAGTGGGCCTTGCTCCCACCCCACCTACTGCCGACCGTTCTGTTGACTAGAGCCAGTGTCACCATGTTATCCGTAGCGAAAAGGCGTAGGCTCCTGATGTTGGAGAGCTCAGTTCTGACGATGTTATCTTAAAAGAAGAACACAGGTTTCATTGGACACTAGACGCCCAACTAATGAAATTTTTATTGAAAGGTCTGAGTTCGGTGAGTTTCACACTCTGTACGAAAAGTTAAGAGTGTACCCCGAGTTATTTCAAAACTACACCAGGATGTCCGTTGAAACGTTTGATATGATTGTAAGTGTACTTAAAAGTGATTTTTCATTAGTGATTACAAACTTTATGCGGCCAATTTCTGTCGAGGAACGTCTGATTCTAACTTTGAGGTAAGTAATAATATACAAAGACGTTGTACGTAATAAGAACTGTTTTATTAAATTACCAACCTATACTGTAAAACATTTGTTATAGCTAGGTTTATTTATTTCTAATGGTGTTTCAATGACTTTCTAAAAGTTTACTGATCAAAAGTAATTAGGGGTTTAACTGAATAGTAGCCTAGGCATACTGTCACTGTAAATAAGTAAAATGAATAACAATGGATACATACAAAATATTCATTTAAATGCCACAATCAGGACTAAAATTATAGGTTAGTCAATTATTAAACTTGATGTTGACATTGACGCTCCTGAGTGCGATACTGGACTAAAAGTTGGCAGATTATTCATTTCATCAACCACTGCTTGTTGCATTTTTGCGCGAACGTGCATCTTTTGTAAGGGGGACATTTGTTTTATATAAGGCAACAATGATTTGAAAAAGTGCATGTCGTCATCTTCAGGTTCTTTCAATAAATTAAATTTTTCTCTTTCATTTTTTAAAAGTTCAGTTTCAAATGCAGACAAAGGGGTTCCTTCGTTGTTCTTTTTATTTTTTTTATATGGTCTCACAGAATCAGGAATTAAACACACTGGGTCTACGTTTTTCTTTTTCTTTTTCGGCACCGCTTCCGGATTACTTACTGGAGTTTCTTCAGCCAATAATGAAGGTGAAAATTCGTTTGTTAACTGTGTTTCCATATCTGCGCCAGCATTTTCTTCTGTATTCCTCTCGTCAGTGTCATTGTCCGGGATGTTTGATTCCGTTTCCCTGGGTGTTACCACGTCTTTCACAAACAGCATCGAAGTGAAGTGAACCCATTTCCCTTGATAAATTGGTGCATTCTCTGATGACTGGCCTGAGCGGGGGTGCTGGTATTTTCCTATATTCCTTATTAAATGTGTCCCTCAAGTTCCTCCATTTTGTTTTCACAGTTTCCTCTGAAAAAAAAAGAACTACTGTAATACACTTGTAGCTAAGAATGCTATTCATTGTGGTATTTTACAGGTATATGGTGACTGGAACACAGTTTCGTCAGCTGGCATATTCATTCCGCATATCGAAGTCCGCTGTTAGTAGTATCATAACTGAAGTTAGCACGTCATTGTGGAAATGTTTGCAAGAACAGTACATGCAGATTCCTAAACAAGAAGATTACAGTAAGATGGCTTCAGACTTCTATGAAAAATGGAACTTTCCTAACTGCATAGGAGCTATCGACGGAAAACATATTCGTATAAAGCGGCCTGCAAAATCTGGTATTATGTATAGGAATTATAAAGGGTTTTACTCAATTAATATGCTTTCAGTGACAGATGCAAATTACAAGTATGTGTTTGTGGACGTAGGTGGTTATGGAAAGGACAGTGATGGTGGGATCTTTAGTACTTCGAAGTTAGGAAAATTCCTTGAATCAAAATCTATTGACCTTGCTGAGCAGACTGTTCTACCAAATACCAACATACAAGCACCTTACGTTTTCCACTGCGAACATACTTAATGAGACCATTTCCAAGAAAACAGCTTGTAGCGGGAGGAGAGAAAGATGTGTTTAACTATCGCTTGGCAAGAGCAAGGATGGTAGTTGAATGTTCATTTGGTAGTATTGCGTCAAAGTTTCATGTTTTTTCAGTACCAATTGAAACAAAAGTAAAGAACACTGTAGTCATTGTGAAAGCCATTACACTTCTCCACAACATAATTAGAGAACGAGAAGGGATTGCGGAGGATGAAGAAAGGTCTTTTATAGACACGGCTGCACAGTCTAAAAGTATGATATCATGTAAAGAAAATAACAGTTTTTCAAGACAAGCTAAGCAAGTCAGGAAAAAGTTCTCTTCATATTTTATTCATGGCAAGGGAGTCATGTCGCACCAGGAATTTGTTTAGGAGATACGTGACCTTTATTGCAATTTAAGACTTTACTTAATGAACTCATAAAAGTACAAGTAATCCTTTTTGGATAGACAACAGGCAATAATGTTCTATATTATGGAGAGCAATTTGTGTAATAAAAGTTTCTTTGAATATAAATTATCATTTTATTGTCATTTTTCACCTTTTAATAACATTAAAATTTTATCCGTTAACATTATGTTTAAGTGTGGGAATATATGTGAGTAGATGATAAGATGAGAGTTCTACCCCAATTTATGATGAAACAGTAAATTAAAAATAAAAATTGCTGTCTTAATCTCATAAATACAGTATTCAAAAAAATTTAAAATAATTATAAACAACAAAACTAGAATAATTACTGTCTGAATCTCTAATATATTTTTATGATTACATTAAAAATTCTCAATGAAATTTAAAATAAATTTTATTTGAAAAATAAAAAAATGAAAAATACTTCAATATCATTTAAAATATTTTTTTTTTATTATGAAATTTTTTTTAAATTTGTTACATATAGGCCTATTTCATTATATTCTGGTTCAAAACAGAAATTTACATAAGGCCTACATTCTTAAGGAATAAATGGTAAACGTTTCATATATGAATATCTTTTAGTAGTAAATCGTCTAAATTACATTTCCATGTCTTATATCAGATTTCCATTTATAAGCAAACAAATCTTTCTTTAAATTTAATGGCTTAAATTAATAAACTGATTAATTGCTATATATGTAAAAAGAAAACAAATAACAAGAACAAAAAATGGTACTACTGTGGCTTTTATTAAGGTAAAAAAGTACTGTTGGCCAATGTTCCTGTTAAAAGTTGTAACTTGTTATACAACATTACATATACAAATTTTTTATTGGACTACATTGATTTTTTGTCCTAGAATAGGTCTCTTTTACCTTAACATACAAACCGAGTTTCATAAAGATTGGTTGAAAGAATTCGAAGATAAAAACCTTTTTGTAAAACATATAAAATGGCGGATATATGGTAAACGAAGCGTTTTTAGAACAAAAATTATTCATGATTTTCTATTCATTTTGATCCATAGAACCATTCCCCGAAGTTTGAGTCCGTAATTACTGAACACTGTTTTAATTAAGATAGAACTAATCTTAATTTAACTTACTTGGTATGTTCAATGTATCCGCCACCGAAGTCCAAAGCCGGTCACTCATCAGTCTGTTATGGTATTGCGGATGTTGTAAATTCCATAAACTAGGGTGCTTTTGCACCTCACTTATGATAAGCTCAGCAGACATTGTACCTGTGTTCTCTCTCTAAAGTACACAATCGCACTGCCGCTCCGACGGTCCGCACGACCAAAGACAAACATGTTTGTCTTTGTTCGGTCGCACCGTCCGTCGGTCGCCGGCGGTCGCACCGACTGCCGCCAACTGTGGACGCGTCCACGCTTCTCTATAGGCAATGACTACATAAATACTCACTACATAAATACTATAAGACACGACATAGGATAGGGAAATAGTCTACGCTTTACGGGTGCTGTTCGTCAGAAGTTTGACACACAGCTATCAGAAAGCGCTAGCAGCAGGTGCTTGACTGTACGCATCCCACTTGGTTGAGACTGTACAACTGTTGACCTCTCTCTCACAAACCTTCTCACTTACTTCCGTCAGCATAGTCAGTGTTGTCAGTTCGTGCTCTGTGATAAGCGATTCTCGACCTTCCCTCCCATCTCTGGTCCCATATGTGGCATCAGTGCGTTTTCTCTTACCCGCCTGAAACATTGTTTGACCGTAGAGCCACCTAGCGTCAGTCACATCAACTTCAGATTCTCTAGCAAAGCGACAGCTCCACACCCTAGCGGGTATTGGTCAACTCAAGAATAAGCGTAGAATATTTAACATGGCCATGTCGTTGTAACATCCTAATTCAAAATTACATCTGCAAAATAAATTCATTCACTCGTCTCTCCATATCCAACTTCCGTCGCTTGACAGATGCTGGCACCTGGCGGCCTTCTCCAAAACTAAGCATCGCATGACATCCAAGTGCAAAGTACAACGGCAGGCTAGCCTACCTGTTCTAATACCCATTGCCAGTCTATCTGAAATAACTCACGATGTTCTACATTCCATTATAAGCTCCGTCAGCCATAATTTTTTCTTTCTTGTTCTCAAAATTACATCTCAGTTTCTAAACGACATGTTAAGTTACAGTTTTGTGCGCTTTAGTTTTTTTTTTTTTTTTTAAATGTTAAATAAATTATTATTTTTCACGGCACAAGCTCACGTGAACTGCGACAGGATTTTCCAGGTATTTCAAATTTACAGATTTTATCATATCTTAAATTTTGTTAATGTTTTAAAATAATTTGTTAATTATCATGTATTCTTTAAAATATGTATTTCATGTTTTATTTAATATTCAATGTTCTTTTTGAAACTGAATGATTATAAAAATTTTCTTTTCTTAAGACATACTTTACAAAACCTTGCAAAGGCACATTTTGAGTTTTGAACAATTATGTGAAATAGGTGCAAACTAATGTTGAACATTAAATGATCAGAATATCTTATTGAACATGTCAAATATAAAACAATTAGAGAAATCTATTCTAAATCAGAAAATTTCGTTTTACAGACTTTTTCAGATCTTTGCAAGTCTTATACAAGCTTTGTTTTACACAAAACTAAATATATATAAATAGATTTATAATCATCTAAGAAGCTTTTAATTACAATCTTAACGAATTTCTGTGATACAATCAATTTTCTTTAATTTTGACAAATAACCAGATATTTGCTTTAATAATGAACATTAATGCTACAACATGTCTGATTTTGCACAGACGCTAAAAAACATGTTTTTTGCTATAGCTAATACGCTGGTAGGAGATACTCAGCAATTCTTGCCTCAGATTGCATAGACCAGCTAAAGATCTAAACATGTTTCGTCCTGTTGGCAAAACACGTTTTTCTTAATATACCTTCAGAGTTTCAAGTGCACAAAAGTGATGTTAAAAAAAAAAACTGACTTTATAGAACTTTAATTAAACTCATATTGTACATGTGCCTAAATTGCTTCAGCGAATATGTTTTTTTTTTAAGCTATCCTTTAGATGTAGACTTGTGTAGTTATTTATAAAATATATAAAAAATTATTGGGTGGAGCCTGCATGCAAACTTTCGGTCCTAACAACCTCCAAGAGGTTATTTTCTAAATTAATATAATTGACGTCAATTTAAAAATTTTAATATTCAAAATTTTCATTTCTTTTTTTTTTTTTAAATAAACTTCTCATTTTATAATAAATACTTTTATCTAAAATATATATATTTATTGGCCAATATAGCATTTAAGAAATTTATCAAATAAGTAATATTATGTAACTGTTTTAAAAAACTATCATCTCATAAAGTCAAAGGGGGGGGGAAATAAATATCAGTATCTTTTCATCTTTTTTTATTTTAATTGTACATTAAGGGCGTATAATCTTTTTTTTTTGGATTAATTATAATCCTGTTAATTATTAAGCTGTGCTCATTGTCTTTTTTTTTATTGTTAAATTTTGTAACTATAAATATATATAAACTAAAAGGGGGGATAAATTTTCAGAATCTATTGATTAATTTTTTTATTTAAATTATTATATGTTACATTAAGGGCGTATAACTTTTATCAATTATAATATTGTTAATCATAAGCTGTTTATGATGATTTGTCTCAGGATGTCTTTCTAAGTTGTAAATGATAAAATCTGAACCGTCGAAATTTCTTTTGTTTCAATAAACTTGAGCCTTGTTAATTACTAAATTTGTCTTTGTCTTTTTTTACTTTTCTTTTTCAAACATTGTTACCATTTTGGTTCCGCCTTTTCTTAAATTTAAGTCCCCTGGTAACATCGTGTCTTATAGTATTTATGTAGTCATTGCTATAGGTTAGACATTTTTTGCTGCGGTGGATTCGCACGGTCGGACTGACGACCGAATTTTCGCCGTCCAGCTAGGACGGGGCCTTACGTTCTAATGCACGAAGTCCGGACTCAGGACATATCCACTGATGATCTTAAAATTAAATTAAAAATATAAATGTGTAAGATGTGAAATTAAAAAAAAAAGTATAAGATGTGAATGACCCAAATTTAACGTGTGTACTTGTTCTACAGTTTTCTTTCAAAATTATGTAAAAAATGGTCCTTCAATCAAAATGTGAAAAATTTTCGTAGTGCCGTCAGGGCCGGTCTCAAGTTTCAGGCACCGCCATTCTCTGTTCCAGGTAATCAAAATTCATTTCATTTGCTAAATCTATAATGATAATATAATGCTTGTATTTTTGAATTAGGCTGTAAGTTTTTGTTTAAGTTTTCTTTTCATTGATTAATAATTACTTTCCTACTATTAAAATTAAATTTGCCTCATTTATTGTAATTTAAATATTTTAAATTATAATTTATTTATATTGTAGCTTATAACAGAAATATCTTGGTATATAACTTAATCAAAAAAAATCTTTTGTAACGCAACTTTTTTACTTAATTGGAAGGCACAAAGCCTAACATGAATCTTGATTTTCTTTTAAAACATGAAAACCTTCTGCCTTACAAATGATTGCCTTTGTTTTGTGAATACAGTTATAAACTGGTCCACGAATGAGCGAACAGCATCAACTGTAACCATATTTTACTGAAATTTCGTCTTGGACAAAAAAGAAAGAAGTGTGAAATTTTTTAAAAATAAAATATGTAATAAGGCAAATCAGACTCTTTTTTTTTAGTTATTAGGATGGGACATGCTAGCAATTTTCGGCTTCACGACCCCAAAGGGGTTTTTTCTAAATTTATAATTTGACGTCAACAACTTTCTTTGCATAATTTTTTTTTAAATATATAAATTATTTTTTTTTTTAATGTTGGCCAACAAAATAACTTTATATATATATAAATTTATATATCACTAAATTTTCTTTTCTTTTTGGGGTGGGATCTTTCTTTGTTGTTAAAAAAAATTTATTAAGGGTTTCATTAATTAATTTTTTTTATTATTATCTAAGGGCGTATTACCTTTTTTAAATAAATATATATTTTCTTTTCAAGAAAAATAAATTAGCTTGTTAATCTGCTTTGTCGTTTATTTTCTGTAAATAGTGAACTCAGGTAAGCTCAGGAACCGACATAACCTAAAGGTTCCATCACTGAACATGACCGTTCATTTACTGGTATTTCAAAGCTCAGCACGACTTCAATCTTTTTTTAAAATTTCCCTTCCCGAACGGTACAGTTGTGTGATACCTAGGACAACAAAAAAAACCAAAATGTTCGTATTGAAATATTCTTCAACTCTGTACCACGTAACGATCTCGTAACGGAAACAAAACACCAAAAAAAGTTAAACCTTTCGCAACCAACTTGAAAACACGTTATATTTTTTCTCAGCTTCCCTTGCACCGATTTGGATAAAATTTGGTATGAAGGTACCTCACTATGATACAAAAGTGCTTATAAATTTTTAGATATACATCTCACATAGAACACTCGTGCGGTAGCTTTAAATTATCGTGGTGGTTTCAAATTCTGGTAAATTTGCGACCTTGTTACTACTGTGCATTACCACTTAGAAGCATTTTTTTTTGAAGTTTTTGATTTTTCAAGCCCTTTCAAATGAGACCAAACCCTATTTTGTAGGACCGTTTTAAAATGGCGGCCATGTTTCTAAAAAAAGTCATTTTTTACTTATTTTTCTATTTTAAAATTATTTATCCTTCTGTTGAAAGATTGTAGGATTGGTCTTACTGTTTTTGTTAAAATTCACAATTTAATTAGTTTAATCAATTTTGTGTAAAATAAGGGGGTATTTAAAGTTTTTTTTTTATTATGTCATCTAAATAAAAGTAAAATTAAGAAATAAAAAAAAAAGATTCTTTTCCAACATATTAAATTTATTCACATAAACAAAAATAATAGAATATTTAATCTTATTCCATTTTAAAATATTTATTTTTTGGCAAATATATATTACCCTTCTTTGCCGCTGCTGACATCGTTGAAAGTATAGAAATCGTCGATACTTTCTTCGTCTGCAGTATTTATACTATATATAAATGCTCCAATACTCTTGGCATCTTCTAAGTCAGTCTCATCTACTTCACTTTCAATATTTTCTTCTGTTTCTGACCCTGATTCTACATCTGATGTGTTAATAGCATTTGTGTTCAAGCTTGGAACATCTGTCAAAGTTACTGGTTCGCTATTAGAACAGCTTTCCCCACAACAGTGTTTACATGCGTATGTGCATGGAAGTCCGATTTTTTTACAAGAACATCTTTTGGTATTACAGCCTGACTTACAGCCACAAGCGATTGCCTTCATTAAATCTTCAGGAAGTGGATTGGTTGTATTACTAAAGGGCGTAGGCATTAAACCATTTATTGTCAAACGAGTGTGGTTGATTTTATTAATTAGGTGAGCGGCATATCTCAATTGGCAGAGCGCGCGCTTATCAGTGACTAATGAACCTTCACTGATTACACAGATTCGAACCCGGTTAATGACTTCGCGTTTTCCGTGTGACCTACTCACCAGACTTCATTAGTATAAAGGACATAAAATAAAGACGTTAACCAGTAATAATCAAATTGGGTATGTGTGAATAATTTATTCAGATCTTGAGATGACTGTTATTCATATTTTTAGACAAATAGATAGCTGGAATAAGTTGAAAACATATGGTTATAATTTTCTGAAAATCTGTTTCTACAGTTTTGTTCAAATGTAAATATATCCAAACCAAATGTAATTAGGTTTCCATCTATTAAAAAAGATTGGGTTGAGAGTAATTGTTAAAAGAATCGATAAATTGTTCACGAAGCTGTTTTAAAGACCTAATTTCTCAAAATCTGTTTCACTAACATAGTTGAAATTTTTTTGATATGTGAATGTTAAGAACCTAACCATTGAGAAAAATCACAAGTAATAAAAATTGACACGCTTCAAGCTTTGATTCAATTAAAAAACATTTACATGCAGGACGAGAGTTATGGCATAAGTGAAGTAAATCTTAGCTTGTTTAAAAAAAAAAAAAATTGTTCAGAATATTATTTATACAAAAGTTTGTGAAAAGTCTATACAAATTTAGACTTTTATTATGTGGGGACAAAATAAATAATTTATCGCCCACATGATAGGTATAAGGAAACCTCAGTAAAATAAAATTAAAAAAAAAAGTTTTTTTTAAATAACATTATTGATGTGAAGACAAACAATTTTGTTGTTTTTTGATTTTTTGTTTGAAGGGTATGTGAGCCTCCCCTTAAAACCGTCCAACCTGTATAGGCTAAAGGAGTTTCGTAAATTCATCTTACTCTTGCGTGCACAATTTGGCAATATGGTGACTTCGTTCTGACAAAATGGCCATATCCCGACATTCAATCGTATTCACTGTCAAGAACAAGAAATTCATGAATTTAATTTGCATATGTTAATTGGTTGTGGTGGTGGAAGAGAAATACTCACCTTTGTCAAGCCCTTTATTTTTTTAATAGTCAGAGCGTTGGTGATGGAGATTTTACTCTTTTCACTTTAACTTTATTTGTATTATTATTTTTTTTTAATCAGAGACTACCTAATATAAATCCAAAAATTAAACTTCCATTCTTCTCAAAGTCAGCTCTTAAGTTTTTGATTAAATTTATTTACTGGTAACCTTTTACCTCAAAGACCCATAAATAACCTATTGGTAGTCATCTCCCCAAAACAACCAATTATGGAACTATTATAAAATGGAAGAGTTTAAATATACAATAAAGTATTGTAATAATATAAGACAAAATCATAAATATATATTTAATCACTAAACAGATCTTATTAAAAACAGTAATTTTAATGATATATTTGAAAGCTAGATAAAATGTGTTCAACACCCAAATTAATAAATAGCAATAGACCTACCTCCTGCAGATATCAAGTTAAAACGAGGAACAGCAAAACACAACTGCAGAATGTTTTCAAAGTGAAGCCGATCCAAACATTTCAAGTGTGTAGGTCATATTCCCCCTCTACTGCTTCGGCGCCGGCAATGGAAATATGTTTTGTTCCACTGATTAAATTGCGACACATCTTCTAACCTGAAATTTGTGAGACTGGGATGTTATCAGTTTCATTTTTAGTCTTACTTGTGATATTATCACTCTTGACAGTTAAGGGGAATTTGCAATTTTGCCTCCTTTTCTAGTATCCAATCCGCCAAAACTTAATTGATATTTATTTCTAAACGATTTGCTCGTCTTCAATTAATTAGACCATGTGATATTTTATTGATTATTTTTGACTTTTTTTAAACCTGCTATCTACGTCTTGTTGGTTTAATCCTATTATTAAAAAATATATATTAATTGAAAGTTAGTTCTACTTTCTTTTTCATATTACATTTGACGAAATTTTATGCAATAAATTTGTGTAACAAACAAAATATTTTCGTTGAGATAACGATTTTAGAAAAACGAAATCAAATTCAAAATACTTTTTATTATAATAATAACTTTGGTCCTAATCTCTACTTAGTGTCTCAAGGGATAAATGATTTTTTCTAAGGAATTAATTTTTGCCCTAAAGTACATGGAAAAAAGTTCTTCAGTCTATGATAGGAGATAAATTTGTTACTTAGTTAAAACAAATTGCATCTGGGGAAAGTCACGGGTTAGACTTCAAAATACTTGTCATTTACCTAAACGTCCGTGCGTACTTTGATTAATTTTCTCCGACCTCTCCACAGGCGGTGACTATAGTGAGTACTGTGTGGTAAACTTAAGGAATCTAACTGGATCTACACCTTTCTTCATCTAGTCTTGAGTTAGATCCCTCTCTTTCATCATTCGTATCAGGTCAGTCTTGACCAACTCTTGTTCTCTACCGGCGTTAAATATTCGAGGGCTACGACGCCTTTATTGTATGATCGTTTTTCATTTTACTTTTTTCTTTTGTTTTATAAGACGATGGTGATCAAGAGGTTTGTTCATCTGTAAACTAGGAGATCTTTTTGCCTCTGACCATTGCTGAAGATATTTATATTAAATTGGATATCGAATGATATTCCTACGATCTATAATGGCTAAAAATGACATCTATAATGGCTAAAAGGCTAAAAATGACATATTTTATATCTTTCGGAAATATATCTTTAATTATTTAAATACAATAGGCCTATGATATTTTCTTTTATTTTCTTAATGTTTTAAAAGTACAGGCCTTATAAGTGGAATTTAATTTCACCTTGAGGATGTCAAACTTATACATTTCTTTTACTAATAAACAATCACAGGGGTTGACTGCATAAGCTAGACCTAGGACTATCAGTCATGACAAGTATATTACTCTATAAAACACATACGCGCGCGCACGCACACACACACACCCACCCACCCACCCACACACACACACACAAACACACACACACACACACACACACACACACATACACATTTCGAATTTAAGTATATATCGTCCAATTGTAAGTTCGTATACTATAAGTATAGAGCATAGTTAAAATACATAGGCCTATAGTAAAATAAACTTGTTGTGGAATATACAGACTATCATTTAAATAAATTGATAAGATTGGCAATATGTTTTCTTCCACAAATAAATGTGAAGCTAATAAAAATACACCTTCAAGAATTGGAGTTGAAATATTGTCTGTACTGTATTGTCCATAGGCCCTCATATCACGCTTGTATTATATTAGGTTTGTCCTACTTCAATACTAGGTGACTCTTGCTATTATCATAACAACCTAGGTGTGTCTTGAGTACTGTAATTTCATCCCTCAATCTTTATATTATTTTATTATCTTTCGAGTTTTAACTTTTCTTAACATACAGTTAATAAACACTCAACTTATTCGTTATGAGAAATTATCAATTTGGTTAAAATTGAAGCGAAACTTATGAACTATATTTGTTTCTGAAAATACTTGATAAATGTCTAACTCAATTTGCATGCCATTGGATTAGACTAGTCAGACTTTTGAAATCAATAAAAATGAGGAAGCATTTTTGATTAGTTATTATCTCATCAGCAATGACCTTAACTTTGTATAAATAATAATTGTTGTAATTATTCTCATGATTACAATTGTAAACCTTTAATAAAATTAATGAATTTGAGTCAGCTGCATTTTTCGATGTTTCTCGAAGTTTTCAGCCCATGAGAACATGTTGGAACCATTTTCATCTTTCGTTCCGTAATATATCTGTTACTCGTTATCTAAAGAGTGATTGAATTAAATTTCTATAGTTTTGCTAAAAGAGTCGTTATTGTAAAAGTGCTTAGAAGTATAAATATAGTTTAATTAACAAATGTAAAAAATGTTTTTAAAAGAAAACAAAGGAGAATTGAAATTGGTTTTTACATTGTATTTGTATTTTATAAATATACACGATTAGGGAGGTTTGGTTTCTGTTTTATTGACTCATTCTTAATGTATGTGCTAACTTTTCTTTTTGTTTAATTTTAATTTTTATAAAAGTATACTGTATTATTATTTTGTATTACTCTCGTTACTCTATTATTATTATTATTATAGAAAATATTGTTTGTTTACGTTGTAATTTACTTCATATAAGTACGTTAGTGGTTATTAAACGTGTAGAATTGTGTTTCTAAGTACATAACAAATAACATATTAAATTTTCTAGATGTTATATTATACCTGGTAGATGTTTGTTTGGTTAGCATCGCTTGATTACAACCACGATCATGACTACTTATAAACAATTTGACATAACTCCAATCATTGGAGATAGAAACTGTTTATTCAGAAGTGTTTCCTATTGTTTACATGGACACTAAGAAAATCATTATTATATTCGATTGGAGTGAGTTAGTAACGTAATGAAACAATGGCATCGATACAGTGATTACATAATAGGCGATCCGACATACGGACAAAACTTTAATCACCTGAATTCCATATATTAAAGTTTTGGTAATTTCAAAAGTGTAATTGAGACTCCACAAACAATCGCAATTACAAAAAAAGCCCGAGAAAACCCACACTTACTGGTCGTCGAAAACGGTCAAGATCCAAACCATCCAACCAAACTGGTTCTACTGTTGATGAAATAATGCAAGAAGTAGACCCTCCTTCTTCTTTAGAAGCTATCGATGAAACAAACTATTTTAATGATGTTGCAGCAATTAAAAAGAAATGTCCGAGAAAACCCACCCTCACCGGTCGTCTAGAACGAGCAAGACGTAAAATAACTAACAAAAGTGACCCTCCTGCTGATGAAATAATGCAAGAAGTAGACCCTCCTTCTTCTATCGATGAAACAAACTATTTTAACGATGTTGCAGCAATTAAAAAGAAATGTCCGAGAAAACCCACCCTCACCGGTCGTCTAGAACGAGCAAGACGTAAAATAACTAACAAAAGTGACCCTCCTGCTGATGAAATAATGCAAGAAGTAGACCCTCCTTCTTCTTCAGCAGCTATCAATGAAACAAACTATTTTATCGATGTTGCAGCAACTACAAAAAAAAAAAAAAAACGTAAAAGAAAACCCACCCTCACCGGTCGTCTAGAACGACCAAGACGTAAATTATCTAACAAAACTAACCATCCTGCTGATGAAATAATGCAACAAATGCACCAAAAAATATCAAAACCAACCTTCAAGTGTGCCATTTCAAAGTTTACACCTACTCCTAATCCATATTCTATAGGTGGTCGGGTGGGAGTTGTCAGTACTGTTCTGCACTGTATTTCCAACCTCAAGTAAATACATCAAGACGCTTTACTCTTTGTTGTTATGAAGGCAAGGTAAAACTAAAGCCAATAACCATAATTGATGAACAGAAAGATCTTTTTTCTGGTAACAATATTAAATCTAGAAATTTTATGGAGAACATTCGCCAGTACAACAATGCAATGTCTTCTGCGTCTTTCGGTGCAAAAATGACCTTCCACCAAAATATGCTCCTTACTGATTTAAAATCAATGGTATAACTCATCACCTCATTTCACATTTGTATGCTGAGAATAAAGAAAACAATTCATATGGCCAACTCTACATTCTCGACTTTGCCAAAGCTAATGAAATTAGACTATTGAACGGTTAACAAATTATAAGATGCCATCAACAATTCTACGTCAAGTAAAATTTTAATCTGTTGCATATAATCAAAATTTTACATATATAAATAATTTAGCCATACAAAAAATATTTTTATCCTAATATCCCTCCACTAATCTTTTATAATCTTCAGATTTGTTAAAAACTAATAAATTCAATATGAACACTTATTATGAGCAGAGCAAGCACGCGGCGCTTTGCTCTGCACGGGTTTTGTCTAGTTATTTAAATTATTTGCGGAAGTATATACTTTGAAAAAAGTGAAATATAAGGTAAACGATATGACTACATTAATCACTACCATAACTAACATGTTCCTAATTATAATTACTGAGATGCGAGGGCTGCATTTCAGAAATAAAACAAAGATAGTTGGTTATATTTATATTGAAACATTTTAATACTATACGAAGCTGTGTACAAAGTCGAGATATTCTAACAAAATTGAGAAACATCATACAATTTTTTTTTAATGTTTATATGTAATATCATAGCAACCATTTGCATAAAATAACAGATAAAACAGCTAATTCGGTTCAACAGCATCAACAATAATTAAATTATTTTGATAATTTTAGATTAGCCCTGCCCTGGACTAATATAAATAATTTGGAACAAAGATTTGGCCTAAAATATAACACATAAACGGTTTATTAGATTCATCAGCTTCAATATTTCAATTTTTCAAGAAGATTTCAGGTTAGGCAAAACCTAGAGTATTATGCAATAAATTGAGAACAGTATTTGAAACAAAATTTTATCCTAAAGTGTAAACAGATAAAACAGCTTATTACTTGTATCACCTTCTATAATAACTCAGTACAATTTTAGGTTAAGCCTAGCCTCGATTAATAGGAATATTTGGTAGTATTGGACACAAAGGTTTGGCCTAATATACGCAATATATGCATAACTTGATTCAACAAAGGAATCAAGCCCAAGCCTATTAAGCAAAGACAGTTAGTTGTTGAGAGAAAAAAGCAAACAACAAAGGTTTCCTTGAAAATGTATAAATATTATATTGCCAAGATCATAGACTACCTATTTATTATTTAGCTATATGATTAGCAAGTTCTTAAATTAAAATTATGACTGTTTAGCATTTAACGGCAAGTGTTAATTGTTTTATGAAGCCTCATATAAAATATTGATGGGGGAAATTCTATTAATTCCATACATATTTTAAACACGAACTTTCATAACAGAAGGATATGTTTAAAATAAATTTAATGGAAATATTTAATTAATAATAATAATTTAAATAAGTTCTTTGATAATGTTTTCTATAGTTTTTTAGTAAGGACAGTTTAGGAGTTGCTATATATCTCCCATTTCAGCCTTTAGTCAAGGTCGGCTCATCGGCTGTATGTAGCCTTGTATAGAGGCAAGTCGTTTGATGGTGTCAAAATTTTTATTGGCACTGAAAAAGACCAACTAATACATGAACGTAGCTTAATAGTAATAAAAATATTTAAACAAAGAAATCTTATGACTTCGTTTCAAAATCATTAACACTAATTAAACGGTTTAAAAAAAAAATCAAAATAATTAGATTTTGTCATTTATTGTTGTATTGCATATGCGTGCAAGGCGTACAGGTTTACTAGTTTCTTTTAGAAATTAGTGAATTAACTCGAATCATATATTTAATTGCATTACTTCAATCACACATCCAGACTTCCGAACATTCTCCAATTATGAATTTCATAAGTCTTAAACGAAAAGTTATAACGATTTTTATTTGAAATTTAAAAACGTCGTTCACAATCTTTGAAAAAAGAAAACTGAATCCGATATCATATTGGTGTACACAAATAAAAGCACTCACGATGACAAGGCGCATCTTGTAACCTTGACAGATAAATATTAATATTACCTTGACAGATAAGATTAAACATTTCTATCTAATTAGAAATACAACTTTTACCATACGAAAAAATGTATTTATTTTTAAATAATTTATACCGAGTGTTTGATATCTTAATTGACTTTTTTATTCTTTTAATGAGATTCATATTTACGCTGTTAATAATTTTTATTATTTTTTTTTTTTTTACTAAGTTTGTTTTAGCAAAATTAGATCTTTAACAAAATTTGTAAGCACTAACGTACAAATGAATAAATACGTAATTAGTAGGCTTATAACTTCATTATAGATATTTCTGATTTTCGTTTAATGAATATAGAATTGTTTATGTAAAAAATTGTCATTTAATTTTTTTAACATATACGTAGTATAAAAAGGGATTGTCAAGGGATAATCAGTTTAAAGAATTTAGCTGATATATCCGTTTTGATAATCGCTAACATAAAAATGTGGTTCATGAAATATGTCTGTCATTGCGCTTATCTATTGCTTTTGTTTTTGTTGTTTAAAGGCGAATAACCTCCCGATCATTTTCAGTTTTTCAATAATTCATAAATTTGAGGGTATTAGATTTCAATTTTCTCAAAATAGTCTCTACATTATTTTGTAAAATGATGCTAAAATGTACCCTAAAAGTATCCAAACATAGCGAAAATGTTTGAAAGTGGAAATGATCTGTTAATGGCGTTCATATAAACTCGAATATCTCAAAATAGGCGAAAGCTAGTTCGAAATAGACTTTTTGAAAAATGACAATTTATAACCCAAATACATAGTCTATATTAAATGAATTTAATATATATATATTATATATATATATATATATATATATATATATATATATATATATATATAATTAATGTTTGTGAAACCCAAAGAATATTCTTCTATCATTTCGTTTGTACTTTTTTTGTAGCAAATGAATTCTATTGTTTGTTTTTGTTTTGTTTAAAAAATAATCTGTTTTGTAAAAGAATTTTGATTATAAGCTAACAATCATATTAATAACATTATGCCACAAAGCCAGTGACTGATAAATCACTTTCCATTCAGCATTTTATTTAACTACTAAATCCGTATTACTGTTTCTTTTAAAATGTTAGCTGAATCAGCTGTAAAAACAGCTAAAAATCTTTAGTTGAATATACTACCGACAGCTGGTCTATTCACTGCTAATTGTATAGCTGCTATTTCTAGATGTTGGCAGTAGTCTGCACCTGTTAACGTAAGTTAAATACTAAGAATTAGAAGGTTACAATCTTTCCAATCTCATGATGACTTGCATTCGACGTGGTTCCAAGAAAGAGATAAGTGACCTTCAACTGCAGATAAATAAATAAAATTAAAACATAGCTGTTGGTGAAATCCTAGAGATATCATATCTAACATATAATTAAGCTATCTCAAACGTTATCAATGTAAACAAAGTTATGAAAGAATATTGTTCAAACATTCTACCATTTCAAACACTTTTCTATAAATAACATGGCTGAATCATTGAACGAATTGAGATAGAGATATATTATTTGGACTACATGCACTTCGTACCACAATGATTTAAAATGAGTGCATGTTAAAATCTTCAAATATAAAATTCTTTCTATTATTTTCTTCTTTTTTCATTTAAAAAATGCTTATTCGTAGCAGGTTTCTAATTGTTTTTAAAATATCAGTTATAGTTCTGCATCAAAATCTCTTTGCAAACATGCTGAGCTCTTTGAAACATTGTTATCAAAATCGAACAACGTGTATTTAATAATAATTTCTTTATTAGTGTGGAAGTATGAAATGAAGAGGAAAGTTTCTATATTATGTCTTCGTAACCTTGTTACATGCAGACAAAATTGCATCTTGATTATTTTGTTTTCATATATTTGTGATATTATTGGGTATTACATTCAATTACTTAAATAATGTTTGGATATTGAATTTCGCTTGTTCAATAAAGGTAAAAGTTTGATATTTTTTAGTATTAGTAACATTTCCAGAGAAATGGAAGAAGAAAAATCTCAAGTTTTCCATCTCACATAGACGATATCTCTGCGACACATTCTACCAATTCATTTAACATTTATGGGAAATTTAAAAATAGAAATTCAAAAGTAGGACTTTGTAATGGATAGTAGTGATGACTCCCTGACAATACTGTCAGGGGTTCACTATAGTAAGTATGGGCCTGGCAATTCTACCTAACTTAGTTATAAACTTTTTGCGTTTAGTCTTTCGTTAGACCCCTCTCTTTCGTCTATCGTATGTAGTCTCTCTTGACCAACTCTTGTTCATTTCCGACCCTGGTGGTGTTAGAGTATTCAATGTTCTTTTCTTTCCTTTTTATAAGATGATGATGACTGAGAGGTTTTTCGCCTTTAAACAACAAGAACATAATACTACCCGACAACCGGGTTAACTGATAGGGCAGTAGAAGCTAATGTGCACATTCGATATATTCTTCTCTTTTATTTATGGGTTTGATTTTAGTTCGGTCTAAAACGAAAAAAAAATAATTTCGACTACAAACTTTGAAAAGGGACGATAATACCATTTTACCAAACAATATCTTATCTAAGAATGAGCAAAACATTTTTATATTTAAAGTAAAATGTCGAAATAGTTTCCAAATTTTTTTAAAGACCAAGTTTGGGTAACAATTTGAAATAAACTTTGGTATTTTCCAATAATAAAGTGTTTTCGCTTTAACTTGCTTTTTTTAAAGTTTGTTACTTTAATTTTGTATATAAAATCGTTTTCGAAGATTATTTTATATATACCATATTACATTTTGTCTTTGGTTATTGTTTTATTTTGTTTCCTATTTTTCACTTTAATGAGGATAAGTGGAAGAGAGGACTTTGTGATTTTCACTTCCCCTCTAAAAACACAATAACAAAAATAAATATACTGTATATTGTCAAAATTAAATGTTGATATGCCTATATTTTAAAGTTTATTTCTAGTTTTATTGATATGTTTTATTGATATAATATTATTTTGTAACATTAGCTTTTCAATTGTGTTTAAGTTCGTATGTACAGTAAAAATATTTTACATGGTGAAAAAATGTTTAAGTTTGAGGTTAAGATTTAAAAGGTCTTATATTACATATTTAATGAAGACTATACTTGTATAGCAGCTGTCTCATTTAAAGTCGAATAACCATTTGGTTATCAATACCTTGTACAAAAAAGAGGGGGGAAAGATATAAAATAAGACCCCTAACCCACAAATACTCTAATAACAATAATGTAGGAATAGAACAAGAGTTTTTCAATAGAGAGCTGATAGGAATAATGAAAGAGAGCGGGAGAGAGAGAGAGAGAGAGAGAGAGAGAGAGAGAGAGAGAGAGAGAGAGAGAGAGAGAGAGAGAGAGAGAGAGAGAGAGAGAGAGAGAGAGAGAGAGAGAGAGAGAGAGAGAGAGAGAGAGAGAGAGATCTAACCCCAGGCTACATCAAGCTAGGCTCTCTCAGGATTGCATTAGCATAAAATCTTTAAAATACAATTGTCTAGATTATAATTTAATTCAATTCACCTCCACCTATCCCTATCTAAACTTCACCATATTTATAGAAAAGGCAGGAATAATTTATATAAAAGGGAGATCAATGGATCATTAACATACTACTTAATTACCAAAGATAATGTACACAGAATAAATTTGGAGGAAATATCATATTTAAAATA